>CAKNXH010000228.1:31469-160179 GCA_932178445.1 Andricus quercusramuli
CCCTTAATTCCTGTGAAATCCCTAGTACTCCCATAAAAATTGAGTAAAATACCCTGAAATCTGCAATATCTTTCAAAATTCCTTGAAAAATGGTTGAATCTTTGAAATCGCATGAAACCAGGTAAAGCCTGTCTAAATTCCTTGAAAATCTTTAAAATCCATGAAAATCCAATGAATTCTATTGAAAATCCTTGAGTTATATTTAAATCCTCTGAAATCCATGGAAAATTTTCCACCTTATTTAAATCTCTTTAAATTTTGTAAATACCGTGAAAATTCCTTGGAACTTTCTGAAATCTTACGAATCCATTTGCAATTTCTTCAAAATAACTAAATCGCTTGAAATTCTTTGTGAGCCTACGAGATTTCTTCGGAATCTCATGATATTCCCCGGAATCTTTTGAAATACACTCTTTTTTATAAATTTCCTTCAAAAATTTGAAAATATTTCAAATCCTGTGTGACCTTATAAGATACCACAAAATTTGCAGAATTCCTTAGATGTCCCATATGATTTCTTTCAATTTAATTTTCTCCCTAAAGTTCTTTAGAAATTCGTTTCAATTCCTTAAGATTCCTTGAAATATTTGAAATACTTTGAAATCTTTTATATCTTGTCAAAATTCCTTTAAATTTTTGTATCTCTTGAAATTTGTAATATCGCATGGAATATCTTCAAACAATTTTAAAGCTTTGAAATCTTGGAAATTCCCTGAAATCCCTCAAAATCTTTTTAAATTCTGTGAAAGCTTTAAAACTCCATAAAATCCTCCCCAATACCTGAACTCAGTTGAAATCGTTTGAAAAATCTTTGAATCCTTGTGAAATTAAAAAGACCCCTTGATATTTTTTGAAAATCGTTGAAATCTTTAAAATCTTGAAAGCTTTTGAATGACGCGAATGTAATATGCCATATCGAAATATTACTTGTCACTTGTTACATGATCTGAATCCCTCAAAATAAGTGGATTTTCTAACTTATTATCAGACTCTTTTCTAAGGGGCTATCCATAAACTACGATACCAATTTTGGGCTTCTTTTAACCCCACCCCTCTCTTCCCCTCGTCATCCCTATTTGAGGATCGTAGTTTTATCGAAAATTCCCAAATTCCCAAATTATCAAAAATTCTCTTAAGACAAGGGATATAGGGTGATTTTTCACGAAAATAGGAGAACAAATTCTGTTTAAAAAATTAATTCCTAAGATTTCCAGAGGAAATATACTGCATCTTCAACAAAATAGTTGAATTTAAAAAAAAAATGTTTCGACTAAAAGAGATGAATTTACAACAACATAAAATAAAAGTTCAACAAAATAGTTCAATTTTCAATGAATAAAAAAGATGAATTTTCTACCATGAAAGATGAATTTCCAATCCAAAGGGATAAATTTTTCACAAAAAAAGTCCATTTTCGGCCAAAAAAGGTTCTAATTGATAAAGGCGAATTTCAAATTAATTTTTAACAGAAAAAAAAAGAATTTTCAATCAAAAAAGATGAATCTTGAACCAAATAGTTGATTCCTTTACTAATATAATGAATTTTTGGAGAAAAAAAAATAATTTTTTAACCTAAAAGATAAATTTTCAAGGAAATATATGAGTTTTCCACCAGATGGTTGAATTTTCAAACAAAAAGGATGAATTTTTCACCAAGAAGAATATTGTTCTTCCAAAAAAGACAATTTTTTTGACAAAATACATAAATTTCCAACAAAAATGTTGAACTCTGAAGCCAAAAAGATGAATTATCTAGAAAACAGTTGAATTTTCCACTCAAAAATATGATTCCGCGACAAAAAAGTTACATTTCCGCGAAGTTCTTACATTTTCATATAAATTGTTTAGTTTTTAATAAAATAGTTGTATTCTCAATGAAAAATATTATTTTTTTAGAAAAATAGTTGCTTTTCAACCAACTAACTTAATTTCCAACAAAATTGTTGAATACTAAAGTCAAAACAGAAAATATGAATTTTCAAGTAAAATGTGAATCTTCAACCAAAAGGAAATCTTTACAGTTGTTTAACTTCATCCTGAGTAGCTGATTTGTCAACCACAAAACATGAATTCTCAACAAAATATGTTATAGGTGATGTATCAACCAGAAAATATTTTAATTTAAACTAAAAAACAGTTAAATTCAACCAAATAAAGACGAATTTTCAACGAAATAGTTGAATCCTCCATAAAAAAATTATATTTCAACCAAGAAGTTGCATTTGCGAGGATCAATCCTCAAACAAAAAGGTAAATTTCCCACAAAATTGTTGAATTTTCTACTAAGGAGATGAATCTTCGGCCAAAAAGTTAATTTTTTGACAAACTAGTTCAACTTTCAATCAAGTAGTTAAATTTTTGACAAAAGATATGACTTTTTAACACAATAGTTTCATTTACAACAATATAATTAATTTTAACCAAAGGAGATAAATTCCGAACCGAACATAGTTGGATACTCTTATTGGGTTCAATTAATTCAGTTCGTATTTAAGTTAAAAAAGGAGGAAAAGGGAAAAAGCGGGAGTTTCTTAAAAAACAGGGGGGGGGGGGGAGAACACAAATTTTCAAAAGAGGGGAAAAGAGCTTAAAGTCTGAAATATGAAAGTGATTTTTAAACATATTAAGTTGTGTAAGTTCGTAACTTTCCTTCCACTGACCATCCGACCCCTGCACCCTGTTACACAATCCCCTCGTCCCTTCAAATTGGTAACGTAGTTAATGAACGGCTCACTGTCTTATAATCTAATTAACCAACACTACAAAATGAAAAATGCAAAATGTAATAAACATCAAAATTGAAAACTTACTCACCTGTCCCGGTTGCGAGTGGAAGTGAGCGAAGGTGTACTCTCTACTCGTGTGGGGTGCAGTGACAAGTATCCTAGCTGGACTCTTTCGACCCCCTGGATCCACTGAACTCTGACAGGAACTGACAAGGCCAACGGCAGCTGCAGCTGCCATTTGGTCCTGACTCGGACCCATGTCTGATGGATCGGTTGGAGAGGTCGATGAGGTCGGAGGTGAATTTGCACTGTTTGATGTCAGTTCGCCCGTCGACCTTATTATAGCCACAGGCCTAGCCATCGGCGCTGCTGGTGGTGGAGGTAACATTGAACTCGGGTAATACTGTGAGAACTTTTGTAGCCCAGACCGCGGACCCGCGAGTTGTGCCTGAAAATCGTACACCACCGATCATCGATCCACTCATGCAGGGCCGTCTTAAGACAAAACGTGGGGCACGAGCTAGAGACCCCCCACATCGTTAAGGGTCTCCTTCATTATTTACTAATATAATAATACAATAATAATAATAATAATATAAATAATATAACTAATAGCTAAATATTAATTTTTAAGATGCTTCAAATATGTTTTATAAGATCGATAAGTACGTTCTTTGTATCATTAAAAATCAGGGTGCCTGAAATAATACTTTCTTTGATTTCAGAGAACACCACCCAAAAAGCTTCTATTTAGCGAGAAAGAAACTATGCGGTTTTTTCATCGGAAAGTGGCAAAGAACTTATGAAAGTTGCATTTTAGGGTTAAGATAATCATCTTCTTATGTTTTTTTAATTCTTAATAACATCATACTGCCGTGCAAAAGAAGAAACCGGTAACCCCATTTGACATGGGGGACCTACAACCTTCGAAATTTTGTTTGAATTCATACTCCTCCCAGTAAGGTCATTCCTAAACTTATGATATGCTGTAGTAATAAGATGCGCTTTTCACGATGCAAGAGTGTTCCAACTCCTGCTGCCAGCATTTATAGACAATTTTTTTGCAATTAAATTTCTTCCCTTTACAAATAACTATTGAAAAGGTTTAAGTCAAGCCAAAGTATCCATTTCAAATACTTTTCTTCAACCTTTGTTAGTGCTGCGACATCCTTGAAAAGTTCGGATTCCTTATGACATTTTTCATTTTTTTCTTATCATATTTTTATGTATATTATTTTTATCTCATGTGAAAAAAATGGTTGAACATTATTATTTGTGCATTATGAAATGAATTAATTCTAGATCTAGAACTTTTATATAGCACTTTTTACAATATCGTTTGAAACTTAGATGATAATGTAAAGCTACTGGGGTTATTAAAACATCCCCAAACGTAAAAAAGTCATATCTTCTCAAATGATACATAAGGACGATGTTTTTTCTCAAAATTGTGAACAATCGCTAGAAAAGGTAAAAAATCAAAAAGAATACAGCTTCTAATGCAAAGATCTACAGCATTTCTAGTAAAATAATACATAGATGATACCTAATCAAAATATAAATGAATAATAGAAATAAAATACGAACTTTTTACGTTTGTGGTTGTTTCGTGCCAGTTTTCGGATGTTATTTACCGCCCATATAGCACGAGGTCCAAAATAATTAAACTGAATTAGTTAACAGTTATTTTACTTGAAATGCACAAAATATTTTCGTTAAAAACTGTAGGGATCTCGAAAATTCATTCTTTGTTTATATTTTCCATATTAAATTTTTTAAATTCACAATTAGTTTTATACCAGCTGGAAGCTTCTTAAGAGGTGTCTCCTCGAATCACAGAAATATTTTTGTAATCTCTCTATTAAACATATAAAGCTCGTACTTATTACGAGTTTTTATAAATTGAATCTTCATCAAATTATATTATCTCTCTGTCTTAAACATTAAATATTCAAATTAAATTTCCATCCTCAGCTTGTGCCCCAAGCATTAAAATTGCTTAAGACGACCCTGCACTCTGTGTGCCCCACTCGACCTAATCTTTTCTAATAATCTAATTAACGATTTTTTCGCATTTCTGTGAAAATTCTCATTTGAGAATCAATTATCGCGATTTAAATCTACTGATTTAAGGAGAGGGGAGCACAGCTTAGTTTGAGTATTAACTACCACAGAAATAGTTCCAATCTCCTTATTTGCATACATAATCCGACCGAATATTTTCAATATTAGTTTGAATCTATTTCTAATCACGCAGGTTTGACGAAATATGTTGTTTCAAGAGGGAATTAGGCGTCTTCTTTCGAAATGCGTCAGAAAAATTGAGGAAAGTTCACAATTATCAAAGTGACCACAATTTACTTTGTAATATCGCAAAAATTCAAAATTTGGGATTTTGAAGAAAATCTTCTTCATTTTGTTCTTCGAATTATGAAAACATGAAAAGAAGATGTTCTGTAAAAGCCCTTCTTCTTTATTTTTTGCAATAAAAAAATTTCTAAAATATAAGGGAGGCATCGAATCAGTTTTATGTCGGCTGAACGATTTTTTTCACCAAAAGAATTTTTTTTATCCTGATAATATAATTTTGGAATTTTTGTGCTCAACGATGCAAGACATCACAAAAAAGCGAAAGACATTTTGCGTCGAAATTTTCTAGCTGCGCCAACTTTTATCTACATATGTTTTTCTATTACCATTTTTAAATGTTGGGACAAATTTTTTTCTGAAAATAAAATTTTTGAACTTTTCCCGTAAACGATGCAACATATCATTCTTTGAAGCACTTTTCAAGATGCGCAAATATTTTTAAAGACCGATTCAATTTCAAATCATGCAGATCGGTGGATAACATATTCAACATTGACTCGCCAATGAAATATGTTCTTTCAAGTGGGAAATTGAAAGATAGGTATTGTTGTTAATTAACATAGCGACATTTTTATATTCCTTTCGACTATTTGAATAATTCAAATTAAAATGAGTTTTTTGTCAATTTTACATAACAACATTTTTACATTTTTCACGAATATTTCAAAATTTTAATGGTGAAATGAGTTTTTTGCCAATTTTACTTTGAAAATCGTTCAATCTTTGAAATTTTCGAGATATTAGGGTTTTCCTTCTTTCAGTTTATCTAGTTTTTTACTCTTTTTACATAAACAAAAAATTAGAGAAGCAAAGAAAATGTTAAAGTTGTTTCGATTTTTGAAAATTAAACAAAGAAAATCCAGAAAATAATTTTTTATTTTTTTTTAAATCTTACCTTTTTTGCAATTTCTGAGGTTAGGAAGTTTTTGAAATTTCAGTGTGTGGTAAATAGTTTCATAAATAGTTTTTAATGCATTATATCGTTATACCCAATAAAATTAATTTTTTGGATTTGAAGTAAAAAATAACTATAAAATCCAATGTTTTAATTTTTTTGAAGTCGAAATAGCTTTCTCATTTTTTTTTGTCTTTCTTCGTTTTTCTCATTACTTCAGAAAGAGTGAAAAAACTTGATAAACTAGAACCAGAAAAATACTCAAAATCTAAAAAAACTCAAATGGTGCAAGATTTGAAAAAACACATTTTTCTTCTGAAATAGTACAAAAAACTGGAAAAACTGAAATAAAAAAACCGTAATATCTCTGAAAGTGCTAAAATTGCACGTTTTTTAAAGTAAAATTAACAAAGAAAACTGTCATTATTGCACGTACAAAAACATATCGTTGACAAGCCAATCCTGAACATGTCATCTGCCGCGCCGGCCTGCATGATTTGAAATGGATTCGGTCTTTTTCTTAAAATTTGTAACTTTCGTCGTTTCCGAAAGAAATACCAAAATTTAATTTCATAACAAAAATTCTTCTGTCAATAAATATTGTTTGGACTGCATAAAACTCACAGGATGTCTCCCTTATAAAAGGCCAAATTCAATAAAAAATTAGCAAAAAATATAGGTGTGGTTTTTTTGCCAAAATCGATTTTATATTTTGAAAAAACGTTGTCACTCTGTGAACTTTGATCTTTTCATCAATTTTCCAACGGATTTCGAAACAAGACGGTAAAACTTACCAGACTTTTTTTCTTGAATCCGGAAAATACATTTTGCCTGATTTCATCTAAAAAACAACCTATTTTGTCACTGAGAGATTCAACGACTTGGGATGTCAAACCAGCCTGATTTAAAAGGGATCCGACCATATATTTAATAAATATATGAAAAGTAGATATCAAATATAATTTGGAAATAGAAGATAAAAATTATGAAGGAAGTATTTCTGCGGTACGTATTTGGATCCGAGAGCTACCTGGGGTAGCTGCTGAGTGTTCTCGGCTTCCTGGCACACAAACGTGACGAAATCCGAAAGAGTGTCGTGCCCATTTTCGGGGTATTTAACGACCCCAGCAGATCCAGGGTGCTCGGGTTGGTAGTAGGCCAGACTGGACATACTCTGACCAGAGCCTCCAGCCAATCCTTCGTGTGGTGAATGTAATCCTGAAACACAATTTTCCAAAGTTAAAAATCCATTAATAAAATAAGCCAGACATAACCACCCCCTTAACAAAAGAAGGAAATTCAATATTTGTACCAAAAAGTGTTTATTTTCAGTCATTTCTTATTTTATGCTTTATTGAAACTCTTAACTTTCTAGACCCTGCAATATTGTTGAAAACCTCGTTGCTGAAAACTAATCAAATAGAAAAAATATTAGTGTTGGTAATGAAAGGCTGGAAGCTTATAGTTTATAATATAAAAAGCTTATTTCGCTAATATTAGTCATTTAGTTAGTAAAAATTCACAATTGTATATTTTTCGACGATGCAATAAATTCTACCTTTCTTGTTGTTTCCAACCTTCGATTACTGAATGTGTTACATTGTTGCCTTTTTATATTTTATTTCTAAAAATCTCAACAGCACTATTAAATTTAAGGTTTGTAAGAATTCGAATTACAAGGAAAAGCTTTTTGTTACGGGGGGTGGTTTTAGTGGCAGGGACAAGAATTTATAGTAAGTAGATCAAGTATGTAATAGTAAGGCACTCCAAGCGTGAGCTGGCTGGCTGAAATGTACATGTATGCATTCGCGCAAAAACTGATCACGCATTTCGCACACGCATTCGCCACATAACATCCTTTTTGAACTTCAAATTTGAAAAATCAATTAACATGTATACTTCACTCTATGTATTAAATTTCATTCTATCTTCATTTCTTTTAAGATTACTGATCCAAAGGAAATTCAGGGTTGCTACAAATTCCCAATTTCAAAATTACGTGACAACAAAAAATTTCCAATAAAATGGTTGAGTTTTCAACCAAAGAAATTGACTTTACCCAAAAAAAAAAAAGAATTTTCAACTGAAACAGATAAATTCTCAACTTATAAAAGAGTAGTCAAATTTTCAGTAAAAAAATTAATTACTAACCAAATCAAATAAATTTTCAACCTCATAGTTGAATTTTCAACCAAGGAAATTAATTTTTATATGGAAACGAGAATTAGTCATTAGGAAGATTAATATTCTACCACAAAAGACGAATTTTCAACAAAAGACAGGCATTTTCAACATAATATTTGAATTCTCAACTAAAACAGATAAATTTTCAAGCAAACTTAGAAAAGTTAAATTTTCAGTTAAAGAAAATTAATTTTCAAACAAAAAAAAAATCAATTCCAGCAAAGTAGTTAAAATTTTGAATTGGAAGAGGTTTTCCAACAAAAATGATGAATATTATCATTTTAAATAGTTAATATCTCAACCAAAAAGAATTTTATTATCTAACCAAAAGCAGTTCAATTCAACCAAAAAAGACGATTTTTCAACAAAATAGATGGATCCTCAACGTAAACAAATTAATTTTATATCAAGCAGTTGTGATTTTTTACCAAAAAAGATGCAATTTTCAAGAAAATATATGAATTTTCAACCCAGAAAAATGAATTTTCAACAACAAAAAATTACTTTTCCACAAAATTGTCGAATTTTCAACAAAATAATATAATTAACTTTAACTTTAGTTCATCAAGAATCCCCTAACTCTGTTAGGTTTTCCTTAGCATTCCCAGATGTTTTCTGACTTTCTCAAATTTCCTAACCTGTAGAAACCCTGAAATTGTCTAATGACTTCAAATTTCTTTCACAAAGTTCTCTAAATATTCTCATTTTAATTCTTAAGAAAGAACAAAGATGAAATATTCAAAAGCATTAAAACAGGGATTGAAAATAATTTAGATGACATGTTTCTCAGTCACTAAAATAATTTTCATCAATTCATACCCGGAGATTTTTCTTTCCGAGCACGAATGTGAAACATCCTGTGTAAGCGGCGATGCAGGTGCGCGAAACAGGCGAACAAATGCACTTCAATAGGTATATTGTGGATATATACATGTATTATGTTTGTATATTCATATAGTGCAACAACAAACACCAAACAGCAAGGTAACAACGAGTAAACAACACACCAAGAAACATCAAGGTAACAACAACATCAACATCAACAATGAGTAATAGTAAACAACAACACCAACATCGCAACAACAATATAGAAGAGGTAGTATCGTACGGAGCATAAACGTTCAATTAAGGTCGGAAATTAATTAATTAATTAATTAATCAATTAAGTCATTAAATCCATCCAGCATACGACATACCCAGAGCATTGGCCGTGTACAGTGAGTGAGATAGATAATTATGTTGTGCACGGTAAACAACTCAAACTCAGATTTCTCCTCTCTCAAATAAATGCAATCTTCAAATAATTTTTAAAGAAATTATTGTTTAATTTCTTTATTACTTTTATGAAGTTAACAACTTGTTCATTTACTCTCTAAATTTGAACTAGTAGTTTTCTATTAATGAAATTGTAATAAGTTGTATGTCAGTTCTTTTAGTGAGGATTTCTACTAATCTTTGGTAGCAACCTACTAATTCACTTGACAAGGCCTACTTATTTATTTTCTACTATGAATCTTAAGAATAAAACTCCTACCTGATTTGTAAGACATTCAATTAGTAAACCTTAGTAAGCAAGTAAACTAGTAGTTTTCTACTGAAGATCTACTTTTTTCTACACATTTTTAGCAGAAAACTACTAATATTTAGTCAAAAACTACTAATTCACAGCAGAAAATTACTCTTTTACTTTAGAAAAGCTACACACAGAAAAACAGCGGAATCATTTTTGTTGCAGCTCATTCGTTACGTTCTCGAAATCAGATTTTATTTCTGGAAATGAGAATACTTCAAGTGTGAAACTATAACATGAACACACCTGCGTTCTCATTCTCCGGTATCTCATTATTGTTGCAACTCAAAACAACACCGACTCAACGTGATTTGGAGGATCGGCGTTTTTCTGTGCAGTAGGCTCTCATAATGCGCCTTTCCCACAAACCACCTTTTCTCACCAAGTGCCTCTCCCTTCTATTACCTCTTAGTTCGGTAAGCACCTTGAGCGTGGCATTAGATGCGCATGCGCGAGATGATATTTGAGTAATCCGTCAATGATTCTAAGTGGGTGCTTGGTGAGAATCTCGGTCCCAAGCACCAGGTGCTTTGTGAGAGTCTACTGTAATTGAATTAGTAAGCCTTACTATTTGATCAGTAATCTCCTACTAACGATTAGCACACACGCTCTCTTACTATTATATTAGTAGAATAACTACTTCAGAACTGAAACTATTTCGATAAATAATTGTCTTGTTCTTCATTTTTAACAATTGAATAAATAAGTGTGATATGAGATCTGAGTGAAAGTTGTGCCTTAGAAAATTCATAAAACATGTGAGCAAGTGGATATAAGAAGGGTGGGCAAACAGATAGACAAACAGACAGACAGACAGATGAACAGAGAGACGAACGGATAGACAGATAAGACAGATAGTGACAGCTATAGCTTACCCAATTTGTGAGAGCTACGCGATTAAATGAAACTGGTCGTCCGTCTGTCTGTCCGTTCCCAACCCCCTTTAACGCTTCAGGTAACTAGTTATTTTTTCCTGTTTTAGCGGATATAGGGGTAATTTTTTCAATTCGACCGTATCACTGACTCTTTGAATTTTTCATGAAAGTTGTACGTTTCTCGAGTCGATTGGCAACAGACAGACCAGCAAGACGGACAGGCAAACAGGGCTTTCGCAAGAGTGATCGTAGAATAATTATGTTATATATTTATAATATATAAACAAATGTAAAGTATGAATTCGCTTCTCTCTGGAAAAGATCGTTTCGACTTGTAGAAAAGTTCGAAGGAAGACTAGAAGTTTTTGATGTGGTGGAAGATGACTTGGTTTCTGATGAAATATAAAACCAATTGTAAAACTATAATCTTCTTTATAAATATATTCGTAATAATCTATCAAAAACTAAAGTTTCAATGTGAAATAATGATGGACAGTAATCTAATACATTAAATAAATAGTGATATTACATTTTTTTCATTGAGGAACTTTGGCTGATTGAAAATTTGAGTGTCTTCCTTCCCTATTTTTTGTCTTTTTTTTAAGCAGAAGCTCTATTTTTCTTTCATTTGTGTCACTCCATCTTCGAACTATAGCACGCCTAAGAATGATAGCATCGCTCCAAAAATCGTGCACACAGCTTCAGGCGGCTAGGAGCACAGAAATGCAACATCGACGCACAAGTGGGTACTTCGTGAGATTGATGATTTGGTGCGGATATACCATTTCGCAATCAAACATCTTTTCTATAATATTTTTGATAAAATAATTAAGATTGAAATTCAGTTTCAATGATATATCTTATGATCTTTTAAATTATTTTATTATTCAACAAAGTAACAAAACATCTTTCAAACCTTGCAGGATGGCGGGTGGCAAGTTCAGGATTGGATTTTGCATGAAATATGTTTTTCACGTGGAAAATAAGAAGACACATTTTTTTGAATACAGAGAATGAAATTACAAATATTTTTAAATATCAAGAATAAAATTAGTTCTTTTTGCAAATTTCGCTACAAGAAGAGTGTTTTCTTGTTGAAATTTTAAAAATATTTAGGGTTTTCTTGTTTCATTATATCCAGTTTTTGGCACAGTTTGAAAATCCGTGCAAAACATAAACAAAATATCAAACAATGGTAAAGGTATTCCAATTATTAAAAAAAGAGGAGAAAAAAAATGTTCTCAAGAGCCCCACGTTTTTTCCTCAAATCGTAAGGAATAATAGCTACTAATAAAGTCTAGTCCACCTACCATAATTTTTCCATTTTGTAATATTTTTCAGGAGAAAAAAATAATTTTTGATCTTTTTCAAAACCTTGCCCTTTTTTCAATTTTCAAGATTTCAAGGTTTTTCTTATTCTGGTTTGTCACTTGTTTTGCATACTTTTATGCATTACATCGTTATATCCAATAAAATAATATTTTTCTGATTTTAAGTAAACAATAACAGCAAAATGCAAGAAATGCGAGAACAGTGAGAAAAAATTGAATTTCGTTTCTCCAAAAATAGATATACACTCTAAATTCAAAATGTATTCTAAGTTCCCTATATAACCTATCTCTGTTGAAAATTTCAACGCAAAACAAGTTAGCTATCCTTCCATCGTTTTCGAAAGATTAAAGAGAACTTCCTGAAATGTCAAAAAGGGCAAGGTTTTGATAAAAAATGTTTGCAAACCCCTCATTTCATCCTGATAATTTCGAAATGTTCACGAAAAATATAAAAATTTTGCTATGGTAATTAAAAAAAAAATACGTATCTCCTTATTTTCCACGTACGAAAATATATTTCGTTGCCAAGCCATTCCTGAACATATTACCTGCTAGCCTGTATGATTTGAAATGTACATTCTGTTATGCGATTATTCTGTGCGACGTCTGGTTGAGAGGATGGTTTGAAGAGCGATATTTATTTAATATTATATTTCCTGATATAATTTAATAATAAAAGACCTACACGTCCAGAGAAATAACTTTTAAAATGAACAGCTATTCTCTCTATAATGCAGTGCTTTAGAAGAAAAAGAATATAGTTTACCTGATCTTTGGATTCACGGAGCTAGGACATAATTCGAAAAGTTAATTACAAAACGGAAAGTCCTTCAAAACGAATCCAAATTAGTAAAATTTCAGAGACATTTATTTAAATAATAATTTATTTTTTCATAACTTGATTTTTAATTTCGAATGGTACATAGCTCTTGAAAGTTTGAGTGAAGAAGGGTCGAAAACTCAACATCTAAGATGTATGAAAAGTGGATATTGTTGGGAGAGAAATAATATAGAAAGTGAGAAATAAGTGGGTTAGTGCGAATATTTTTGAGATCTGACGGCAAGCATTCTCTAAAGTCCCAGAGCAAAAATCAAGTATAAACGAATAGAGAGTGCAACTACTATAAGAAATTTTATAACTAAAAACGGAGTCCGAGTGCCGCTTCAACTATCTTTATATTTTTTATTAATATTTAGCAATGATCAAATTATTTTTAATAAAATTCCCCTTAAAATTGAACAATCTTCATTAAATTTACTTTATTGTCCAGTCTGAAGAAATATTCTTCAGAACAGTTTCTAAATTTTTCAATATTTGTCCTCATCTTTACAACATTGTAATTTTATTTAACCATTAGTAGTTGTCTCAGTGATAACAAAAAATTAAAGAACTCAATTTTTTTTAACTGATAAAAAAGCGACCTTTAAGCAATAAATTTTTAGTTAATTCTTCATCGTAGCTACAATTTATTCAAATTATTCGAATTGTTTATCGTTTTAAGCCAAACGACAACTCAGCTCCGTGGATTATTCAGAGGTCAAGTTTACCAAGTGCGATATAACTCTGTTTTTTTTTCAAGATGCTGCGGCACATTTATACATCGAAACATACATGGGTGTAACGGACAATAATATAGTGCTGCTAAGGGAAAATTTATATTTTTTGATTAATTTTCTGTAAAGACAGATGGCTCGACACGCGCACAAAATGATATCGTCTCGACGGTTTTCGGTACTTTTATATTTATATTTCGGATTTCATAACTGGAATCACGTTTAGTCGATATTGACTTTTTATTGAAAATGACTAGATGCAGGATGTTGCTTATAAATTAATTTACAAAAATGTTCAAAGATAAAAATTAAAATAACGAGATTTTTTACAGAAAAATTTTTCTACAATATTTTACAGTGAAAAAAGAATAATTTGTTTGATCAAGAAATGAGTTTGCTTGAATAAAATAAATCAGAATGAAATAAAATTATTTGTTGAGATAAAATAAATAATTTCAAATCAACTACACAAAATTTATTCAAATTTAGTAATCTTATATTCAAAATACTTCTATTTGTTGATATAATATTTATACACATCATCCTGCCTTAATTAACTGAGATAATTCGACAAGTAGGAAGAGACAGAGATAATGAAAGAATAAAATAATTTAGGTGACATTGATAGAAAATATTAGTACATATAGGTACGACAAAATACACATATAATATATAACAAGTTTCAAACGTGTTAGGATGATTGCGAGAAAATAGAAATATTTTTCATTCAAAAAGTGATCATTTTGGATTCACTAATTTCGATTCCTAGTTTTGTATTATTTTACAATAATATCAGAAATCACTCATAATTATTGAAAAGTATAAAAGATACCAGATTTTTTTTCTTTAATAGAAAATTAGAATCGAATTAAATAGATCAATCATTGAATAAAAATTCGATAGAAGTTGTTTTTCATCTTCATTACTAACTATGGTGAGAGATTAAATATGTATCAAAATATTTTTTTTTATTTTACAAAAATCTTTTGAGAAAAGTACTAGGAAAATTTTCAAATGAAATCAAGAGTGATTTCTGTTGATTTTTAATTTAAAATTTAACTCTAATGGAAATCGAGCCTCGGTCTCATCCTTCAGCGATACGTGTATATGGAATACACTTATACAAATATGCAAATATCGATATATAGGTAGGATATAGAACATCATAACCAGTCACAAAGTACCTTTTGGTCGAGATAGCGAGCTTCTCTCTACGCTCGGGCTCAGACTGAAACAGAGATTGCGCGCAATTCGCGATTAGTGATTCTCAGTCATCGAAATTTCTGATTCTTACTGGCTTGCAGCCACTCTTTGCATCTTTTCTTCATCAGTTTCTTCCTAATTTTCTTCGCTCCTTTGATTTTTATTCGGTATTTAAATTTCGGGACCACGATGTGTATCCTAACATATCCGACGGGTTTTCCAGAGGCTATTGTCAACTTTCGAAATTCTATAAGAATTCTATCGAGAGGAAAGAAAATTCGAAAATTACCATTATCTTCACAATTTGCAATGAAGTGAGAATGTTATTTTATATTTCTGGTTTTCTTTCGCTCGCTACTTTTGTTCAATGGTCAAAATTTTGTGTACGCTCTTGAATGCTATTCAGCGGACACATAACAGAGAAAAATGTCATTGACAAATTTACTACAATCTGATGTATTTCAAGATTTGAAAAAAAATCCAGTTAAAAGTTCAACTCTAAGATTTGTAAAAAGTAAGTTTGCAAAATTTTAAAAATGTATCATTTCTACACATTTGAAGGAATTCTTACTTTCGACAATCAAATGAAGTTAATTTTTAGAAAGAATTTATCATTATTTGTTCAATTCCTGCAAAACCTACAGATTTAATGTAAACTCTGATTGAAAAAGAACAATTTTTTAGTTGATGAAAATAAAATTAAATGATTGAAAAATTAAAAGTGTGATGAGCTGCACAATTTTATTGCAGATTTTAACAAATGCTTCGTGAAATTTCAAATAGGAAACAAAATACTTTTATTCAACGTAACTATACCTATTCTTTATCAAGTACGTATTCTCACGTCAATTAATTTTCACGAAAGTTCCTCGTGAACTTTAGGGCCGTTCAAAAACTACGTCATGTTATTTTCAACACTTTTTCCACCCCCGCCCCCTCTTCTTCTTCTTCCCAGGTCATCACACAACTTCGACTTCAGTTTATAAACACCTCAAATAAAACACAAAACATACAAACCTAATATTTCAACAGACTTCATAGTCCAAAATACTCTCAGAAGAGAAGAAATAGGGCGATTTTTCACGAAAATAGGAAATGAATGCTTCTGAATAAAATTAATTTAAAGATGCCATATTAAAATCAATATGAAATGCTCAAGATTTCAAGTCGAAATATATTGCATTTTAAATCAAATAGTCGAATATTCAAGCCAAGAAGATGACTTCTACTATAAAATATGCATTTTTTATCCAAAAAGACGAATTTTCCACAAAAAAGGTGAAGTTTTTGAAAAATAAAGATGACTTCAGAACAAAATAGTTGAATTTGTAACCACAAAATTGAATTTTCAAACAACAGAGATAAACTTTGAACCAAATGGTTAAATTTTCGAAAAAAAAATTATAAGCGAAGTATTGGAAACCAAATAGATGAACTTTCAAGCAAAATGGACAGCAAAAATAGTCAAATTTTTAACTTAAAAATATGAATTTTCATCAAGAAGTTAATTTTCATCAAAAAGTTCATTTTCAACAAATAAGTTGAATTGTATACTAAGAACGATCAATTTGAAAAAAAATTGAATAATTGAATTTGCAGCTAAAAAACTGATTTTCAATAAACTAATTCAACTTTCAACCTAGCACTTGGATTGTCAATCAAGGAGATTAATCTTTTACAATAAACATGTACAAGAAAGTACAAACGGTCGAATTTTTAAACGAAGAAGATCAAACTCCAACCAAAAACAGTTACATTTTCAATGAAACAGTTCGATTTTCAACAAAATAATTAAATTTTTAATGAAACAATTAAATTGTCTAAAAAAGAGTTGAATTGTTACGCTAGAAAGATGAATATTATACAGAACAGTTGAATAGACAACCTAAAAATATGCATTGTCAACAAAAAAGTTTGCAATACAAAAAAAAACAGATATTTGAATTTGCAGTAGAAAACATTAATTTTCAATAAAGTAGTTCAACTTTCAACTGAGTAGTTGAATTTTCAATCAAGAATATCAATTGCCTACCACAAAACAATTACAACAAAAAAATACATAAATTTTCCACCACATTCTTGAATTTTCCAATAAAAACGATCAATTTTTAACCAACAATGGGATAGTTAGATTTTCAGTTTAGAAAATTAATTTTCAACTAAAAAAATGTAATTTTCAGCCTCGCTCTACCCCCCTTCATCAGAAATCGTCACAAAAAATGTTACCTCACCCTCCCTGGCAGAGTGACTTAGTTTTTGAACGACTCCTCTAATAATTTCCCGAGAAATATGGTACCAGGATCTTGGATGATTAATTATTCCAGATTCAAGAAGAAATATCTTCCTTACTCTTGAGATTATTTTGGGCCCGTTTTACGATTAAAATGGGCTTGGGAAAATGCAATCAATTCGGGTGAAACTTCTCGATTAATAGTGAAACAAATAAAAATGGAACTATGAGGATAAGCATGAAAAAATAGCTCATTGCGGTCTAGTCGCATCGGGAAACATAATCGTGACTATGATTCTAAAGGTCGCACCTAATTTGACACTCGAGGATTTCTCGATCATTCGATCATTCCTAGTACTGGATGGATCGATCGGTCGATCACTGAGTGCAAATATTTACTTACTTACATGATGCCTGGGTGAGCTCAGAATGGGTCTATCGCACACTGGACATTAGACAACAATGTTCGACGGACAGTGACGACAGGTTAGTCGATCAGTCAGTCAGTCATCGATCATTCAATCAATCAACGAATCAAGAACGGCATATGCAACGAGAAAGGACATTTTTGCTAGTGGCACTTGTATTATGTTATTCACAGATTAATTGTTAGGAATTAATTGTGAGGAATTCATTTCAGTGAGATCCACACTAGGGTGATCCTTATTTTCCAAAATTATATTTTTCTGGTTCTCATCGCCTAGTTTTGTTCAAATGACGAAAAAATTATCTCCAAATTTGAACGAGATCGGTTAATATTAACCCATGTTCAAAGAACTATGAAGTTTCCGATTGATTTAATATGGAAAAGAGGTTACTTCTTTTTAATGTGTAATTTAAAGGCACAATATAATACTAACGTAACTGTAATATCAGGGTGGCCGTTTGAATGGAAACAAATTCCCGGTCATTTCCCGATTTTTCTCCGGCTCGGAAACATTTTTCATGGTCATTGAAATTTAAAAAAAAAACCGCAATCTTAAAGGTAAACATTTTTTTATTTATAGTAATGAAAACTGAAATGAAAATTAAAACACTCAAAGTAAAATTCTTTTGAATTTCAAACTTTTTAAATGAAAGCTTAACAAAAGTTGTTTTATTCAAAATTTTGTATTCAAGCGCCTAATAATTTACGCATGTGAAATGAAAACTTTTAATACTTTCCAATTGATCAATTTTATATTATATGGCGTCATAATGCAAAATTTAAATTTTTTAATTTTTCTAAATTGTATAGTTCAAAGATTTCTGGTTAAAAAATATAAAATCGCGGTACCATATTTTCATTGCTCTTAATTGAAGAGCGAACACGATTTTTTTAAACTGAACACTTTTCAAATAAAAAGTAAAACTATTTTAATATTGAATCGTTAAAAATTAATAATTATTGAATGCTTACTTACATAAAAACTTGTTTTTGTTTTGAAATCTTTTCAATATTCTCTTAAAATCACTTTTTCAAGGTGAAGAAACTCGACATTTGTTTTCATTTTTCAAAGTCTTCTGAAATTTTAAACTATTACAAACAGATTCGGAATATATTTTACAATTATTTGAATTTTGCTAACATTTTATTTTGAATCTTGAAAATTTTGAAAAATTGTATTAAAATCTTCCAAATTCCTCTTTGACTATTTTGTAAAATCTTTTAAAATCTTGTCAAATTTCAAATTAGGTTTGAATGTTATCAGATCTTCAATGTTCCTCCAATTTTACTGCAATTTAATAATTCGGAAATTGTTATTTATACACTTAAATTGAACAATTTCTCTTACAAATTACAGGTTTTAAAAAGGCAAATACCGAAATTTCCGTACAAATAGTCGAATTTTCTCGGTACGAAGGGGTAAATTGGGTAAATAAAAAATTAAAAAAACGAAAGAAGGGGTAATTTCTACCGAAATTTTGCTACAAGTAGTCAGATTTTTTCGGCACATGTAGACTTCGTTTTAAAAATAGAATATTCAAGGCTTTCTATTTTAAATTGATATTTTTGAATATTTGATGTATAGTTTCTCATTTAATGTGACCGGTCATTTATTGCTAAATATTCCAAATTTCTTCTCTTTCTTAACTAAAAAAATGTCGAGTTGAGTGGGTTAAAAACAGAATGTTTTAGACTCAAACAATATTTGAATAGGATTTAAAATTTTATAAAGTCGTTCAATTATTTATTTATTAGTTTCAATTGATTTAAAATCTCTTGGCCATCTTAAGACATTTCTAATCAAAAAATTGTTACTTCAAGCGCTTTAAATTTTTAATAATTTAAGACTGAAAATGGAATGATATGGGAAATGGGAATAAAAAATTGTTCAGTCATTTCCCGGATTTCTGGACCCTTCATGAGGCCTTAAAAAATATCAATAAATTATCATTAAAATTTTTACTTAATAGTATGGCTAATGATCACATCAAAAAAATCTTTTTTGCAAAAATAACCGTGAATGGATAAGCTTGTAATTTTCATTCTCTTTTTAACTAATTCTTAATTGTTTAAATAATTTTCTGCAATACTCTTACAATAGTGCCGTAATATCCGCGTGATAAATTTTCCAAAAAAATGCGTATGCGTAATAAGGCGTATCAATGCGTAATAAGGCGTAATTTATCTTTTTGGTTCAAAATTCAACTTTTTGGTTAAAAATTAATTTTTTCTGTTCGTTTTTAACTAAAGGGGACTCAAACAAACATAACGGTTAATAAGAATATTTAAATATGTTGAAAAATCGGTAATAAAATACGTTTTGTCTGTTTTTTATTGATAAGCTATGTATGTAAACATGAACGTACTGTTTGAACAGATTAGAAATCATTGGAACAAATAATAACATTATTCACATTCATTATAAGTTTCATAGACACTATAATGTAAACCTATTGTGCAATATCTACCAGAAATCAATCGTTTAAAAAACGAACTGTCTCGTCGTTCCAAAATTTGGGATGACTAGTCCAATATTTTTCATAAGCTTGGCAAGTGGAATGTGGAATCTTTTTAAATTCTTCTCAAGTCTTCCCGAATTTTCTGGACGACTAGTTCATCCTCTTTTGCAACTCTCCAAATTTTTCGAGCGAATAGACGCAGCCTTTCAAAAAGTTAAAGTTGTTTAAACAATTAAAGATTAGTTAAAAAATAGATGAAAATCAAAAATTTATCGAGTCAAAAAAAGATTCTTTGGGCCAAATAAGAAGGTCTTTAAATTGTATGATATTCCAAATTATAACCGATTCCAATTCAGTGAAGTATTCTGAACAGGATCATGTATTATAAATTACGTTAGTACAATATTTTCGCCTTTAAAGCACAATGTTGCCTTTTTCCCATGTTACACCAATGGGAAACTTCGTAATCTGTGGGGCATGGTTCAATATTAAACGATTTCTCTCAATCTTAAAAATAAATTTTTTGGGCATTCAAACAAAAGTAGAGGGCGGGAAGAAAAAGATTTTTTGAAAAACTTCATAATATAATTAAGGGCCACCCTAATCCACACTCTCTAAATCTAAATCAGTTCAAAACGACTGATTAAAAAACAAAGAGTCAGTACCTAATTTAATGAGTTGTTATTTAACTAATTGTTACTCAAATTTCACTAATTTAATTTTTCAACCAAATTTAGGTTGAGATTTGACTGAAAAATTAGTTGCATTATTTTCACTAATTTTTCGGTACATTTAAAGAAGAAAAATTGGGTGTTAGAAATATTGCACATAATTAGTGAAATGAGGTAACGTTCAGCTGGGTAATTGACAGCGGGGTAAACTCGCCGTGTCGAATCAAAGATATTCCGTTGAATTCCGGTAGAGGGTAGCACGATACTGCGTAGTAACGTGCTGCCGTCTAGCAGAGTCCAGCGCAGTGATGCTAACAGACCATAACAGACCACGACTGTTTCAACTGCGCAGGCGTTGCGTGGCGAAGGTATGACGAAGAGATATCGGTTTTCTCCCTTACCACCATTACGCGACGCCTGCGCAGTTGAAAAAGTCGCGGTCAATTAGCACCACTGGTCCAGCGGAGAATGTTTGATTCATCGCGGTAAGTTTACCCCGTCGTCAATTACCCTGCTAGACGTTACCCTGTTCCACACATTACCTGCAACGTTTCTAACAAGTTTTTTCTGTGTTTCTCTACCGATGAATAGTTCAAATTAACACAGCAATTAGTTTATTTTCTCTAAATGTTAAAGCAATTAAAGTTGGCTATTATTTGACTGATTTAGATTTAGAAAGCAGCAAGGATGCATTGCTCGAGCAAACCATTTTGATGGAATTTCGATGTTAGATGTGTTTGTTAGTTAACTCGCTTGATTAATAAAATGACAGGATCGCTTGGCGCAAAGCTAAACAGAGACAAGTTTGGTTACAACGGGCCAAGGTATATACAGATAGGACGTTTCGCAGCTAAGTATAAGTTGACCTGGTTGATCTGGTTCGCTCTGTTCCGTACTTAAGATTAGTGCAAGGAGAAGTACAGAGTGATTTGTATGCAACGGATCTTTACAGCACGACGCGTGGAATTTTAAAATGTCGAAAGGCACTTCTCTTGGGGCTACGTAAACCAGCCTTTCTGATTGGATGCGATATCAACATTTTCAGGAAGCTTTTTCAAAATTTTAAATTCGATTTTTATCTTTGGCACAACTCAAAATTTTGATGACTTCTAAATTTTGAGGAATTATTATGCAATTGTTCGTTTTTTGGAAGATTGAACTGTATACATTTTCTTGTACTAATATACAGTAAAATGTAACATTTAAAACAACATTATTTTTTCATTATCTGCTACTGAAATATTAAAAGAAACAAAAGTTTCGAATTTGTTATAACTTCAATTATAAATTATTATTCTATTTGTTTTTCATTATTTAAAGCTGTATGGAAAATTTACAACATTTGTAGAAGGTTTTTCAAAGCGACCTGAACAATTTTAACTTTAAGATGAGCCAAATAACTTTCAGAAAGTTTATCGTGAACATTCCAATTAAGAATCGAGCAATTTTCGAAAATGATTTACAAAACCGAGTAATATATACAGATTGTTGATTGTAACTACTTTTGTAAAATATACTCAAGCTTCACTAACAAGAAATAGCTCGGTTTGAAATTTTTTATTTAACAATAGTTAGTTTTACCTGTAATTAAAGCAAGCTCAGAAATCTAAATAACTTTTGTTAAATAAACAATTTCAACTCAGTAAGCACATTTTTTCTAAAGTACGCTTAGATTCATCCTTAAAAATTCGTAGCAAATATAGCAGTGGGTAGTATTAGGAATCCGCTCTTGTAGATTAGGGTGGTCCTTATTTTACTTTATTTGGAAATTGTTTCATTCTTTTCGCGATTCTGGGGTGAATGTCTGAAAATATAATGTCTTTCAAATTGTATCCAAATCGGTTAATTTTTACACATCGAGCCAGGCACTGGAAGTTTCCCATAACATTAACATGGTGAAAATTGTGCAAAAATCTTTAATTTACGTAAATTTGCCAGTTTTTATATTCAAGTCAATCGTCCATTTTCTATCATTATTCACATAAAATGTTTGAATAATGTGAAAAAATCAAATAAATTATTGAAATATCCGCGATTTTTGATTTTTTCCAAATTTTCAACTTCTGAGATCATAGGGTGATTTCTAAAGTCCTCTTTCAGCAAAGATCAATGATATTTGATTGAAAAATACAGAAATAAGCTATTTTTTGAATAATAAATTGTCGGCCATCTTGCATTTTTTCAACAATTTTATTTTTTTGTACACTACGTACTTCATAATAATTTATTACATTTTTTCACAAGGTTTCAACATTTTAGGTTTTTGCGCAATTTCCCCCCTGTTAATCTTACGGGAAACTTCAAGTGTTGGGGCGATGGGCAAAAATTAACCGATTGGGATACAATTTAGAGGGAATTTTATTTTTGAACATTCATACCAGAATCACAAATAGGGGCAAACGAATGTCAAAACAGTAAAATAAGGACCACCCTTCTGCAGATTTAATTTTTATTATCAGTCCAGAATTGTTCGCGTAAAAAAATCCTGTTTCCACAAGGAGCAGGTCTCACTCGCAACGAATAATTATTCAAAGGATGCATAGAAAAATTATCAAAATACTTCTCTTAGAAATAATCATTCATTAAAAATAAGAACTATAGCGTTTATGAGTATTTTTAGGCCTGTATATACATTTAATTTTTCCTTTCAATTAATTATTTTTTTATGTGTTCACACTTTCCTTCACATGTTTTGAAGAAAGATTATTGTTCTTTTTAATATTTTTGCTCAATTATTGGAAATTCACCGAAAGAATACTCAAATGGCACATGTTGATATCACATCCGGATAGGCATAGAAGTGACTCAACAAATAAAAGATGACTTAATCAAATAAAAAATTGACTTTCAACCACGGTCTTTTGTTCAGCATATTTCAATTACTAATATTTAAAAAAAATTGAACTAAGCATCTTTGTTCCTATTGTTACAGCAATTCAAACTAATAAATTTTAACTGAAAAATAAAATAGAAGAATGTTAAATAAATGTTTTGATGTGTTCTAAAATCATTTTATTTATCGCTAGAACATTGCGATAAATAAATCTTTGTCAACTTTTCGCGCATGATCCAGTCATTTTTTATTATATGAATCCAATCTCATAGTGTTATTTCATTGTAATTAGCTCGAAATCACTGATACATATCAAATTTTTAGTGCCCTTAATATTTTTCGCACATTATCTATTTTCTAAGATTCCTCAATTCTATAATTTATAATCCAGTGTGCTTTGAAAAATCTGAAAATCATCGTAATAGTCAATGTAAATCTAAACTTTTAAATAATTTTCAAAAAAATATTCGTTGGTTAATCAGATCTACATAAAATAAAACTATAGACATATTTCTCTAAAAATCAAAGAATTTTCGTTTAGTTACAGATTTTTAAAATGCGATTGAGCTTGGTGAAGTCTTTCCAGCAGAAAAGAACATTTTTATTCTCCGTATATCAATCTATTGATGCAATGCTAAAGGAAAAAGCGATTTTTGATATCGGGAAGCCGAAATGTTTATTATTTCACGTATTTCATCTATATTCGTAACAATCGAAATAATAATATAGAATCATAATTTAAAAATAAGAATTAATATCACATTACAGTTGCGTGGATATAATCCACAATCTGCTCTATCTCACGTTTCGTCCCATAACTTTTCACGAGGTAGTAATTAAAATCAATAAATAATATTTGGTTATTATTATCTTCACGTCGTTCTTAAATTTACATTAATTCACGATGTCGTTGTAATAACATACCCGTTTGCGAATGAGGAGAATCCATTCCACGATGGCCATCTTCGGGCCTCAGGACTGGAGAAAAGGTATTAGCACTCGAAACCGAAACCGTCGGAGGCTTTTCAGTCTTATCGTTTCGTATGAGCTGGTGCACCGGCGGTGGACCTGATATTAAACAACAATTCATGAAAATTAGAAATCATTGTTACATCCTAAAAAAGGTTACCTACATTATTTGCAAATTGTTCTATTCTTATTTTATATTTAAAAAAGGTAAGTGCGTTAAAATAACAATTTTCAAATGCTTAAGAATATTTAAAATCTTACGGTTTCATATGAGCAGAATTAAAAATTTCACTTTTTCTGAATTAAAAAATTCACTTTCTCTTAATTAAAAATTGAAAAGAAGATTTGACATTAAAGTGATCCAAATTGTCATTCAGGAAAAAATAATCTCGCATTCAATGTTACTTCAATTTTAGTACTGTTATTTTATGTTTCATGGGAAATACTTGAAACGGTTCATATTTGACCAAAATGTCGCAGTGTGGGATAAAAAAACATTTTCTGGGCAAGATTAGTCTAGTGCTTACAATTTTTATTCGATTGCAGCATCTTTTTCAAATGAAAGGTAATTAAATTTCAAAGAGATTTGTGCAAGTCGACCTTAAAATTTTAAGATAAAAATACATACAGACTTTATTTTTGAACTTTTTGTTCAGGATATACAATGCCTATTTTTCATTAAAGAATATCTGTAATAATTTCTAATTTGAGACGCCAATTTAAGAAACAATTGCATAATTTAGCCATTTTATGCTCTAAACACATCGCTTCTTCAACCAAATTAATCGAAAATTTGTCCGCAATTAATATTATGTACGATTTTTCTATAGCCTACGAATATTGTTGAATGTTTAAATAAATTTGGTGAACAATTACAGATTTTTGTCAATTTTCATCTAGGAGATTTCGTTTTTTCAACCAAATAAATGTTCAATAACTTGAAAAAATCCTTCGCATATGATACTTTATCCAATGAAAATAATTTTGTATTTTATAAATGAATTCACAGTTTGACTACTTGTCAACAAATGGATGGATTTTTTTTGAGTATCAGAAATCGACTATCAGCGACTCAGGAAGGACTTTATTTATTAGAAGACTCTGTCAGGCGATAATATTTGTTCTTTATTAAAATCAATTTTATTCAAAAATACAAATTTTCGTCAATTTTTAACGAGCAGATTTTATTCTTTCATCCGAATAAATTTTAAATTACGTGGAAAAATGCTTCGCTTATGATGCCTCATTAACGAACAATAGTTGTTTATGTTATAATCAATTCAAATCAAGGTAGTGAAGTTGAATATGTTTAAAGAAACGGTTGTTCGCTCTTGAAAAATGACGAAATCGCGGATTTCTAAGTAAAATTGTTTAATGAAAAAAAAACAATTGTGGCTCATTTAAAAACTACAGTAAGAAAGGTATGCCGCCAAGTTATTAAGCGTTAATTCAGTTAAAAGAAATGAAATCGGCCGATTGACGATTGACGAAAATCTACATTTTTTCATAAAATGTATTTAATTAAATAACAAACTATGCCACCTGTGAAAGTTTCCTAGTAAATACGGTCTTTTCTGTTTCAATGACAGCCCATTTTGTGAAAAAACACATGCATTTGTTGAAAAGTAGTCAAGTCATGAATTAGTTTATAAAATTGTTTATAAAGTGGCAAATTATTGTTCCTTGATAAGTTATCATAAGGGAAAGATGTTTCAAAGTCATTTATAGTTAATTTCGTTAAACAAGCGAAATCTGCTGTTTAAAAATTAACGAAATTCCGTATCTGTTTATAA
This sequence comes from Andricus quercusramuli, assembly GCA_932178445.1. Taxonomy (NCBI): domain Eukaryota; kingdom Metazoa; phylum Arthropoda; class Insecta; order Hymenoptera; family Cynipidae; genus Andricus; species Andricus quercusramuli. Next base: position 57,560 of record CAKNXH010000228.1, read on the forward strand.
AATTAATTTAAGTAAATAACAAATAGTATCGCCCAATGAACTCATCTGATAAAGAATATCCCTTCTGAGTAACTAAAAGTCGATTTTGTAAAAAAACACATTCATTTATTGACAAGAAGTCAAGTTATGAATTTGTTTATAAAAATGTTTACAAAATGAACAATTATTGTTGTTTCATGAAGTAGCGTAAACGAACGATTTTCCTAGGTAGTTTATGATTGATGCCATCAACGAAAACGAAATCTGCTGGTTGAAAATTAACGAAAAACGGTATTGATATATAAAATTTATTTACTCAATAACAAATAATGCCACCTAAAAATGTCTCCTGATAAATAGTGTCCTTTCTATGTCATCAGCAATCGATTTCGCGAAAAAATAAATCTATTTTTTACAAAATATATTTAAATAAATAGCAAATATTGTTGCCTGACAAAGTCTCCTGATAAATAAGATCCTATTCAAGTCACTGGTAGTCGATTTTGTGCAAAAACAACATTATTCTGTTGAAAAGTAGTCAAGTTGTCAATTTGCTTATAAAAATGTTCATAGCATAAACAATTGTTGTTAATTGGTATACTGTCATAAGCGAGGGATTTTCCCAACTATTCAAAAATCAATTCCGTTGAAAAATCGAAATCTGCCGGTTAAAAATTGACAAAAATTTGTGTTTGTTCATCAAATTTATTAAGGCAATCAACCATTGTTATCAATTATTAACAAATCGTACATATTATTTATTTCCGACAACATTTTTTTAAAATAACAAATCCTTTAGAGCGCGAAACTGTTAAGATATGAATTTGTTTATCAAATTTGCATATAACGTTAACAATTACTATTGATTTTAAAACATGGTAACTGAGCATTGTTTTTACATGCATCCAAAACAAAAAATTAAAAAATAAGGTCTCCAAATATTTTTAACCTTGAAGTAGCACATTCACTCATAAATTTGTTAATATAAAAATAAATTCTTTTAAATTGTTGAAACGTGCTGAATATTATTTGTAAGGAGTGTCTTCAGTGATATCGTGATATTTTACATAAAAGTAATAGTTGCAATAGAATGGGATCGTTTATAAAAAAATGTAAATTCGACTTTGTTGGTAAATGAAGAATTAATAACAAAAAATTAAAAATCGGCTTTCACAAATCTTCTTGAAATTCATTGAGCTCTTATTTGAAAGAAGACATGCTTTAATCAGATCAAAATTATCAACTCCAGACTGAATTGTCCAGAAAGACTTTTTGCCCCACTGTGCGTCGCCATGCGTTTTTTCTAGGGCATTAATTTTAAATGAAGGCTGATTTCTTTTCTTCCAAATGACCATTCAAAGCCATTTACTGGTTAATATTTAAATCGGCAAAAGGTCGAAACTCGAAAAACAATTTAAAAATTCGGGAAGTTCAAACTTGAAAAGAAGGAACTGAATTATCTAAAACATGTTTTTTTTTAAATTCATAATAGTAATTTTAGTATTTGAAGCTAATTTGAAAAGAGGAAAAGATTGTCGTCAAAAAAATGAATAAAAAAAGAGAAAATCAGCAAGGATTCTCTGTTTTCCTGTTTGCAATGCAGCAAAATTCAGGGTATTGTAATGCCCGGTATAGAAACTGTGCTGTTCTATTTCGAGTCCGACCTTATACCCTCGTACTATATTTCGTCTTAGTCATTCATTTGGAGAATTTCCGTGGATGATCTCGATGCAGATATGCATTCTGTTACTACCCTACCATTCTACCACAAAAATTTAGATTATTTCCTGATATAAAATTCCCTTACTCCCTCTTTTACTTAAAACTTTAGCACTTTGGTGGAAGGTTATCGTTTGATCGATGAAGAAGAAAGGGATGAGAAGTGAGAATGGCGAAAGTTGAAATGAGTGAAAGAAAGTCGGTGATATTAAACCGGAGTCCAGATAGAGAATCTCTCGAAAATGGGGAAAAGTGAGAAAAAAATTCTTCCAAACGTGCAATAATTTCTCAACTTTTTTTTTAGAGAAAATTAAGAAATCAAGTCTTTAATTAATATTATTCAGATAAGAATTAGAATTCAATTACTATATTTTCAGGATAGCTATTTATTATATTCAATTCTACTTAATTTTATTGTAAAAAAGATAAGAATTGATACCGTAGAATATAAATGGATAATACAGGAAAAAATACTAATATTTATTTTTGTAAAAGAATAGAAGGTATCATCTTATAATTATAATAAAGATTTTAAATAAAAATCCGAATTTAATTTGTTTATAGAATCAATTTTAAAAAACGAGTTCTGATCCTGGTATTTATGGGTTAAAAGTTTTGCATTGTCTTCCAACAGGTGTATTATAAGTAATTGCAACTAATTACAAGGAAACTTTAAGATATTAATTTACAAATAGATGAGATTATAAGGATGTCTAGAAGTTATAATGATTTATAACATTTTAGAAGAATCTTTTGCTGAAAAGTATGCATGTTGAAAAGTTTTGGGTTTCCATTGAATTTGTTTTCTATAAAAATGTAATGAAAAATTATGATCATGGTAATGTAAATAAAGTAAAAATGCCTTTATTTTAAAGTTTGAAAACGTAAATCTATGAGAAATTGTAAAAGTACAATACATATACTTTTGTTAATCCGCTGCCAACTTTTTATACAAATTAATACACCGTGAAAACTAATCAAAATTTCTGGCCTCAAGAAACAATTAACAAACACATGCTACTTAAAGATGTTCATCAAGTGCAGCTCACTTCAAAACTAAGCAATTTTTTAACGACTTATAAAATTGAGAAAAATATGCCGATTGTGAATTGCAACTAATTTTGGAATTCAACACCTTTAAGCTAAATTTACAAGAAAATAGTCCATGTTAAAATTTGTTATTAAAAAATATCTAATTATCGCGTCTTTATTTTAGGTGCAGATAACAGTTGCAATTCTTATTCCAAACTAGTGCTCAAGGGCTAAATGTATTCCTTTTGAAAGATTCTTCATATCTAAATTTTGTTAGTTCTTACTGCCGAAATTTCACTAAGGCATCATACAATCATTATATTTGTAAAAATACTTTTTAGTAGATAATTTTAAATTCGATGAAAGCCAATTGAACAGAGTTGTAGAGAATCATTCTAGGATGAGAATCTGAAATTGATCATCAGGATTGAACAAGAATTTCAGAGTTTTTTTTAATCCTAAATTTTTTAATCCAACTACATTTATTTCAATTTTTGTGATTTAGATATTAGTCCCTATACTTTTCTTGATTTGATAAATAACCGAATAAGTGAATCAATTTTGAAGTGGAGTGTATGTAGTAAACAGATAGTTGGCATGCCAAAAATCATGTCTCTTGGAAAAAAAATTCTGTATGATTTTAAGAATTGAAATGATATTACCTGTCATTCCAAACAAAAGAAACCCCATTAATTTTTATGTAAAAAGTTTAAAACTGACGAAAAATAATTATTTTATTTTATTTTTTTTCTTACTGTCGCTTTTTACCAATTCATGTCAAAATGGTTGAATTTTAATAATTCATTTCTATTCGGGGAAAACTCTGTTTCCAATTTTGATAGTAAATAAATAATTTTCAAGTATAATTTTTTTTCGAATTGTTTAAAAATTATTTTAACGATTTCAGCATCCCAAAAGACGTCGAAACAGACAGAAAAAACTGCACAACTTTTTTTTTATAATTTAAAAGAAAAATCGGAAAGTACTTTTAAGCTACGTCTTAACACTATCAACTCGCAAAAATACATCTTAGAAAAAGCAACCTACTTCAAGAAGAATCCTTGTCAAAGGTACGGCGGGTTCCCAAAAATGAAAATATTGACACATAAAGAGTTGCATAACATTTTTATTTTTTGATTTAAAAAAAAAACTAGAAAGAGGACGACTCAAAAATACTGACAAATAAAATTCCCGACAGTATACTATTTCTGAAAAAAAATTAGAAATAGCAAATTGCCGAAGTATGAAAATCCCGACTTGGAAACTTCTCGAATAATACAATTTTGAAACAATTCATAATATTAGCGAATTTGAAAATTCACGAATAATAAAATTCCCGACAGTTTAAAATATTACGAAATTTGAAAATTGCTGAATTGTAAAAAACTTATTAATACCAAATTCCCGACACTTGAAAATTATCAAATTTGAATAATGAAACAAATTGTTTTCAAATAATAGTATATTGTGTATCAAGGGCGTAAAGAAGGCTATTTTGCCCCGTGTGATTGCCTCCCTCACTTCGCTCGGGCGGCAAATTCACACTTGTCAAAATAGCCGTACGCCCTTGATACGCACCATACTTTTTGTCCTACCTCCTTGAAAACAAGCATGTGAAGCAGATAGAGGATGTTTGGTGTACTTGACAATTTTAGATTATAAGTGAAAGGAAGAAATAGCGTACTTTGCAGATGGGAGATTTTTGGGTCCAACGATACAATTTGTTTTCAAGATAAAGATAATTTCCTCCATATTATCACTTGCGTGGTGCATTGTGTGTGTAGCGGGCGTAAAGTTATATGTAGCAGGCGTAAAGTTATATGTAGCGGGCGTAAAGTGTTGTGTAGCGGGCGTAAAGTTTCATGTCGGCCCGGCGGCGGAGTGCGCATGTGCGAATGTCACTGGGCTGGAAACAGCCACATTACGCCTGGTACAAGGGCATGCAATGGCCCGTTTTCAAGGGGGGTCGGACAAAAAAACTATTATACACGTTTAAAAAAAAACTTGCATTGAGATATTTTGGTCAATTATTGTTATTTTAAATTTTCAAACAATTTTTCTTAAATACATTGAACATTTTGAAAAATTCCTTCATCAATATATTTCATTATTGTGTTTCTCATAAATAAATAATACTAAATGAAAAACAATTTTCGGAATTCTTGAAATTCAGGAATTTCCTAATGTCGGATATTTTATAATTTTACAATTTTCTGTCGCGAATTTTATTATTTTAAAATTAAGTAATATTATTAACCATCGGAAATTAAATTATTCGGGAATTCTAAATTCAGTTGACATTTAGTTTTATCGCATCGTGAAAAGAGCAGGTGAGAAAAAGTAATCAATAAAAGAAAGAAATTACTAAGCATGGATTTTGACCTACTTTTAAATCGAACTGGACCATTATCTTCTACAGAGACATGAGTTAGGACAAAGCAATTAGATTTATCCTATGAAATCCATTTCCCGAATTTGACACTTATGCTCTTATGTCTTTCAAATATTGTTCCTAATTTCAACATTTTTTTTATTGAAAATAATCTTTTCTACTTAAAATGACTACTAATCCAGTCAAAAGAAAAGTCAAGTCCTGGAACTCAAAGTTAACAGCAATTTTTCTGCTTAGAATTTACAAATACATATACTATTGAAGCTTAGAAGCCCTTGAGCGAAATAAAGTAGAGCCACTCTTGTCAAATAACTGAATATTTAAAATATTTGTTACACGTTTGCGTGGATTGTTCATTTTGTGGGAGAAAGAGCGTAGGTATGAAAACAATATGATATTTAGAGCATAAAATTATCTTTTAAATGAACTCTCTTTGAACATTCTACAATGAATAGTTTATGAAATATGAATTTGTTAATTAAGGGTGCGCCTTCGCTGACTAATCGACGTATATAATAAAATTTTACTGTTATAAAGAAATATATACATTCACTTTCTCTTCATAGATGCATTGAGTGGAAGGTCTGCTGAATATCAACTATTTTTTTTGGTAATGAAAATCCAAAATAAGCAGGGTGGGGGGAGAGTGGATTTTTTTTATTGAACAATAATATTTTTTATAGTTACACTTTCATAAATCTCTCATTTACTGAATCAAGAAAAACTGTCTTCCGGAATTAAAAAAATGCAATTTTCAGCGAGGATTGTCATGAGCAATAATCTTTTTTTCATTCTTACATCATCCGAAAAATATGAAAAAATAAAGAATTACCGAGGGCTAGCAAGGATACCGATTATTGTTACACCAATTTTCAGTCAGTCATAGTACCATTGCAGGAAAATATTACTTGAACAATACTCATAAACAATATCACATATTTCAAAAAAAAAAATACATTAATTGAAATGAGAACAATTAAATTCTGAAATATCCTCCCACCCTGCTAATTTTCTGTTTAAAAAAAAAATCATTTAATACTGAGCAGACCTTCGACTTTATGCATTTACAAAAATAAAGTGGATGTCTTTTTCTATAACAATAAAAGTTCATTACACACGTTCCTTACTTAGCGAAGGCACCCCCCTACTTAACAAATTCATATTTCGTAAACAATTAATTGTAGAACACTCAATGAGGGCTCATTTAAAAGATAATTTTACTCTCTAAAAATCATTTCCTATACATATTTACGCTGTCTTTAACCCAAAACAAACAATCCAAGCGAACGTATAAAAAAATGTTTGCGATTTTCAGTTATTTGTTAATAAAAAGAGTTACTCTAATTTGATATGCTCTCGGGTTTTTTTATTTTTAATAGGAAGTCTATTTGGACGTTTTAAGCTAAAAAAGAAAGTGATAGAAGATTCAAATAGGGATGTAAATTTTGAAACTTACTGAAGCTAGCCGCGGGCTGAGCATGATCCGCGGCGGTAGCTGCGGATGGAGGGGTGTAGCTGCTGCAGTAGTACGGCGGGTGCTCTATTTTGATCGCGTTTATTTGAGGCTGCATGTCGCTGAGGTCATGCAGTATGGACGCTGAAACCAGACACACACACTCTGATACAATACATATATATATACATACATACATATATATTACGATTACGCACGATTCTCCTTCGAACTCATCTTCGATACCTGCCATCGAGGTCTTTCGTTCTTATTCTTAATTTATTGATATTGATACTGATTTATCGCCTAAATCTCTCCCCCCCTCACTCACACTCTCTTGCTTTGTCTATCAACCTCTCTCTCTCTATTTCTTAGACTCCGAGTAAGCGTCACAGTCAAGCGCCTTAAGCTTCCGCTATTCCACGTCACTCATCGGTGGAAGCTCGTACTTTATTTTTGAATTTTCTTATTTCTGTCGCGCCAAACTACACAAGGCTGCCCGCATGAGATAGCGAAATACGACTTTGACGATCACGACGTTTACTTGAGTTTATTTGCTTCGAAAATTAACTTTCAAAATCTCTATTTTGTAAATTTTGCTTTGCTGATATTCGATAAATTGGCAAACAGCATCCGGCAACTTCTCTTCCGTTTATTTGTAAATTAAGCAAATGAGATATCAATCGTTTTTACAAAAAGTTACTTCTGATACTTAATTCAATAAAGTGTCTCATTTTATTGCACAATTAAAGGGCCGCCCATGAACTACGTTACAAAGTTTGAGCTATTTTGCACCCCCGCCCCCCAACCAGAAAAGAAGACGTAGACCAAAATTTTTTCAAAACAGAGGAAATAGGGTGATTTTTAACGAAAATAACGGAATGATAGGGGAATGAATTATTTCAGATAAAATTAATGTAGGTACCATATTGAATACAATATGAAAAGCTTTAAAATCCTGAAGTTTCAAGTCGAAATATATGGCATTTTCAACAAAATAGTTAAATTTTCAATATAAAATATTTTTTACGAAAAGGAATTAATTTTCTGCTCAAAAAAGACGAATTTTAAATTTAAAAATTAATTTTCAATCATATAGTAGCATTAGAACAAAATAATTGAAATTTTTAACAAAAGAGACAAATTCCCCAAAAAAATGTGGAATTTTTAACCAAATGGTTCAATTTTCAAGCCAAAAAGACAAATGTTCATTTCCAACCAAAAAGCTGAATTTTCTACTGAAAGTCGAATATTCAATTAGTCGAATTAAACAAAAAATAGGATATGAACGAAAATAGTTGAATTTTTAACCGAATGGATGAATTTTGAATCAACAAAGATGAATCTGAAACCAAATAGTTGAATTTTCAATTAAAAAAGATATTTTAAACCTAAAATGGAATCGCCATTTTTTAAAATAAAAAATTTAATTTTAAGACAAAGAAACGAATTTTCAACCAATTGAACTAAACCAAAAAAAAAGACCAATTTTTAACCAAATAGTTTAATGCTCAGACAAAAAGATGAATTTTTAACAAACAAAATAAAGGTGAATTCTTAACCAAGAAGATGAATGGTGTGCCAAGAAATATAAATTTTCAGAAACAACGTCAATTTTCAAAAAAATGGTTGAATTTCAGAGAATGAATTATCTAAAATGAAGTTGAATTTCTAACCCGAAAATATTATCTTCAATAAAACAGTCAACTTTCTACCAAATAGTTCGATTTTTATAAAAATAATTTAATTTTTAAGCAAATAATTGAATCTTCAATCAAAAATGTGAGTTTCCAATGAAAAAGTTAACTTTCAACAGAATAGTTTCATTCTCTACCAAGTTGTTGAATTTTTAGGTCAAAAAGACGAACTCGCAACAAAACACGTAATAGTTGATGAATCAATCAACAAATATTTTAATTTGAAATCGAAAACAGTTGAATTCAACAAAAAAGAAGAGTATTTAACAAACTAGTTGAATCCTCAACCAAAAAAGATTTGTTTACAGCCAAACAGCTGCATTTTTAACCAAAAAGCATGAATTTCCATTCAGGAAGATTAATTTTCGACCAAAAAGACGAATTTTCAACAAAATACATGAATGTCCAACTAGAAAGGGTAATTTTTCAATAAAAAGTACCAATTTCTAACCAAAAATAGTGTACTTGAATTTTTAGATAAGAAAATTAATCCTCAACCAAGAAAAACGAATTTTCAACAAAATAGTTCTCTTTTCAACCAAAGAGATAAATTTCCAACTAAAATAATGAATTTGAAAAACATGAACAAGAGCATTCCAAATTCTACTGTGAAGATGATTTTTTAAACAAAAAAATCAATTTTATAGAAATGCAATAGTTTAATTTACAATAAAATAGATGAATCTTCAATAAAAATATATTTTCAACAATGTAGATCTACTTTCAGTCAAACAGCTAAATTTGTGAAAAAAGATTGCTTTTTAAAAAATAGTTGCATTTTCAATATAATAATAAAATTCTCAACCCAATATTAGAATCTTTAACCAAGCGAGATGAATCCCGAAACAAAAATATAATAGTAGACTTTTCAACCAAAAGTAGTTAAATTTTCTTATTGGGTTCTATTCATTCAGTTCGCGTTTAAGAGGAAAAAAAAGTGAAAAAGGGCCCGTTTCTTGAAAACAGGTAATAAAAGAAGAGTTCCCTGTTACCAATCGTAGTTTTCGTCATGAGCGGGGGGGGGGGGGCGCCCTTCAAATTGGTAATATAATTCTTGAATGGCTCCTAGTCTATAAATCCAACATGGAGTCGCCCTTTATGATCAGCTGATTCATAAACTAGTGAGACTAGAAGGTAAATCAAACCTATAATTCAAAAATAAATATATTCTAATTGATTATTCCAAGAGAAGCATTTTGTTTCTCTTCTGAATTATCACTCAAACTTTTTTTTTACGAATTTTCAACAGTGCTAAAGAATCTTAAATATTAAAAGTCAGCATACGAACTTCGTCCCAGCATCCGGAATATTTATTCGTCCTCGGAATGTTTATTTGCGTCAGTAAATAGGCAGATTTGATGTGAGTCATCACGAAATAGGTGCAGTATTGGTGTAGTTTTTCCCCACTTTTTCACCTCTTTTTCTACTTTAGCGTCACTTCCGCTTCGCGACCCCCCTCCCCCTTCCTCACCCCTCGCTGCCCACTTCGCGGCTGACGAAAATTGCTTTTTCACCCACGTGAGCAGATATGGAGGCTCCGAGTTTTCAACATTAAAAACGGAAAATTCTACGCTCGCGGCTCTATGGCTAAAAATGAGGGTAGGGGTGCAGCATTGTTAACCAAAAGCAAGTGTGCATAGCCCGATTCTTTATACCACGTTCACGCTCCCGGGAAAACACTAATCTCAATTTTCACACGTTCCTCAGTTCTTTCTCAATGAAACTGCTTTCCCTCTTTCTAAATCTGTGTCTGTAAAACGCCTAATAGTGGAGAAAATAATTACTACGCGCACGATTTTCGAGAAATAGGAAAAGGTGAAAGCTACGTTTCGGTGGAAATGAAGAACGGGTTTCAAAAGGAATGAATAGCTGAAGACTTTTCTTAAGATTTTGTTTTGGTTTCATATTTATTGAAAGTTTTCAAAAATAATTTCAAATGATATAGACAAATGCCTCCTTGCTTAGAGAAAATTAGAAAACAATCGTTATTTTTTATATTAACTTTTCGGTTGTCAAATTTTTAGAGTCGTTTAATTTTTTTATAATTAGTTTTACTAACTTCAAAGTTGAAAATTTCTTCAGAGAGAATCAGGAGGTTTGTGAGGAGACTCCGAAGCTCTGAGGCCGTGAGCATTGTTCGCTTCTATTAATACGCAGGGTTGCATACTAATCTACTGTACGAAGCGGGCTCACACTTGCATTTGTCGAAGCATTTCGAGACACGCTTCTCAATACGCGCTCTCATGCCCTATTATTCCATTTACCGTCGTGATTCAAACTAAGCATATCCGGTAGAAAATACAAAAAAATATATTTTAAAAATAAAAATGAAGCATTAATTAATTATTCCCAGGAAATAGCTATTTTCAGATTTAAGTAACTTCAGAGTCTGTTTCCTACCATTTGCCTATGTTCACCTATTTAGTACCCTATTTTCAAGATATTGAAATTCTTCCTTCTTAAAAAATGACAAGAATAATAAAAACAAATTTCACATGGAGATGAAATGATTCTTCGATTTACAAGTCATAAAAAATTTGACAGAAAATATTTCACAATAACAATTTTTTTTAGAGAAAAATTCTAAATCTATCTTTCGCATAATTCCTGACGTGCAGACACCATTTGCATTCTAAGAATTCGTTCAAGCAGACATTTTTAAACAGCAAATTTTTTCAGAAACTAAACCAATACTTTTATATCTGAATTCAGGTTCTAATCCTAATAATTTTCGAAAATATTGGTACATTAAATCTGATTCCTCAACAAAATGTGTAAGCCAGCACATTTATCATATTCCATGCAGTCAAATCTTAAAATACCTTATAAGTAAAGTTACATTACGGTGATTTAAAAGAAGGAATTTTCAAATCACAACACGCACATTAGGGTGCCCAATGAAAAATGAAATTTTCATTTTTCAAGACGCAAAGGTGAAATTTGATTCTTTTTTCATGAAAATGTATACCTTTATTCCTTTAGAATAATAAAATATATTTAAAGCTCAGGACGAATTTTTTTGCCCAGAAATTATTGTAATTACGTTACATTACATTTTCCTTTAATGTAATGCTTTGACAATAGTTGATTTCTTTGGATTTTGGATTTCTTGTCAATTTTTTCTTTAATTTGCAATAATTTCTTAATATCCAGGTTTACTGTTTTTGTACCAATCATGAAATTCAATTCCTTTTTTTCAACAAAAAAATTTTAAGGAGTCATTTTGGCACTTTAATTGTGGTTAAATCATATATTTTTGTATACTAAGATCCATAATGTACATCAATATTACATTTTTTCCTGTTAAATTCAGGGCTTATCCTTCGATGTAATTTGAATACCTTCAGGTCAAGAAAGAGCGTTCATTTATTATAATTCGGAGTAAAAGAGTTAAAAATATAATTACATCAAGTTCTGGGCAAGAAAGTCATCGCGTCGACTTAATCTTTTTTAAGAAATATAGAAAAAATAGGGCATTTTTTATGAAAAGAAATTATATTTTACTCTTACGCTTGAAAAAATTAAGAATATGATTTTCTATTGGGCACTTTGATGCAACTTAGGCTAGTGTGCGTGTTCAGATTTGAAAAGCACTTCTTTTTCTAATAAAATGAATTACCCTAACCTGAATATTAAAAAAATCCAAAATGTGCTCAAAGTTAGGCTGCAGGGCCGAGAAACAAAAATTTCCAAACTCAGAACGTAACACCATGTAAGATTATGTCTATTCTTTTCAGGTACATTTTTTGTTGATGAAAAATAATATGAAATTATACATTGAAGGAACATTTTTTTTTACAATTTTTCCACATTATTACGTTTTGAGATTGAAAAATTATGTTTTTCCGCCCACCCTATTGAGGGCCATCTAAGAAAATAATAAGAAAAGAGTAAAAATAATGTGAGTATTGAAAATTAAAAAGTGTGTGCCAAAGGCAAGGTTTTGTTGCAACGACTGCAGAGGATGCTTTCAAAAGGCAGTGCTCGTCGTTTACCTTTCGAAAGCATCCGCATTGGAATTTTTTCAGAAAAGACCCGTATGATTTTTTTCTCGATAGAAGATAGAAAAGAGAATTTATCGTATCCTAGGAAAGTATTGGGATTTGGATAAAGTATTGAATGCTCCAGATTTGAGAAAGAATCGTCGTACCTTTTGAAAGCATCCAGAGCTCCTTGGAGCTGAAGACACCTGTCGCGAGGATCGTGTCGTTGCATACGACACCATTATACAGTTCGTGGTAACCTGCACCTGGGAACAAACCCAATCGATAATTTTTTATCGATAAACGATCGTTCCGTAGAAAATTATAGTTATAAAAAATATATAATCAATTGTTCCTCTCTAAATAAAGTTTCGAATTCAATTATTACGGAAGCAATCTGCATTTTTTTCCAAAACTATGAAAAATGGAAGAATAATATTAGCAAAATTATAAAAAATATATCCTCGCAGTGTAACTAACTGATCAAAATGAGACACACCTTTTCGCCGCCTTTCTTCTTCCTTGTTGGCGTTGCAGATTCCATTCAGAACTTCTGCAAACAGAAATGAAAAGAAGCTAATCATGTATCAAGCTTTTCGAGAAGGCATATCTAAGGAAAACGAGAACAGGTGTTAAGATTCCAGCTGATTAAAATGACAGCTGCACTTTTATCATTCATCAGTTGCTAGCATCCTAAAATCACTTCACGGCTTTAATGGCTTCCCTGTCGTACAGTGTTTTATCTCGTGCGATCTTGCGCAAATCTCATTACGTAACATATCACCAAAATACACGAGAGCCCGGAACGTTCGCGTTCTCGAGGGTGAGTTTTATTTTATATTTCTAGGATCTTTTGTCCTTCATGTAAAAAATTGCCACATAACTTGTGTCAAAATAAAATATCAAAAAATTAAGCAACGACGAAACAACTTCTAGCTGTTTACACCTTGTCACAGATACCGATTTAACAGTCAACAGCTTTGCATTTCACAAGAATTAAATGATCTCTATAAAATTTCAAAATATATGAATTATCTGACTAAAGTCTATTGAAACTACTAATATCAAAGATAAATCGATAATTTTCAAAATAATGTTACCCTATCTTATGAAGCGATTGTCTTCACGAAATTATTCATTTTTCTCAAACTTTGATGATGTGCTTGTGTCTGCAAAATGTAAACCAGATCTCTACTTGTTGAAATTTATTCGCGCTTTTTGGAATAGTGCCATTCAAAAATGTCCCATCATAGGAAATTAAATTAGTCGTTGAAGGAAGCACGAAGTATTTAAATCACAATCTTACAAGTTTGTGAAATAACTACCGGAAACGAGTAGAGTTAGGTTTCAAATTTAGGCCCTGCATTTCTCAAAGTACGAAAATTGCGCAGCACACTAATTCAATTTCTCGAAATTGGTGCAGTCCCGTCTATGAAATGCATCAGCAGCTGCAAAATAATTTCCTTTCGTACGAATTCTTATTCGAAGTGCATAATGGCTGCGTTTGTAAATTTGGAAATGATTAATATATTTACACTGGGAATAATAATAGTCAACATTGATGCTGTTTCTATATATACAAAAAGCAATGCATCGAAATATTTCTCAGGGTCATTCTTCGAGAAGATAGAAAAGAGTAAAGCGCATTGATGCATTCTACTGGTCCTTCATTATTATTGCTTCCAAAAATAAAATTTTTACTGGAACACTTATGCTTTTTTTAAATTTTGCTTTCATTATTTACGGATTTAGTATTTGAAATTGTAGACCCTTCTTCTGAACAACGTGTCTCGTCTTTTCGAAATTCGGGTTGAGTAGTCAAATATTTTCCAGAGGTTTTGAGTAATCGTTCAAAAATTTGGGGATGAGTAGCCCATCCCCATTTCCAAACCCACCAATTTATCGGGATGACTAGACGCAGCCCTTTCAAAATCCAAAATTGTGAACATTTTCTTTAATTGTGCACTTAGAAACAAAATGTTTTTTATTTGATAAATTTATTTGATTGACTGCATTTGGTTTAATTGAAAGACAAGTTTGGTTCATTGATCAAAAATTATGTTACTTCAGCCAAAATCGTTTGCTTCAATCGGGCAAAGGTTTTGGTTAACTTGTTTTGTTAATTTATTTTTTATTATTTTACCAAATTATTTATATTAAGGTATCTCGTCAAAATTGCACTAACGGAAAATTTTCGTTTGGTCAACCCAATATTTGTTCTCCATATAAAGCTATATATTATGGTTGAACCAACCAAATTTATATTGATTTATCCAAATATTTTATGGGTACGGCAATTGCTATCTCAAATTAATAGTCCAATCTAATCTACTTGTCAAATTAGATTGCCCAATGTTCCAGATTCTCATACATTATAGTTAACTATTCATCAAATTCATTATTTTAATTTCTCAATATGAAGGCTTTCGATCTCTAAAAAAAACTCTAAATGAAAAATGTTTGTTATTTTTTCCTAATTTTTAACATATTGATGCAGTAAGTTATATTGGTAGTGAGCGGTGCTAATGAGTGGTTTAAAATATAAAATTTTGTAAGTCGAAAGTGATGCTATGCGCAAAAGTTGAATAATAGGTACCAGACTTTGAGGGTCGTCATTCCTCAAATGAACAGGATTTCTTTTATTTTGGACATGTTTTCTGTAGTACAATGATGAGGAGAACGAAAGCAAATCGACATAGGCAATGCCACGTTAAAGCTGCTACAAGATGTCCGTCGCCTATTTATTTATAGAGCAAGCGCACATCGAAACGTCCTGTGCACATCCATTTAGGTACACGTACACGATCCCATACAAAACCGACTGATTTCGATGTGTCGAAAGCACCTGAGCATGAAGTTGAAGCAATACTTCTCTTAGATTCACCAACGATACTATAAAGATGTATTCATACTAACAAATCGTTTGCAAAGAGCAATTTCACTTACATGCAACTATATACATTCAGATCTACAAATATTCTCAGATACGATGGTGTTAGGTTAAATTACGACGCGAAAGAACTCGTATTTCGTATCGGTCTTTCGGACTGAGATATTGCCGTTCTATATTTAAATCGCGAGGTATAGTTGCAAATATTGGTGGAATTAATAGCAATGAAAATCGATTCGATCCTCTTGTTTGAATATCTATATCATTTTCAAAAACTCTTCTCAGGTTGGAGAATAAATTTAAAGAAAAGTTTTGAACCACTCCCTAGATTTTGTGACTTTTTGAGAGGTTCGTTAAAAATAATATTTCGCCTCTGTAAGTAGATTTGCGCAGTTAATTTAAAATGAACAGCAGGTCGTGGATGCACCCTTAGAGCTAAATATCGCCGAGCTGGTTGCGTAAGTAACATCTAGCCTTATGTGAGTGTTGAAGTGGAGGACAGGTGCCTCTCAGAAGTCGCGCACAAATGCATTTTCGTTTTAGCTGTTCAGAATAGCCACTGAAAATTCTTGGTGCTTCATGATTTTGTATGTACGATATTGAAACTTGATATAAACTCATTGAAGGTTGAAATCCTCGATTAAAATTTCTAGTACCGAAATTCCTTCCGAACTCTTTTTCTAGATTCCATATTCCAAAAGAATTTTTCGATCTGTTCTCTTCCTTAAACGAATGACAATTATAATAGGAAATGCATTTGTTGAAGGAGACAAATTCTCACCTCAGCAATTATATTTTTTAACTCATTTCCCATTTATAAGTCAAATCGGAGATGGAGCGCTAACGTCTCATCTCATGCGACACGATCAACATCATGAAAATTCCAGAGCTTCCTAAAATATACAACGTGCCACAATACTATAAACCTAGACGCTGCCAAGACCGATTTCATAGAGAAGTAAGCGTACACGTTTATATCCACATAAAACATGTAGTCACTTTAGTTAATGAGAATAACGTCGAGAACATTGCGCTCTAGATATGGATAATAAAATATAGTCTCGCTTATTTCTATAAGAATTTTCCCTTGGTCAACCATACTGAGAACTTTGGATTCCACGAACAAAAATAATTCAAAGATAATTGTTTAGCTAACCAAGTATGTAGATTTCTTCCACTGATGTTTTTATTTTATCTAACATTTTTAAGTAACGGTTGTATTAAATAAGTTTTGGGAAGATAACAGCTGACGCGTAAAGGGTAGCCATGTGCGATACGTTAGGGAGAGCAAGAGGGGATCTGGAACGACTAACCTACCCCATGTCTTGGCAGCCTCTTCTTTTTTTGTATGTAGTGCGGTAGGCCCAGCCAATTTTTACGTCAACCGGCTGTAAACATTAGAAACGTGGCTGCCAAGACGGTGTAACTCATTCTGGTGTGTACGAGCCAGCAGCCAATCCTGCTTACAATACTGGCAAATCTAAGATATCTTAACATCTCCAGTCAACACGTGGTATTTCCAAAAAAAGCTTCGCCAATTTCTCAAATCATTATCAAAAATATTTATAATTTTCCTTTTGGCGAAGGGAAACCCTTTTCCTGATTAAAGAGGAAATGAAACTTATGGTATGCAGCGAACTTGTGATATCTACATTCTATCCAAAGAATGTAGAAATATTCAAGTGGTGATAAAATGATTTCGACATATTGTATAAATGATATCTATATGATGGTCTATTTTTCTGTAAAATCATTTGGATGATACCTAAGATACATGTGTTACCTTTGGTAACGTATGTATCCTAATATTTCCCAGTTAAGATATGGTTCCTTTACAACAATCTGCACGCATAGGTCACAAATATTATAGAAAATATTTATAACTTTCCTTTCCAGCAAGATGAGGAACATGATAAAGAACATATATCATTGATGAATCACATTTTTCGACCCTCAAAATATCTATGGTCCCATGGTATACCTGACATCTTCTCTAAATATGAAGGATAAACAGATATCCAAACAATTTTAAGATAATTTCCTACGTACTATATTCCTCAAAATATTCATCTATGTTTCTGATATTCATTATGAAAAATATTTAGGAATTTTCTTCCGGACAAGACACAATAATTTCTATACTCAGAAGAACATTTACCTTCGATGAATCACATACTGACAATATACCTATGATACATACACCTATACATTTTTTGGATGTGTCTATAATGCCAATAATACCAAATGTGCAAAATCTATGATATTTGTGCAATTGTCTGAATGAGATACAAATATCTGAAAGATTTTTAAATGTTTTCAAAATCTTATATGATCATATCAATGATACCCATATGGTAGTCTATTTTTCTATAAAAGAATATTTGGGTGACACTTGGGATACCTGTGATACCTTTTATAACATATGCATCTTAATATATGCCTATTAAAATGTGTTGCCTCTGCAACAATCTTTCCTTCTGGACAAAAGAAAATCTTTTTCTCATGAACAGAAACATCTTTCATGGATAAATCACATTCTAAGACTCAAATATACCTATGGCATCTTACCTAAATCTAAAGGAATTACAAATATCCAAACAATTTTGAGATGATTTCTAACTACTGTATGTACCCAATTCTAATTTTCTAATGGAAAATCCTTGGATGTACCTATGCTAGCAGTAGTATTCAATAAAACTTGATAATAAATACGGTCTTCATTTCCAAAAACCATCATATATGTTTCAGATATATATTTAATTTTTCTTCTGGATATACCACACCATTTTCATACGCAGAACAGTGATCTTTGAACACTTTAATCATATGTACTGAGAATGTACCTATGATATCTATACCTTTATCTGAAGGATTTACGAATGTCTAAACAATTAAAAAATGATTCACAAGTTTAACAACTAAAGAATCTTTAGATGTATCTATAACACCAATGGTACCAAATTCACCAGAGCTATGATACATGTACAATTATCCTAATAGGATACAAATACCTAACCGATTTTTAATTGTCTTCCAAATCTTACACGATTATCTGAATGGTATCTATATGGTAACCTGTGGTTATAATTAGAAATCTTTGGATGGTGATAATATGAATAATTCTTGATGTCGAGATGAGCTTTTGGAGAGGAAAATCCAAATAGTAGTTCAGGGTCACCTGCTGGTGGGAGAAAGCATAAAGGAGGAGAATGGGTGAAAATACGAGCATGAGATCGGCGTGTCGAGCATGTCATGGGGACCCGGTGAAATTGGCAAGACGTTCCAAGAAACTTTGAATCGAAGCCGAGTGGAGTAGCGGTTGCTAGTTGAATGAACGGTTGTACGAATGAATGAACGAATCAGCGGTCGTTGGCTCGAGAAGAGAAAATGAAGACTCGATTCCAAATCTGCTACACGACTGTGGAGGGGAGACGAGAAGAGCATTAAAAATGTATCGGACTTCAGGGTCGAGCGATTATCGAGAAGGATACGCTAATTCGAGGGTCGCTAGTCGCCAAGCTAAAGTATTTTCGTATCAAGAAAGGTGGAACCTCCTAAGTTGAAAAGGAATCCTAACTTTAGTGAAGGGTAAACAATGTAGGGGAGAAGGTCAATTTAAATTGGGTTGACTTAGTGTGAAAATGTGACGTTAGCTTTATGTTTGTGTTCTTTTAAGTCAGGAATGGATGTAATGGTTGGAGGTGCTTGACACGCGATTCGTGTTAAAAGCGTTTTGCGGAACCTGGTTTTAGGTCTTTTAGTGGGTAATAGTGATAATGATAGTAATAATAAGGGTGAATTTATTCTTACCGTGACTGGTGATAAAGTT
Organism: Andricus quercusramuli; assembly: GCA_932178445.1. Taxonomy (NCBI): domain Eukaryota; kingdom Metazoa; phylum Arthropoda; class Insecta; order Hymenoptera; family Cynipidae; genus Andricus; species Andricus quercusramuli. Next base: position 76,534 of record CAKNXH010000228.1, read on the forward strand.
GGCTAGGTAGAGGTCGAGTTCCCGGACGGAGACGTTGATGTGGTAAGGGTTGACACAGAGGCCCGGTTGAGCACATTCTGCAGTCTTTTCCAGTCTTTCCCCGTCTGTCGATTCTAAGGGAATCGCCTTGAAGAGGATCACCATCACCAGGTCTAATCTCCATACCTGTAATTTAATGAAATTTTCTTGTATTGATTGTGGTTTTGCACTGATAGTTCCAGAAGACAAATTCTGAGGCAGGAAAAGTCGATCTTTTTACAGTTAAAAAGAAAAAAGGTAGAAATAATTTCAAAAAACTATTTCAATAATACGTATATATCATTAGTAGTCTATTTTCCTAGAAAAAAATGTTTGGATGACACCTAAGATACTTGTGATACCTTCGGTAATATCACCCAGTTCAAATGAGGTCTCTCTACAAAAATCTGCACAATGCATATGCACACATTGCTCCTAAATATTATAAAACAAATTCATAATTTTCCTTCTGGTGAGGAGAAAACTTTTTCCTCATGAGAAAGAAGTTTTATCATTGATGAATCACATTCTAAGACCCAAATATATTCATGGTATAGCTATAATATCTTACGTAAATCTAAAGAATGTACAAAAAGCCCAAACATTTTAAGATGATTTTCAACCACTATAAGACTGACAACTACTGTATGTAAAAAATTCCAATTTTCTACTGGAAAATCCTTGAATGATAGCCATTGTATCAAATGAATCTTGATAATCAATACGTACTTTATTCTTTAAAATCGTAAGACGTAGAAGTACGTGAATGATAAACGAAAATTTCAAGTCGATTACTGTTGTCGGGCATTAATGATCATTTTTGTCAAAGAATCTCTTAGCATAATTATCAGGAAGTGTCTACGCGTACCGGAAAAAAACAAGCTATACTCCAGATATGCGTACCGAAATTTCGGTACAATTAGCCCCTTTTCCAGCTTCCTCTATTCATACCGACAAAATCTGGCTACTTTTACCAAAATTTCGGTACACGTAGACACGGCCTAATTATTATTACTTTCTGCGAATGTAGATTCTTATGAATGATTTTTTTGAACTGTTATGAAATCTCAAATTATATCGCACCACCAATATTTTTTTATATAAATTTTAACATAGGTTCATATTAATGAAAAGTTATACAGGAAAATATGTTACCTTGTCTGCTTGTCGCAGACAATCGATTCGACGCATTTTTCCTTTTTGGTCAGGATTGCTTAGAACACACATGGCCGGCCTCTTTCCCGTGATACTTAGGACGAAGTCTTCTCGATACTCCTGCGTAATATCTTTTCTTAACTTTCCTAAAAGCCGCGAGGCCCATTTCTGTTTTACCTCCAGCTTCTCGTTCTGCAACAAAAAAACACAATTATTAGGAATGATTAATTTTAGTAAGAAAAGGAACTAATGAAAATTACTAGTGAAACCAGAAAAGAAAATTAATATTTTCTCAACACCTTTTCTTATAATTTTCGTAAAGATTTATCAAATATTTTTATAAACTACCCACATTAATTTATTCGGAAACTTGCCGTAAAACAGGGCTTAGTCAGACATATGGGGTAAAAGAGGATATCCGTTTTTTATCTAAAAAAAGTAATATCAAGTCATAAGGTCGAAAATTCCAGGTGTTCCGCTTTATCCTACACTGTTCCGCTTATCGCCATTTTACGGCATAAGAAACATAAAACGATTTAATTTGGAGTGATAAAAAGTTTGAAAGTTCAAGAATGTAAGTGAGAAATGATCAGTTTCCAAGGTGTGGAAACGTGATGACTTATCACTATTCCTCGATTGGGAAAATCAAGTGAAAAGCTCGTCGAACTTTTGCGTGGACAAGCGATAGTAGCGACGACCTCAAAGTGTGGAATATGCTGCGCACGCGATCGGCCCTTGCACACGTGGAATAGCAAATGCAGTGCACAAAGTCCCTGAGAAATGCATTGAAAGTGCGCGGAATGCATCGATGGAGCGCCGGTCGCGGTGCTATCTATCCAGCCTAGCCCGTGAACAGATTATAGCATTACAAGAAATGTGAAATCGAAAAATGGAGGAAAACAAAAAAAAGGAGAAAAAACAAAAAATGAGGATAGATATCAAATGAATAATTTTTTTCTCTCTCTTGGTTACACTCTTGTCTGATTGATTTAACGAATCATGTTTTTATTGAAAAATCAATCACTTCTACTGATAAAATAATTAGTTTAGCAGATGAATCAATCAATATTGCTGACTGAATTTGTTAGTCAATTGAAATAACTGATTTTCAGGCAAGAGAATATAGTTATGAAAATAATTTAAAATTGGATTTTGGATATCATAATATCATGTCATTCGTTGGTGCTTCAAAATTTTAAAATCACTATTTGTTTTCCATCAAGTTCAATGATTCATTCCCTGCAAATTTTTCATTCAAATCACTCTTTTTTTAATTATTTGATACAGAGAAACATACTAATTTTATAAAGTAAATTGTTTAATTCCCTCTATGTGGAATAAAGCTTGAAAAAGACATGATTTAATCAGTAAAAGTTACTGACAAAATAATTTTTTGCACATTAAGAATTTAAATTTTACATTTTATAAGTCATGTCTAATGAAAGAAAAAAACATTGGTCGTATGACAAAAGTTCACAAATTGAGAAAAAATATTATTTTAACAATAGATTTTGTAATGGAATTTTTTCATATTGTCGCTTCTTACAAATTTTTGAAAAATGATTTAATTTTAATAAATCGTAGCTTATTCTTTCGGGGAAAATATTCTCTACGACTCTGCTGTTCACGATTTTAAAAATAAGCAAATAGTCTTCAAATATAGTTATGTGTTTAGAAATGTTTTCATATGAACATTTGTATATTGCCAGTAATATTATTTTGGTTCATAAAATCATAGAAAAACAACTTTTTTCAGAGATCTCACTTCTGGCATTATAACTACCTTAATCGATTAGTCACTTGAAGCGTCTGATTTCTCTATCATATTTTCGGGTACAAATAGATCAATAATTTGATGTTAAGAGACAAGAAAAAAAACAGTGCTTATAAGTATGAAAATTATTAAAAAGTGTGTTTCAAATATCTGCAGATCACTTTTTTACATGAGACTTTATTTACCCGTATTCGGATACTTTATATCTCGGGAGCATGTTATAATTTTTTATCCTGAATGAAAATTAAATTTTTTATCGCAATACACAGCCGAGCCTAGTCGAATTTCCGGTTAGTGTAATTTTGAGATTGTCAACTTCCACATCAATTTTCTTAAACCTGGACAACTTCTTTGGATGAACATTTTTTGGTCGCAATTCAGCCAAACTTCAGCTTGAGAAGGGACTTTTGTTTCATCTTTAGATAGTGATTTCGGTTTAACAGAATGCTCTTTCGCCCCACTGAAACACAGGGGACACGGGTCGCTGATCAATCTCTCTAGTAATCACCCCAGGTGAAAAGCTTTACAAAGCTCACCCTCAAAATGTAGATATTCTATTTTTTCTTCAAAAAACGTTTATTAAATAAAATTTAGATACTAGTTCTGATTCTTTTCGAATATATTTTTTGAAGTGTACAAAGTTAGAATGAATACTACAACCTGTACACGTAGTGGATGCTCCCGTGCTTGCATCGCCACGTACGTATAGAGAGTGTTACTGTGAGAAGAACTTGTTTTGTAGTGGGGTACTTACGGTGCATCGAGCATTAATCCGATCAAGTATGCTGAGTGTGAAGGTGTTTACGAATGGAGAAGTGTCTTGACATGCGTTGCTTAGGTGCGGTACTTAACACCCGATCGCATAATAATTGCTAACCTTTTTCCACTTTTTTTAAAGAGATTTAGAGATTTCTGTGGGGACAATCTAACAAATGTGTGGACTTAATTATCAAACAAAATCATATAAGTAATCGTTTTTCAAATAGTTGCTATATAAATTTATTCAAGATTTGGAAATTGTCATCAAACGGATACTTTCAATATTAATAACATCTTCATGAAACATTTTCATGGAAGAAAATTATACTATTTCAATAAGTATCATAAAAGCATTGGGTAAATTGAAAACTGCTGAAGTTTTATGGTGGTTTTTGCAATAAAAAAAATGTATTTTTGTCCTTAAGATCATTGAAACGTTAATGCACTTGACTTTTCTTTATTGTTTATCACTTTTGGCTAGCATGTAAAGGTTTTGAATATTTGAAAAAAAGTATCCAGCCCTTTTTGAAATAAGTAAAATTAATTTCTTTGTTTTACACATTTTGAATGATTGTTTAGTAATTATTATTTCGCATCAAGAACCGAGTGGAAAGTATTTTTAAAAATTGAACAAATCGAAAGCTGCGTTTTGTAGAGGGTTATGTTTTGCAAAGAATGTACTTCTTTCATTTTGGTTATTAAAAAGATTTTGTACGGTCTTTTCTTCATTATTTATAATACTTTTAAGTATTTCTTGAAAACTTCAAATATAAAAGAGTATAGAGCCCTTTTTTAAATGGCTGCGTCTAGTCGTCCGGAAAAAATGGGATGCATAGTTGATAAAGGGTATGGACTAGTCATCCCGAAAATTTGGGATGAATTGTCAAGTATATGAGAAATATTTGACAACTCATCCCCAATTTCGAGACGACGAGACATTTCATTTTAAAATAGGTGAAATTCAATTCTATTTTTAAAAGTAATATATATTTACTTAACAAGAAAGAAAAAGAAAACTAAAAAAATATGGGAAAATTGATTATATGTTTTTCTTATATTTGAGTCTCTCAAAGTTTTTGAATTTTGTTACGAAACGTCTGTTGACACAAAGAGAAAAAATAGAAAGATCAGTATATGCTGCAAATGTTACTTATAGGCTCTGAGCGAAGGACACATTTCTGCACTCGTTTCAGATCACGATTCAAACATAAGATTTTATGACAAGGATACTAAAATTTCTTTGTGAGCGTGATATGAGTAGGAATCATTTACAAGTTGGCTGCAAAACTTTGTTTTCAAAATTCCCTGATTTTCTCCTAAATTCTGATTTTTTGTGACCATTAATATACGAACACCAAACTTCTAATCGTGTTACATTTGTAATATAGAATCATTTATAAATGGAATAAAACCATTTTTAATTGAAATGTATACATTTTAATTTATTATTCCAAGGGCTGCTAAAGTCTAATTTACTTGGAAAAAGTGGATCATTTAAACCAGAAAAGTGACTAACGTTCATTAATGATGTGACTAATTTTCTTTTCAATTTGAAATAATTCAAACAATCCGATAAAATGTATAAGAATTCAGGTGATTTATATAAAATTGAGGAAAAAATAATGACTTCAAAACAATTCAAATTAAATTGGAAAGAACTAAAATAATGTAGAAACAAAATTTTTTATGAAAAAAGTCCATGTATTATTAGTAAAATTTAAGACAATTCAGAGGAATTTGAAGGAAATTATGTGAATTCGAGGAAATTCATAAAAATGCAAGGTAAACTGAAAAAATTCAAGTGAATTGAAAACAAGTGAAAATTATGAAAAAAAGCATTGAATTCAGTAAGTGTGAAATAATTTTAGGTAAACTTAACTTGAATGAAAAGAATTCGATGAAAGACCTCAAAACTGAAGGTGAATTTAAATAAATTGCAAAAACTATTTGGAAATCTCTTCAAATCTTTGAGAACCCACGAAATTCCTCACTGCTCGTGAATACATTCTTCGAAATCCAATATTCTATTATAAAATCTTACGAAATTCTATGAAATCTGATGACATTTTCTGAAATCGTGAAAAAATTATTCGAATAACTCGAGAGCTTTAAAATCCCTTGAAATAATTTCAATATTTTTGTATCCCTTGACATTATATGAATTATCTTTAGAATCTTTGAAATATATCAAAGATTACTCAGAATCTTTTAAAATTCTTTAAAATTTTGCAAATTCTTCCAAATCTTTTGAAATCTCTTGAAAATGTCTTGGCATCTTTTAAAATACTCTAAAATATTTCAAATCCTTTGAAATTCCATTAAAGTACTGAAATCAATTGAAAATCCCTAGAAATATTTCAAAATACCCTAACATATGCCAAATTCTTTAAAATCTCTTGATATCCCGTGGAATTTTTTAAGCTCTTAAAAATTCCTTGAAATTATTGAAAATACTTTGATATCAAAACATATTACAAATTTTTTTAAATATACACTAAAATATTTTTGACTTCTTGAAATCTTTTGAAATCCCTTGACACTTTTTAAAGATCAAAAAAAATTTTTTGAAATTTTCAAAATACCCTAAAATCGTTTAAATCCTTTGTAAAAGCCTCAAATTAGTAACATCTATTGAAAATACCCTAAGATATTACAAATACTTTGAAATCTTTTGAAATCTCTTGACATTTTTTACAGCTCTATAAAATTCCTTAGAATTTCTAAAAATACTATAAAACATGCAAATTTCTCGTATATAACTGCTAATTATGGAAATTAGCTGAAAATTCCTCGCACATCATCTTTTAAAATATCCTCAAATCTTCAAAATCTTTGGACATAACTTGAGATATTAAAAAAAACCCTATGCAAAATTTTAAAAATGTTTTGAGAGCTTTCAAGTTTCTTAAAATCATTGAAATCCCCGGAAATCTGCTAAAATCCCTTGGAATCTTCCTAAATATCCTAAAACCTTATACTTTCTATGAAATCGTTTCATATTTTCCGAAATTCTAAAAAATTCTTCAAATTCTTATGAAAATTTTTTTAAAGCTCTTCAAATTATTCAAATCCTTGGAAATCTCCTAAAATATGTTCAAGTCCCTTGGAATTATTTTAAGCTCTTGAAAACTCCTTGGAAGTTTAAAAATATCTTGAAATCTTTAGAAACTTTCAGAATACCTTCAAATAATTAAAATATATTAAAAATTCTTTGGAATATTTTAAAATACTCTAAAATATTTATAATCCCTTGAAATTATTTCCTACACCTTAAAACTTTTTGAAGCTCTCGAAATTTCCTTGGAATTTTTAAAAATACCCTAAACCCATTCAAATCTTCTGAAAATGTTCAAAATTCCTTCAAACTTTTGAAAACTCTTAAAAGTTCTTTGGAATTTTGAAAAATATCATCAAATGTTTAAGTTTCTTTAAAATCCCTTTATATTAGAGAAATCTATTAAGAATTGTTTAGAAGTCTAAAAAATACCTTAAAATAATTCAAAAGAATTCAAGAAAATTCAGAAATTGGCATAAGCCTGAATTCAGCAGTGGTTAACCCATGGATTAATTCATTGAAAAAAAAAATTATTCCTGACAATTGCCTAAAGAGCTTCTTACTGAAATTCCCTGGCTTTTGCAACTATTTTTTAAGCACCCAGACTTTGCCCAATGTCTAAGTTTTTCCCGGATCCGCGGCCACCCTGCATTCACCTTTTAGTAGGTACTATTTGACAAATAATTAAAACTGGATTGAATCTCTTCTAAAAAAAGTATTATTTTAGAAATTTTTCGTTTATAAATTGAGGGCAATGAACTAAATAAACTACATTTGGCTTGTTAATTATCAGAGAGAAAATGATCTTTTGTCATTACGTATAAATGCTGTTGGAGTTTGGATTTCAGTTCCAAATGAAACAGACAACCGAAATTCTGCCATCGGGATGTAAACAAGGGACGCATCAATTTATAAAGCGTTTAGAGAGCATCGAAGGCGATCGATCAACCAGAGGGTTGCGGTGAAACCAACCCTGAACCCGATCGACATTCGACATTCGGCATTCGTCATTCGAAATTCGACATCAAAACTGAATGCTGAACGCGCTTGATCGGAATGCGTTTGCACGTACATGCAACTCTGGGCAGTTTTCCGCAATGCGAACGACCGGCCAGAGTGGGCACTAAAAAAAAAAACCGAAAATCGTAATTCCGAACTGGAGGCCGTGCGAGACAAAGAGACGCGACGCGGAAGGAGGTCCTCTGCGATTATTGGAACGCGGAAGAGCGGCTGCACGTCTATTTCCGTTTTGTTTCTCTCCCCACCAATCCGTTCACCCACCAACCCCGTTTACTAGGATTGAGAAAAGTGGAAGAGAAAATCCACAAATTTTAATTCTAGGCAAAGAATAAAAAAATGAGACTGAAGTTCCCCTTTAATCGGTCAAAACCATCATTTTGGTTTAAAGGGTCGCAGTACAGACCTGAATAACAAAAAAATAATGGGAATTTTTCAAAAGAGCGAAAAATCATTCTGTGAAATCGAAACCACCTTTTAAAGATGACCAAAATCCATTCCTAAGCCGAAGAATTGCTGGATTGAGGCAAAAAAGTTAGATTAAATAAAGTTATCCAGGTTCGAGGGAATGGATGTCTAACTTCACAATCTCAAAGTGGTACTAAGAAAAAAATGAAGCAGGCTTGGTCGCGGATTGGAACGAAAAATTCAATTTTCAATTCAAAAGTAAGAGAAAAACAAGCTTCAGAGATATTGAGTTTCTGAATACGGGCGATTAATGTTAATTTGACAAATTTAGCCAATTCCGAGAAAATCGCCAGAGAATTTTAAGATTAAAATTTCATGGGATTTCAAAATCGGCTTTGGACAGCGATTAAAAAACCAATTTTAGATGTTTTGCAAAAATGAAAACTTACTCCTAAAACACGGGGAGGCCGAATATGAATAAAGTGTTTCGGATCCAAGAAAAATTATTTTGTTCTGAGAAAAATAAAATTGAAATTCGTGATATCACAGTATGATAGACAAAAAGTTTTAAAAAGTTATTACTACGTTCATATTGTCAATGAATTGTAACTAAATTTTAATTGAACTTTTTCGAATTATTATGTAAGAAAAACATTTTACCACAATGTATATTTTATTTTATTTAATTTTTTTCAAAAGACCTATTTTTGATAAAAATTTTAGCTATCTATTTCTGCACTGCTACCCTTAGGTTACTATCTTATTAGGGTGGTCCAAACAATAGAAGACCTTTTTGGTACCCGAAAAAAGAAATTCCCTATTTTTATAATCAAATCGATCAATACTAATCTGGACTCTCAAGCCTTTGAAATTAGCATTAGAGTTTAACTGGAGAAGGCTGAGTTTAAAAAAGAAATGCAAAAAACAACTACTTGTTATCAATTTTTTTATCAATTGAGTTACAGTCACTTCTTAAGAAACATTGAAGGATCCAAGATCTTATAATTTTGTCTATGGATGTAAAATTCACTAAAATACGAAAAAGCCTTAGTGATTTTTGAGATTTCCTGGTAACTGTGGACATTGTTGAAAATGATAGCATTCAATCAATTGTTTAGAAAATGGTAATATTTTACTGTTAAACCCAATAAAATGTGTGTCATTTTTCGTAATTTCCAACATTTCCGATATCGACACGTAACTAATTTTGTAATTACAAACTTCACTTCCCTAATTCTGTCTTGACAAACTGATGCTTTGAATTAGGCCTGCAAAATAACCTAAAAAATGCAAAATATAAATTTTTTGTAAAACTCATATCGAAGATGAGCTTTCTTAAAAATTTTTAGCATAAATTATCAATATTATTATTATTCGGTGAAATACAACTTTTTGAATATTTTTTAACTAATTTTTAATTGCTCAAACCATTTTAAAAATTATTTTATCCCCTGTCAATCATAAAAAGTTAGTACTATTTGGGATTAATGATACAGTTAATGAATATCAAGGATGTTCACTACAGTTTTCTTAAGTTCAAAAAGTAGCCTTGTTAAACGTGATTTAGAAAAATTTAGAAAGAATATGTGTGGTTAAAATTGTTTATTCAACAACAGCTATTTAGAGATGTATATTTGTGCTTTCTCTTTAGGTAAAAGCTGCAATTCTTATTTAATCCTAATGTTGTAAGGCTCATGTTACTCCTTGAAATATTCTCCACAAATCTCTGGGGTACGTTTTAAATTGAAAAAGCTTATTTCAGAAAAATATTGTTTATGAAAATAAAAATAATATAATCTCTAAATAAATTTGAAAAAATAAAAACGTACCAAAGATATTTATAGAGAATCCTTCAAGGAATAAAATCAGCCCTATAAAATTAGGATTCTGTAAACAAGAATGACAACTTCTTCCTAAAGAGAAAGAAAAAACATGAAGCTCTAAATAACTATTGTTAAATAAACAATTTGAAGCTGAAATTTTTTTTTTGAAAGTCGCTTTCATTATTCTTTAAAAATTCGTAACGATCAAGTATGAGCATGTTTTCCGCAATTTTATAAATTATTTTTAACAATTCTTATTTTTGAGATTAGAATAATTAGTGAAGACCCTTCCTTGAATTTTTTTCCATCAACTCATGAAAAGTTAGTATTCAATGGATTTAATGATACTGTGAATGAATATTATGAGTAATGTTATTTGTTCAAAGCATCAAGCAATTTTTTTTGCAATTAATTTTTCACCTTTAGCACGTGAATATTATTTTTTACATGCATGAACTGTATTATCAATCCCAAAAACTAATAACTTTATGTGATTTCCGAGGGAAAAAATAATTTAAACAATTAGTAATTCTCCAAAAAATTTAAAATTAGTTTAAAAATATTCCAAAAGAATTGTTTTACCAAATAACAATTTATACCAATAAAGTTTTTGAAAAGCCGTCTTTGGCATATGAGTTTCACATGACACTAAAATTCAATAATAGAAAGTTGATAACAAGTAGTTGTTTCCCTTTCTTTTAATCTGATTTTTGTATTCCCTAGGGATCAGCAAAATAGTATTTTCCTAAGGATCGCCTCTAAGTATTCTTTAAAAAGGCTGTTTTTCTGTGGGTAAAGCTCATAAGTGTATAATGAATCCCCTTCCACCAAGATCAGTGTTAAGTACCTGGACCTCTGCCAGGTCCTTTATTTCATTCGTGATTAAAGAAAGGAAAGTTTGTTATATCTCAATTACGTTATAAGAAAAAGCTAGACCTGTTTAGCTAATTTCACTATTTGAGGGGGTAAATCAGTCTTTCTTATAAATTTTCTATTAAATTATATAATACACTATTCAAGGAAATAAAACCTGGACTGATATAAGTTTTGATGACTTCAGCAATTTAAATGTAAAAGTTCGTCTGAGTTTCATTACACCTTTATCAGATACATTTATCTTTACGTGTCCCTTAACATTAGTTAATTGCGAATCTCAGAAAGTGGGCTAGGTTAAACGAATTTCACTCGTCTCTATTTAATTTTTTTATAAGAAAAAATATTTCTCTGATAGGAGGCAACGTAACTCGAATGGTAGCGTACTTAGATTACATTCAAGTGTGGTACGAAGCACTAACGCTGGTATGGGTTCGAATCCCCGTGCGGAGAAATTATACAACAAGAAAATTGTGGATTGTTTTGTTTCTCTTCGATTGCTGAATTTTATTTCAAATTTATTTGTTAACGTAATATTTATGATAATTTAAATCTCCGTTTATCTATGTTCTCAGTAAGAAAACCCATTTCTTACGAACTTTTCTCTAAATTTCTCGGACAGCTCTGATATAACAAAATGTCCGAAAAAATATTTCAGAGTAGTTTTATATTGGAAATAACGATCTTTCTATTACTACGGAATTTTCCATGATAATAACTTCTTTTACAGCTCCTTCACTCTCAATTTATTTACAACAGTTCATTTAATTTTAGAATATATCTTTGGGTTTCAAAAAGGTTTGAAAAATGCCAACATTCCAGAAGTATTTCGAAATATTTCAAGGGATTTCGAATTATTTCAAGAGATTTTAAGATATTTTCAAGAATTTCAAAATATTTCAAGGAATTTCGAGAGAATTCAAAACTTTTGAAGTGTTTTAAAAATATTACAGGGAATATCACAAAACTGTTAGAGGTTTCAATGGATTCAAAATAATTTTCAGGAATTGCAAAGTATTTCCGAAGAGTTTTAGGGATTTTCAAAAGTATTTCCAAAGATTTAAAAAGATTTTCGGAGACCCCAATGTAATTAAAAAGATTTGAAGGATTGCGAAAGTATTTCAAAATTTTTCCAGGGATTTCACCTAGCGGGCCCAAAAAGTTTCTAATGGGTACCAAAATGACTTCCTGCAAGTTTGAGCAAGAAAAAAAAATACTCTCAATTTTGCACAACTAGGTAAAATGGAAAAATGAATAGGAATTATATCTTTCTCCTTATTTTCGAGCCAATAATTTTTTTGTGATCCATTTGAATGGTAAAAGTCGTATAATCTTATGACATAAGTACCTATGTAGGATAGACCTCATAAAAAATCATTTTATGTTCACAGACTCAAGTAAAGTACCGAAAAATGGTAAAAATCACGAAAAATTGTACTTTTCTTATTATCAAAAATTATATTATTTCTTGACACTAAAGTCAAAGTACCAAAATTGGTAACAACCATGATGAATTTCATTTTTTTGTTATTTTTAAGCCAATAAATTTAATCGCAGTAATATCATCATAGTTACAATTTTTACCCGTCACCCGGGCCAGAAAAAAAATATTGGATTAAAAATAAAGAGAAAAATAAAATTTTTCTTGATTCTTACCATTTTTGCGATATTATACAATTTTTCGCGATTTTAACCTCTGACAGCGTTGTGCGAACCGAGAGAATTTTTGGTTGCTAGAACTTTTTAAAAGTCATTTCAGCATCCTCTAGAAATTTTTTCTGCTCCCTGGTAAAGAAAAGACCAAAAATTTCGTTCGATACGCTCCAATGAATAAGGATTTCAAATGATTTCAACAGATTGAAAAAATTATGAGGCAATTCAAATGATTTCAAAAAATTGTATAGGATCTCACGAGCACGTAATTCCAGATGTACAAATATTTATGTGTTCTGTTTTTATAGAGTTTGTATCCATTGAAATGTTAATAGCCATTTTCTGATATATTTCCATATTTCAAGTATTAAAACTTGTAAATAAAGTGCCAAATTAATTACAAATACGTATTTGTGACTAATTTAATTCTTTCCAGTGCCATAAATTTGAAAAAATGGTGACAAAATAGTGTCATAAAATTTATCAAGAATTAATCTTATATATTTATGAAAATAAAGAATAGAAGAGAGAACACCCTTACATTCGTTACTTACATACTTACATTCGTGCTTATAATTAATGATTATCAACTGTAGGATTATTATCTACTGTAGAGTGAACTTCACTATTAAAAATGAACTGATTTAATAGAACACAATTATAAGAAAATTCAACTATTTTTGGTGAAAAGTTCAGGCGTTCCACTTGAAAAGTTTACTATTGAATTTCTAATTAAGAAATCATCTTTTTTCGTCAAAAATCTTATTATTCGTTTAAAATTAAATTATTTTGTTGAAAGTTCAAGATTTTTGTAAAAAAGTTATACTTCTTGGTTGAAAATTCAACCCTTTTGTCTAACATTCGTATTTTGGCTTGAAAATTCAACAATTTGATTAATTTTTTTTCTTCCTTAACTTTATCTTTGAGATTTGAAAAATATTCATCTTTTTCTGTACAAATTTTACCTTTTTTGAATGAAGATGTAACTACCTGGTTAACAATTAATCTGATTCAGTTGATTACATTTTTTTTGTAAAAATGGTTAAAAAGGCAACTGATTGGCTGGAAATCAATTTGTTCTAGTTATGGATTCAAGTATTTTGTTGAAAATTTTCGTTGTCGGTTAAATCTAGCTATTTGCTATTTAAAATTTTTATCTTTTTTGTTGAAATACCAACTGCTACCTTTTTCGTTGAACATTTTTTTTCAGGTCAAAAATTCAACTACTTGGTTGAAAGTAGAAATACTTTCTTAAAAGTTCATTTCTTTCATTTAAAATTCATAATTAAAGCTGAAAATACGCGTCCTTTTTTTATTGAAAATTCATATTTTTAACTGCAAATTGAACTGTTTTGTAGAAAATAGGTCTTTTTGGCTTGAAAAATAAAAAAAAATGGGTAGAAAATTTAACAAATAGGTACAAAATTAAATTGTTTCGTAGAACATTCTTTTCCTTATCAAAAATTAATTGTTACAAAAGAGAATTCAATTACTCCATTTTTTGTTTGAAATTGATTTTTTTTATTTCAAAAATTCAACTATTAGTTTAACAAATTTTGGAAACCAAAAAAATATAAACAAAAATTAATCAAATAAAATATCAACTAATATCATATCTATTGCTCAAACTATTTAGTTGAAAATTTATGTGATTTGTTGAAAATTCGTCTAATTTGGTTAACAATTAACTATTTGGTTAAAAATTTTACGTATTTTGTTGGCAATTTGTCTTTTCAGGTAGAAAATTAATCTCTTTTGGTAGAAAGTTAATTTTTTTTTGTTCAAATTACAAATTCAACTGCTTGGTTGAAAGTTAAACTACTTTCCTAATTCAGAAAAAAACGTTACGTTATTGATGCACGGCCCCTTATCAGCCATTGAGATAATTTTCCGATATGTCGTGATTCGTTGATTATCGAAGAATTTAGAATTGAGCATTTTTTTCTAAATATAGCAAAACAGTGTCATCGCTCTAAGAAAGTGTCGAATAGTGTCAATAGTGTGCTAAGTCCAAAATCTGCGATTACAGTTATAGGACTATTTTACTATAGACTAATTAACATTATCCAACATTATACCAAAGTTTTTTGTAACAAAAAAAAGGACTCTAGTGTTATAACAATATGACCCCAGTTTACTACACCTTTGGAGAAAAAAAAACATAATTGTATTTCAATTTAACCACTCTCAATTTCAATTATCTTTAAATAAATTTAGTCTCATGTTATCTGCAAAATATTATCAGTACCGTGCAACGGGGCTAAGCGGGACACACCAAATCTTAATTTTCACGAATTATACTGCATTTTCTTGTTAAAAAACAGATGGAGACCCTGTAGGATAAAGTGGGACACAAAAAATCTTTGCATTCCATGACTTGAAATTGTTTCTTCGAATGAAAAGTGGATGAGCCGCTTTAATCCACATGTCCCGATTAGCCCCGTGTTGCGGTACCTCTAGGGAAATACTCCATCTTGAAGCTTCAAGTCGAATATTCCGGATGCCAACTAAATCACAAGAGATGTATACATGGTCGAACGGACACGAACGGACAAGGAGATTTTCCAATTGCTCAGCCAGCGAATCCGAAATATCGTCGAAAACGACAAGGTGCACCGGGGACACGCGTGCACGTCTTGCAGAAGTGGAAAAGCGATGGCGTTGCTCTGTTCGGTGGACAGTGATTCTGACACTAACGCAAACGCAAAACGCGGACGCAACAGCTGCCACCGATTTATTTTGGATTTCGTTCGTTCGTGCGGGACCATCGCGAATACATGTATGTTTGTATTGGTGAAGTAGGAAAATGTATTTGTATTAATGTGCGCTTGCATTAATGTGAGTGTATATTTGTATATATGTATATTTGTGTGTATTAATGTGTGTGTATATTTGTGCGTGTGTGTGGGGTTTGCCTTCAACATCCCTCAGCATCCCAGTGAATTCACGCCCCGCAAGCTCCCGACCATGCGACGTCACGGCCTGGCTTACCCCGCATGTTCCGCAGCCTCACGGGCTATTTTCAAGCGCGGGAAATAAAGCGCAGACTGCATTTTTAGCCTAAGAGCGACGGTCAGCTCATTTTCGTCCTCCTCAGCGCTCCAAGGGGTTATATTCGGGGAACTACCGTGATCTTTCTTTTTCTTCGACTTTTTCCTCAACCTTTTTTCCATTCTAGTTCTTTGCACATTCTTGATGCGGTTTTACGAGGTTTGGGGAGATCAGGAAATGGGGTTGATGATTGTTTTTATGATGGAGATTTGAATTGTGAACTGGTTGAATTCATTTAATGGCTTCTGATATCGTAAATTTCATGGAGGAATATATGAGTAAAAGTGCCCGGTTTTCGTAAATCTCGTAGAATAGAAAAAGATCGTTGAGGACATTTCAGAGGACGTATTTCTTGAAGGAAATAAAGGAAATTGAAGCATTTGAGAAGCTTGATGTATTTTTAGATCAAGTTAAATATAGATTTGATAAATCAACAGAGGAAGGCAGAATTGGAACCTTTTTGTTACGACTTTTCGGGTTATTTGAGTAAAAACCTATACATTTTTCCGGAGTAGTAAAAAGGATATTTTATGAGCACCCGATTTAGTTCAGAATAAAACCACTTTTGGCTCAAATTGAGTTCATTGTGACAAAGACCAGGCTCTTAGGAAATTTTATCTTTGCCAACTTAAATTCAAGTTTTTTTTTCTGCGTTCAGGAAGTACTAAAAAGACGTCAGTACACTTTTTGCATGAAGCCTAGAATGTTGTTTTTAGGAGGTATTATAAATATTTAGCTAAAAAACACAAGTCTAATCTCTTTCAATGAAATGATAAGAACAAAATAATTTTTTGTTAAAGGCAAACAAATAATTGAGTGTTATTTAAGCGATTTTTATAAATATTGAAAATTTGTTTACACATTAGGTAGTTTTCGTGAATAAAGGATACTCTTTTTAACTCCCTTTTGCTCAGTAATTTGTCACACTCAGAAAAAAATATTTTCAAATAAAAAAATCTGCTTTCTCGTATATGCATAAAAATCTGGGTGAAACAAACAAATTTTGGTCGATTCAACAAAATATTTGATTTATTTAACCCACATTTTTGTTAAATCAATCAAATACTCTATCTATCAAAATGTTTTGTTGAATATTGTTAATTTTTTATTATTTTCATATTTTGAACATTTTGCATTTCTGAATGCAATATTTGCTTCTTTTAAGCAAAAAACGTTTGCAAAAAACGAAATTGCAAATATAGAATCAACACTTCAACATTAATTCATATTTTACCAAATTTTATACATTAAAAAAACTTTAATTCATTCGTATCATTTTTCTTGAAAAATAATAATTTCAAAGTATACCCTATTATCAATAGACTCTTTGTTTAATACAATTTTTTTAAATGTCATTTTATAAAAATAGAGAATAATTTTTGATACACTGCACTGGCGAGATATGCAACGACTTTTATATTATCTTTTATCGCAGCCTCATGAGAACCAATATGTGAGCCAAACAAGCAAGAGGCTCTTTGGCTTCTTGTCAATGCATTTAGATCAGAAGAATGTATGTCGTTAGACGAACATTAACGTGACCAGTGTCCTATAAGGAACCTACTTCGGTGCAGTAATCAATACAAATTTATATTTGACATAATAACGAACTCAATTCAATTTAACCACATATATATAATATTCAGTCAGGTTTTAAGAAACAATAATGATTCAAACTAAAATTGCCTTATAGCTTTCGATGTACATCAATTCGAGAACGAATAAATATTACGAGAAATTAAGTATACACTGCCATTGGAAATTGTTGCTACGACGTTGAATGACCCATAAAAGAAATATTTTAGATTTTTTGAAGTAAATTGTGCACATGAGAAGTTGAAAAAAAATGCGAAAATTTCTCGAATTTTGTAACTTGACTTCAATTTCTGGTATGGCCTAGGAAAGCTGTATCAAAAATCTGAAATTTATACCACGCAGTCTCTGAAGCGTTATCTTTGATTTAAGCCGATTAAACTTGAAAAATCTTGTCGGGGTTTTGAGATATGACTAAAAATGTCCAAGCGTGTCTGCGCGGAGTTACAGCGAGTCTGGCCGAAAGCGGTGATCACCGACTGAAACTCGACGCAGTACACTTAGAAATTTGTTGTCATCTCTTGGGAATCCAAGAATATTTTTTAAGTTTCATTGGCTTAAATTAGAGACAAAATTTCAAACATTACGTTCTGTCAATTTCAGTTTTTCCATAAGTTTCCCAAGTCACACCACGAGTTAAGTTAAGGAAGAAAATCTGAGAAATTCTCGGTCACCACCGCTCGGTCGACAGCGGTAATCGCCGACTGAAAGTTGATATTTGAGACTTAGACATTTTTAGTCTTATCTCAAGAATCCGTTAAGATTTTTTAAGTTTTATTGGCTTAAATTAAAGATAAGACTTCAAAGACTGTGTAGTATTAATTCATGATTTTTGCTGCAACTTTCCTAGGCCATGCCACAAGTCGAAGTCAAGGTACAAAATTCGAGAAATTCTCGCATTTTTTTAAACTTTCACGTAGTGTACACTCTTTGAAAAATAACAAATATCTCTATCAGGGGTCGTTTGGGGATGAATTTAAAAAGCCTCCTAATGGTCTCTTGAAGTTTCTCGCTACCTTTTCGAAAAAGTAGTGGAAATAAATAAATAAATAATGTTAAAATACTGACAGCGGTGATGCAAAAAATTGAGATGCTACAAATGATTTATTTAATTAACCTAAGATTTCGAATGATTCCAAGGAATTACTCCGCGTTTCAGAAATTTCAAAACATTTCGAATATTTCAAGTTATTCAAAAAAATTACAGAGAATTTTAAGAGATTTCGAAAATTTCAAGGAATGTCGCAGAATTTTGTAGCATTTCTAAATCTTTCAAGGTATTTCTAAGAGTTTCATTAAATTTAAGGAATTTTATAGGACTTCCAATTATTTCAAAGGACTTCCGGTACTTAAAAATATTGAGCTACTTTTACAAATTCCAAAGAATTTCAAGGAGTTTAAAAAATGTTAAAGAATTTCAAAGAATTTTGTAGATTTTTCAGAGATTTAAGGTATTTCAAAGAATTCCACAAGATTTAAGATTTTTAGGAATATAAAATGTCTCCCAATTATTTAAAAGGATTTACAAGATTTTAAAAGATTTTAAGCTGTTTCAACAGATCCCAACGAATTTCAATAGGTATCAAAAACTTCGAGGAATTTCCAAGAATTTTGTAGGGTTTCCAAAGATTTGAAGGTCTGTTTTGAAGGATTTCTAGAAAAAATTGGATCACAACTGAAATAAAATGAAATTTCGAGGGATTTTAAGGTATTTAAATGAATTTCACAAGCTTCAAAACTTTTTATCGTCCCCAAAGATATCATAGATTTCTCTGAATTTGCAGGGTTTTTTTTAGAGAACTTTAATGAATAGGTTCAATTTAATTTATAATAATGGGATTTTTGATAATTCCTACTAATTTTAATGGATTTTTACGATTCTATAGATTTCAATGAATTTGAAAAGATTTTAGCAGACTTCCAGAGAACTTAACGGAATAAAATAAATTTTATCTCAAGAGATTTCTACGGATATCAGCGATTTCAAGGGATATGAGATATGTCAAAAACTTTCGAATGATTTTCAATAGTTTCAGTTTTTTTTTGAAAATTTTAGAGAATTTCTGAAGATTAGAAAATTTCAAGGTACGTCCAAGAATATTTTTAGGGTTTCGAACTCTAGGTATTTTTTTATTTATTTCATTCTCAAGGAATTTCTACGTCTTTTAACAGATACCAGCGATTTCAATAAATTTAGAAATATTTCCAAACATTTCAAATTTCAAGCGATTTTAGAGAAATCAAGAGAATTTACAGATTTTTCTGCACCAATTTCATTTGTACAGGATCACTATTTTTTTGCACTTGCTTATGAGATTATGAGGATTTAAAAATAAATCACTCCTCTGTAGTTTGTCTACTTTTTACACAAATTCCTTCAACATTTCTCTATTTTTCTTCTCAGTCCGATTATTCTATGATCGTTTTCTATTAATGGTTCTATATAATGAATTTCCTATGATTGCGAAGAAATTATAGAATCATTTTCACTCAATTTATTTTTCGTAGCTTTTTTAAAATACGTCACATTATTACTTATAATATAATACCAATAATAATTAATAAAAATACATTGACTGTCATTCAAAAAATAAAAACCACTTATTTTTTCAATCTCGGGCCAGGTTAGAAGAATTTACTTTTGAAACTCCGTACTCTATTTTACTACTGAAAATCATTTTTCAAAACAGGTTGATAAAGTAAAATTGTCTCCCGTTAATCTGATTTTTCAGGAAATAAAGTTAAATTAAAGAAGGCACGCTTAAAAACAGCACTATATCTAAACTCTATTTTAAAATTTAGTGGCTATTTAAACAATATAAAAAGCGTATAAGTTAATTTAATGGACCTCTATAAAAATGTTAGAGCCCCCTTCCATTTTCCTTCACCCTCGGAGAATTTCGGGAATATATTGCTTCGATGAGGCTCTAATTACAGTCCACATTTTCCTCTCAAGTCTCTCTTCCCATATTGTTGCAGTTGAGCGGCCGCATGAGGCTTTTTTATTGCCTCATTTGCCTTTTTCAGCAGCACAGTGAGCACAGTCGAAAAATAACAAGACTAAAAAAGCGACACAAGTTCCAACCCTTTAACGCGAGAGTGCGAGACGCCGCGTAATTTCAGCGGTGTAGCTTTAAACGATATTCTGCAGGAACGAGGACGCGAGGCGTCGCGACGCAAAAGTTTTTCCTCGCGGAAAGGGTAGGTCGGCCGATAGAGGAAAGGCCTGGAAAGGGGCTGGGACAGAAGTGGAGGGGAAAATCAAGAAAGTCGGCGCCAAGCTAGCGGGAGTTTTAATATTTAGATTCAATTACGGAAGAAAGGAGAAGACATCGTTATGCGGCAAATTGTCGCAGTGAAGAAGACCTCTGTGGCGAAAAAAAAAAATAAAAAAGCTAAACGCCTATTGAATCTCTGTAAGAGTCATCTAACTTTTTAGGGATCTGAATATTTGTCCTTCTTTGCCAATTGTTATCCCTATTTTCTTTCTTTCTTATCTATTGAGCCTATTAGAAAAAAACAAAACTGTGACTAATTTTCATTATATAAATTCAAACTGGGATATGATTTAATGAATTAAAAATTATTTTAAATTTAAAAAATGTATTATTATTTCTGAACTACATGGGGCGTAGAAACGAATTTTTCACTGCTATCTTTTGACAAGAGTAAAATATAAGTACATCTAACATTTTTTGCAACAGCTAAGGTAATATCTCTAGCCTTCCTTTTTTAAATTATATTTAAAATTTCAGGGTTTTTGACCATTTTTTCATTTCTATTGATATTTAGGTAGGGGGATACCAACATATACTCATACTGGATAAGTTTTTTCTATAGCAGGGAATAATTAATTAATTCATTCTAACGACCCGAGGAAAAAAAGTCCTATTGAGATCCAATTAGGATCCCCGATAAGGTCCCGCTGAAGTACTAAGCATGAGATATTTAGCACTTAAATGCCAATTTTTAAAATAATTCTTCAAATATCCAAATAGTGACAAAAATAGTAGAAAAGTTCTATTTAATTTTTTTCGAAATTTTTACGTGTTTTTATGGGACTTTGCACGGAAAAAGTACTGCTCTCACTTACATTTTTTTCGGACAATTTGGACAATTTACAAGCCCTGAATGATTTTTGGGACAAAAGTACTAGAAAAAATTCATTTTGGTTTTTTAAAAATTCTTTACCTTTTCCCAAAAACATCCTGTTGAAATCTGTTGAATCCTAGTGGCTCTTGTAAAAATTTCAAACAAAAAATAAATCGGAACTTTTTAATAGTACTTTTGTCAACAAAAATTCTTGTGAAGTGGGATATTTTTGAACTTCTTTGATACGTTAATACTATTTAAGCAGCAATTTTTCGAAAAAAAGTCCCATTAGCACTTGTAAACATTTCAACAATAAAATAAATTAGAATTCAAAAATTATTCAGATCAAAATTTTCAAATTTGAATTAAGTGAGATTTTTTCGGTACTGTTGTTCTAAAAAAGCTCTGGGGTAATAGGACATACAAATTTCCTTGAACATCCTTCAGAATTCGTGTAAATACTTCGATATCTCTTCATTTAAAATCCCGTGACTTTTTAAAAAATATTTTGGAAATTCTCAAAATCTTTCAAAAGCCCTAGAAATTCCTTACGTTCTTCTTCATTTCACGAAAATCGTTCTCAAATCCTTAATATCCCTAAAGACACAAAAAAATGCCTCAAAATCCCTAAAAAATCTGTTGCTATCCATTGAAGTCTTTTATTATATTATGTAAACAATATAGAATTTCGAGTAAGAAAGGGATATTATTATGAATGATATATTATTCCTAAAAGTTAATTTTTAATAATTTTGAAACATCAAGAAAAAATTTTCGCCTAATTAATATCGGAAATTTTAAATTGACTTAAAGTTTTAAATATAAAACAATATAATAGGTGGGTAGGTAAAAAAAAATGTTACGATCCTTATAATAGGGGCTCTCAAATTTCAAAAATGATTCCTCATTAATAAACGTTCTCTTGATGAGAAAAGTTTCACTGTAAACCTAATTTTTTTAAATGTTATGAAAGACTAGAAAAACCTTACTCTTTAATAGAATGTATTAATATTATAGGTTACTCGATTCTTCTCATGTTTGAGAATCTTTTCTATTCTTGCATAAAATTTGAATTATCTGAAGTAGAACAGTTTTACTATGAAAAATACATTTTTTAAGTATGTATTATAAAATTCTGACAAAATGTAATGCATATATTTTTCAAAGTTGTATCTATTCGTCCCGAAAATTCGGGACGATTAGCTAAGTTTATGAAAAATATTTAACTACTCATCCAGAATTTCAGGACCCCGAGACACTTTGTTTTTTATATCCTTCTGTCAATTTTGAGACATTAGTGGTGAAAATAAGCCCTCCAAATGCTATCAATTTCCCTGCAGTCATCTTCAAGTCATCGTGTTCACAAAAAAGTGCACATCTACACACACATCACGAAAAAAGCTTAGAACATTGCATAGAACATTTTTTAATTGATGAAAATTCGATTAAACACATTTATAAAAAAAAATTTTAATTCTTATCATTACAAAGCTTCTTCTATTAGGAAGCAAAAAAATTATATAGTACTAGTATACAATTTTGAACCATCCTTCTCTACGTAAAATATATGTGAAGAATATAAAAAATTGCAATGAAAAAATCAAAACAATGTTCCGGTTGAAATATATTCATGTGATTGTAATCTCTTAAAAAGTTATCTTTTCAGTTTTTGAATTCAATATTCCTATTCACAGTCGAAAGAGTACATGAAAAAATTTACTATAAGTTTTGCATTTACGTATCAAATTTTAAATATTCCAAAGTTCAAAATTTAATTTCACGCAAATTTGCATAGAGAAACAATGCTTGGTTGTTGAAGTATACCATGGATATAATACTACAAAGAAATACAAGGAAAGAAATTGAATTTATGTGAAAACAAAATTTGAATACTTTCTTTCAAAATAAAAAAAAAAAACAAAGAAGGAGAAAAGAAAAATAAGGCGGCCTCCAATCTGTTTCTTCTTTTATTCCTCTCATCTTGTGTTATGGTCCAAATTTGGATGTTTTAGTTTTTGAGTTCAAATCTCGGTTAAAATTCTGTTTTAAATTACTAAGAATTTTGTTGTAAAGAAAATTATTCTTCTCATTCGTTATCATGACATTTAATGCAATACAAAATTTCATTAAATTTTTCAGCAATTTATCTAGTCGCCCTACAATCCCCTACAAACCCCAACTTCCCCCTCCCCCCCTACTACCTCCACCCATTCTTCAACCTTCATTTCCCCTCACTTCCCGTAGTTCCACTCCCTTCACTTTCCTGAGTTCCCTGAGCTGTGAGTTGAGAGCTAGGAGCTGTAAGTTGTGAACTGTTATCTGTGAGTTGTGAGTTGTGAGTTCCACTCACTTCCCCCAATACGATAAGGGTTTTTTCTCGGGCTACGAAACCCCAAAAACTGACTAGGAATTATCATTATTTTTAATGCACGTATTATTTGTTTTTAGTTATTTTAGCCATTTAATTTTGAGAGCATATGTATATTGTGCGGAATTAGGATGTTAACCCAATTCAAAACTGGACAGCAAATGAATAAACTCTTTTCTGCCAATTTCAACAAAGTAGACATTTTGTCAAGTACAAATTGCACCAGAAGAGTGGAAATTGTAGCTGGGCGCTCAAGTATGCAGAAAATTATAGAACACACCGGCGCTCAGTATAAAGGGTGTAAAGTGCATTGATCGTCAACCAGCCGTTTAAATCTACGTTGAATGTGTATACCGACGCTTTTAGAGCCATTCAAGATCTCGAAAGGAACATAAGCAAGAGCACTTGGCTCTATACCATAAAAAGGAAAGGCATTCATGCCATAAGGAACTCTTGGCATCATATCATAAATATGCGGATACTGACGTGATTCAAGACAATGTTACTTTCTGAAGAAAAAAATAAATTGCAACTGCCCTTCTGTGAATAATCGTCAGATGAAAAAGATTGTAAATTGAAATTATTACACTGTTATGTGTACAACTGTACGTCTATTTTAGTGGCTCTAAATTCAAATATATAAATTACAAATAAATTGAAGTCTTTTAAAATTTAATTTGAAGCAAATTAACTTTAATGTCCCAATTTTTAGTACCTATCTTCTGTGTCCCTTTTCTCGAATCTTGACACAATTATTAATAATAATAATCTTCGATTTTATTCACTCAATTTATCCACATTGAAGCTCCTATATTTCGGCTCTCTTTCTGCTTATTTTTTGAATCGCGAATTTTTCTGATATGTTAACGTGACAGTTTATCAGTATAGGGGAGACCATCCTACAGTGGATAATCATCCTACAGTAGATAATCAATAATTATAGGCACAAATGAATCCGAAATAATTCTACTGAAGGGTGGTCTCCCCTGAGTCAGCTTGAAATCCTAAAAAATTCTCTTCAACATGGAGTTGTTTCCCTTGTATGGAAACACTTTATCGCTAATTTTCAAGTTATTAATTTTTCACTAAAGATTAGAATGATTCAATTTTAAAAATCGAGATGCACAATTCGATAATTAAGAATTTTTGACTAGTTAGTTCTAACATCCTGATTTGAGAATCCTTCTGTTTCGAAACGAAGTTTCGAATTGTTTAGTTTTTAAAGCTTCACGTTTAATTAAGCTTAAATTTGAAAATATTTGGTTCGGAATTTCTTTATTTCCGGAGGTTTCCGAAATTTTACGATTTTGTAGTATCAAATTCGAATATTCAAAATTTCAGAAAAATTGAACTATTGAATATTTCAAATTTTCATATTGAAAAGCCTTGATAGTCAGTTTCAAATTAAATAACTTTATATCTAAATATTCTGAATTGCTTGGTTTCAATTCTAAATGTACAAAATTGTCTGTTTTTTTAAATCCTTCAAAATCCTATTATATCAAATAGAAAGACTTATTAGTTGCACAATTTTCTGTTCAAAGAATTTTTAATTAAACAATTTTGACTTGAATGCATCCATAATAAATTCGAAACCATCAAAACCTGAGAAAATAATTTCGCAAATGCAAGCCTTAAAAATAAGAAGATTTTAAAAGTAGGCATTAAAAATTACATTATGCTTTATTTGAAAATGTTCGAAAATATTGATCATTTTACACTCAACTTTTAAAAACAAGAACACAATTTCGAATTGCAAGGCTAAAAATTAAGCAATTTCAAGCGTTGGAATCATATGCAGCAATCTGATTATGGAGTATTTTCAAAATTTTCAATTTAATCTCTTAAAAGTGTGCGATTTTTAGTTTCAGATTTTAAAACTTGAATCGTTTGAAAAATGAGTCATTTAAAATTGAATAATATTTTACTTAAAAATTTCAAGAATGAATAATAATTCTAGATATAGAATTGTTTAACGCTAAATTTTCCATTTTTAGCTTTTATAAGTTTTAATTTTACAATTAAAATTGAAATTGTTGAATCTTGAAAAGTAGAGTTAAAAATTCGAAAATTGTTTATTTTTTAGCAATTTTTGCTTAAAATAATTGAAATTGGAAAGTTTGAAGTTTTTATAATTATTGATAATCTTTAAATTTATAATAGTGAAAATGGCAGTGAATTTATTTTTCACCTTAGAAAAATTTGTCTAATAAATTTGAATGTGGAATTATAATTTTTTAAGGGAATTATAATGTTGAATTCTAGACTTTTAGAAGCTTTGACTTTGAAATAATTAAATTAGCTCGCGATTTCTAATTGTTCAATTTTAATCACTTCGAATTGAAACTTGTTTGAATTCAGAAGTTACAAATTTTTCATTACTTAATTTTCAACGCTTTTCATTAGAAATTATACGATTTCAATTCCTGTGTTAAAGATACATACAGTTACTATAGAGAAAGCAAAACTGTCCTATTTTTGAAATTTTAATCTAAAATCAATCAATTTTGAGCGCTTTGAATAAGAAATGATAAAAATTCAAATCCTTTCTAATGAAATTGTCAAATTTCCAAAATTTAAGTCTGAAATTTTTCAATTTTGATAGATTCTGATTGCAACTGTTCAATTTTTAACACTTTTAATTAAAAAAATTTTCAAATTTTTAACGTTTTTTTTTCGAAAGATACAAGTTCAATTTCTTACCATTCTATTCAAAATACTGCCCTTTTACCAAAATTTTACCTAATCTAAAATTTTTTTAACTTTGAAGCTTGTCAATTCAGAATCGCTCAATATTTTTTCATATTTCAAACCTTTTACATTCATAATTATTAATTATTGTTTCAAAAATTTCTAAGACCTAATATTTAAAAATTTGTTTCATAACGTATTGTTAAATTTTCTATATTTTCAATGTTCGGAAATAAAAATCCAGAGAGTTGAACGTGCGCCTCGCGTGCATATAATAACTGGCTAGTAAAATCTATAAATTATATTTTCTAAGTATCATTTTTAACAGAAAATTTGAATTTCTTTTATATTCAAAATGCATCTGGATACGGTAAAAATTGCTTGAAGGCTTTGGTGGGAAATCCGGAAATACAAGAGGATTCTCTTCACTGAGGAGCACGTGGCTGTTTCTTGGCGTTCGCCAAATCAACAAGGCTACCCTGCGTACGAATTACGGGTTTACGAATCTTTGGCAGCGAGCAAACCAAGGTTGTAATAGCCACGTGCACGCGAGATTGATTTCAAGCCACGTGTTATTTCACATGAAATTTGTCATATCCCGCGCTTATTCTTCAACGTCTGAATTAATCTAAACACAAACATCTCTTCGGCCTCTTGAATTTAGAATCAGTAATATTTCACTGTTCGTCAATGAAAATCCCTGCTTATTTGATTCACTGATTCAAATTCAGGGAGGAGATTATTTCACATTTACCTTTTGCAAAACTTGATCTACTTTTCGTTTAAACTCTAAATTTTCTCCTTCCTTACTTAAAATTGAGAAGAGTGTTTTTCTCAAAATTTTCCACAATCCCTAAAAGAAAACCTCAATTTGACCATGTTCGAATCCAATTGTAGGGTGTCCACTGGACTGGGAATCTTCTTTTTTTAATTCTAAGTTAATTCAATTGCTAAAATGTAGTTTTGTAGATAAAAGCAATGAAAAATTAAAAGCATTTCGAACTGAAAATTTTGTATGAAAAACGTTTCAAGTTCATCAACGATTTATAGATTTTTTTGTTGAAAAGTGAAATGTTTCAATTCGAAAACCTTAGTGGATAAACAAATGCATATGTCCGATTGAAATTTTGTAAATTATTTTTAATTTTAAAATAATTCCTAATTAATAGATTCATAATTAAACATTTTTTTGAATTTCTAATATTACTTCTGTCTGAAATACTCGATTTTTAACTCATTCAATTGAAAATTTTGTAACTAAAAAATAATTTTTTGAAAATATTTAGCAATATTTGATCATTCATTCGATAAAAATTGAATAATTTATAATTTGAAAGTGCTTAAAATGTAAATAATTCTACTCAAAAGGATTTATGTATGTAAAAAGGTTTAAATTTCACAATTCCAATTTTAACATAGGTGAAGAAATTTTAATATTTAATTTTTGTTGTTCTTACATTGTTGTTGAATTAAAGGCCGGCGAATTTTGTATTTGTAACATTCTTATTGAGTTGGAAACGATGAAGTTTTATTTCTAAAATATTTTTGTTGAATTGGCAGACGGACATTTTTTATTTTAAACATTATTACTGAGTTGGGAGAAAGGAAAGTTTGGTATTCATTTTTTCCTAAATTTAAAGAGGTCTTTTCCTTTTTTTTTGTAACTTGTATTAGGTTGGAAAGGATGAAATATTGGTAGTTTCATTTTTCAAAATTGGAAGAAGCAATTTTATTCTTTCAAACATTTTTATTGAGATTAAATAATCACGCCCACCCCTAGAGGCTCGCCGAAAGGGAAACGGCTTAATGGTATAAAAAAAATAAATAAAATAAAGAATTATTTATTTTCAATGCTTTTCTGAATTGGAAGAAAATTTTAGTCTTCAATTTTTTCTGAACTGGAAAAGAAAAGTTTTTTATTTTTAAGACTTCCATAGAGTTCAAAGGCACCAATATCTTTTTTTCTGAATTGAAAAGGCCATTTTTCCTTCATACCATTTTTATTAAGTTTAATATACATATTTTTATTTCCATTCTTTTTTTCTGAATTTAAGAAGGCTAATTTTTATTTTTCAACGCTTTTGTTGTATTTAAAAGGAAGAAATTTCGACTTTCAATTTTTTCATTTGGAAAAGGGACATTCTTTTGTTTTTAGGCTCGTTTTTTAAATTTAAGTCGAGTTGGAAGCAAGAGGAATTTGGTTATAACTTTATTTTCCTGAATTGTAAGGGAGGCTTTTTTTGTTTCTAAGGTTTTTATGGACTTAAAAGGGAGGAAACTTTGGTATTTACTTTTTTTCAAATCGAAAGAAGGACTTTCTCTTACATTTTTATTGATTTTAATGCGAGAAAATGTAGTATTTTTAACATTTTTATTAAGTTTGAGAAGAGAAAATTTTAGTTTTTAATTTTTGTTGAATCGGCAGAGGGAAATTTCATATTTTTAAGATTTTTATCGATTTTGAAAGAAGGAAATTTTGATTGTCAATATTCTATGAATTGAAACAAGGCTAGTCTTTCAAGTAGCTTCAATCTAGAAGAAGCACTTCTTTTGATTCGGAAATTTTTATTGAGTTTCATCGAAGAAAAATTGAAGTATTAACTTTTTTTCTGAATTAGATGAGGTCAATTTTCTCTTTTCAACATTGTTAATAATGTGAGTTGTTGAATTTATAAGAGTTTAACATTATTACTTTTGCAGTTTAATGACATTTAATTTAAAATTGTTCGACTCAAGTGTTAAAATATTCCATTTTATACGTGTAAATTGAAGAAATTGTAAGCTTTAATATCAAAAGTTAAAATTCAAAACAGTTAACTATATGTGCTTTAATTTTTAGTTCAGTTTTGATTACGTCAAATGAAAAAATGTTCAGTTTCAAGAATTTGAATTTATTAATGTCAATGACCGTGAAAAATATTCGCAATCCGGAAAAAAACCGAGCATTTTTTCCCAAGATTAAAACGGCCAACTTGAATTGATTCTTGGTCATAAAGTAAAAACTAATTTAGATGAGAGGTAGTTGTTTTTTTACTCGAAGGCAATCCTTTAAGGAAAGAAGTGGGCATCGTTTGACTTCTGTGCCATTTTTTCGCAAGTCTGGAGGCGGATTGCGATCGGGAAAAACGTCTTTGGTGGCGGGAGTTGCCTCCTTCCATCGTTCAAAGGAGTTGGGCGACAGGGATGGCAAGGATGGGGGTAGGAGGTTAAATTCAGGCCACCCCCGTAAGTATACAGTGTGTAATCTATAGCCACGCGGCTCCGCGAATATATATGTCTATCGGTAGGTACATAGATGTCCTCACACATGGTAACATACCTACACATACTCCTACATAGATACACACATATACATAGATATATCTCGCGCTATGCGCCTATCGATTCGGTTTTTCGGGTGCAGGCCTCGTTTCGGCACTCGCGATGTACGTGTCTCACCCAACCTGTGTGGGTCTACATCCTATCAAAATTGTATACCCTGCCTCTTTGACTTTACTACGAGATACCAGCTTATGCTAATTGGCGAAACATCCCTCCAACACTTTCTCCAAAACGATCTCATTTCCGTAATGAGATACTAATCCAATCGCATAATTAGGGAAATTTCAGAACAATTTATTGCTGTAAGTGTACATTTGTACAAAGTGAAACGGAAAATAGGAATTAGGAAGTTGAAGGAGCTCAAACACTGTTATTTTTGGAAAAGTTAACTGATAGAACATGGGCGATGCACCGATAAAGCATGGACGAAGTGACGGTTATTAACGACGGTAGGATCTCATTTTTTTGCATACGTATTGTGTATATTCTTCTCTTTTTCTTTGTTAAAGCCATTTTTCAATAAAACTGTTTCTTTTTTGTTTTGATTTAAAAAAGTGAAACTTTAATGCGCCTGGCAAAAGCAACCTAGCAGGGTGCGTCGTATTAGCTTTCTCTTCTGTACACTTGGGTTTATGCATAAACCAAAGAAATCTAGCATGATGCACCCTGTTAGGTGGCCTCTGCCAAATACATGAAAATTTCACTATTCCAATCTTAAAATAAAATAGAAACGGTTTTTTTAAAAATCAAAAAGTTGAATTTTAATGCGACTGATAAAGGCAACGGAGCAGCGTGCGTCTTGTCTTGTTAGCCTTATCTACTTTACGCTCGGGCTTATGCGTAAACCAGACCAACCTAACGTGATGCACCTTGCTAGGTTGCCATTACCAGGAGCATTGAGAATGTCATTTTTTAATTCCAAAACAAAATAGAAACTGTTATACTAAAAAATACCTTCAAGAGAAAAAAGAGAATTATATTTAGAATACGTATGCACAAAAATTAATCCTAACTATTCAACGAATGCCCTTAAATGGACTGTATGGATAATGTCATAGCTCGGATTTTCCAACATATAGAATTCATTGGCCGAAATTTGGATAAAAAAGTAGTTTTTTGTCATAGATTTTTCAGAAAAGAAAACAATGATCAAATTAGAGGTTTTTCCATAGACCAGAAAATGACGAACCGCCGCCTATGTGATCGAGGGAAAATTTGGTAAATAAAGGACATTTTTGATGATTGTGTAAAGCGCTTGAAAATTTTATAGTTGCAAATGTTCTTATAAAATAAAAAATAATGTTTCAAAATGACTTTTCAGTTTTTTCTATCGATTGCAATAAAGCTCCAAAGGAAACGATTGTCGCAATGGCGAAAGTCCCTTGTGAGTAACCCTCTGGGTTGATCGACCTCTTAGACAGAAACTCGAGAGAGTTTCTTATCGAAAATTTCACACACGTAGAAACCAATTTGATTGAGATAAAAATAAAATCTTTCTCAGACAAAAAAGAATTGTTAGTAAATTTTTAGGAACGAAATTTATTTAGTCGAACAAATTTTCTCGAGTGTTTAAGCCTTTTTTTATGAATGTAAGGATCTATGAGATTGTTAAAAGACTTTTCAAGAAATTAATACTGAAATAGAGTTTGAAAACTACAATATATTTTAATCGGGGATCAAACTTTTTCTTATATAATTTTACCTACAATTCGATAAGTTTCCTCACTTGAAGACAATCAAAATTAAATTTTTTTCTGAATTCATTCAAAATGATCGAAACTTTCTGTTAACTGAAAATCAAAAATCCGAAAACTAAATTCAGAAGAAAATTGTATTATTCAGCATTTCTCAAATTTTGGAAGCTTTAATTAAAAAATTGCTTCAACAAAAATGAATTTCTTCTTGAATTCCCATATTTAATCGACTTACGTTCACTATCAATTGATTCGAAATATGTACTATGAAACAAATTTAGTTGAATTTTAATTTAGTGGGATTAACATAATTTACCTGAATTTACTATGCCTCAAACTCAACTTTATAGATTTCATTGAAAATTAACAAAAATTAATTTATATCTAGGCCTATTGAGTTTAAATTTCAATATTTTGACAAACTCGATTAAACTTCCTTTAGAATGTAGTGAAATTAATTCAGAAAATTGAATTGTCTGCTTTAGAGAAGTTGCTTAGAATTTAGTTAAATTCCATTGAGTTAATTTTGAAATTAGATGAAATCGTTTGAATGAACTTGATGAAATTAAAGTCTTCTATAATTCACTTCATTTCAGTTGAATTTATTTTAAATGTATATGAAACAGTTTCAGTCAACTACCATTTTCTTTGAATTCAGTTAAGCTCACCTCAAATTTATTTCAGTTCAATTTATTTCACTATAATTCAGTTCGATCTACTGAAATTTGATTTAACTGATTTTTTTAAATTGAATTATATACAGATAATTTAGAAAAATCGCTTTTTCTCCAGAGGAATTCACTGTCATTTAACTAAGCCTTACTTACTTCCATTCGATTTGAAAAAAAAACGGTTAAAATTTTCAGAAGTTTCTTGAATTGAATTGAATTCATTCTAAACTTAGAAGTTTTCACTAAAATTCACTCAAATGCAGTATATCTATTCATTTTATTATACCTAAATTTAGAGGAATTCACTGGAAGAACTGTGAATTCCGTGAAATAGATTCGAATTCTGTTGAATTCGCTTCAATTCTATCGAATCTACATCAGTCCAGCATGAATACGGATATCATCAGATATCCGTTGAGTATAAATTACATTAAGCCTATTCAATGAAGTTTTCTAAAAAAATCGTTTAAATCCATAAAAATAATTGAAATGCCTTGAAATCCTTCAAGTCTTGTGAAATCCCTTGAAATAACTTAAAATTCCTAGATATCTTTGAAATTGCTAGGAATCACTTTGAATTTCATTTCATTTCATTGAATTTCCAAAGTTCACAAGAAATCTCTTGAAATCTTTTGGAAAACCTGAAATAAATTTTAAAATCCTTTGAATCTTGTGAATCCATTTGAATCCATTAAAATTTTTACATCGCTAGGAATCCCTTGAAATTTCATTCAATTTCTTTTCATGTCCAAAGTTGACTAGAAAGTCCTTGAAATCTTTAAAAATTCTACAAAATTCTTTGAAATTTTATATATCTCTTGAAATGCTTGGCACACGTAAAAAATTCATTGAAAATATGATTAATTGAAAATCCCTTAAATATAAATTAGATTGAACTTTTTCATTGAAGTTTTATACAAAAAAGTTTAAATCTCTAGAAATTTTTGGAATTTCTTGGAATCCCTGGATCTTTGATAATTAACTTTAAATTTAGTGAAAATTCTTAAAGTACCTTCAGATCCTTTGAAATCTGTGGAATCGCTTGGGAAATCCTACACAATTCTTCATCATCCCTTGAAATTCTTATAATCTCTTGAAATCCTTTCGAATTCCATGAGATTCCCAAAAACGTTTGGAAATCTTTAAAATCCTCTACAATACTTAAAAATGTTTTTAAATTCCTTCAAATCGGTGAAAATATTTTTAAATCATTAAAAAAAATCAACAATCCTCCTAAATGCCTTAAAATCCATGGAAGACTTAGGAAATTGGTTGAAATACTCTGGAATCTCTGAAGATCTTCTGATTGTTTTGTAAATTTTCAAAATCCCGTAGAATTGTTTTCTGAATCTGCCGAAATCGCTTAAAATCTGTAGGAATTCTCTGAAATTCCTCAAATTTTGCTTAAATCCTTCGTAAATATGTGAATAAATCAATCGTTTGCATTTCCTGCTTTTTCCATCAATTCTTTCAATATTTTAATATCCCTAATTTCTATTGTGAATTCCCTATAATAATTTTCATAAGGGAGGATTAAAATGGTTTATAAAAGATTGCATGGAATTGCATGAGATTGCATGATATTGCAAAGCGAGTGTACACCAGGTTGCAGGTGTAAATAACCCCTCGCTTTATACATAATCCCCGCAGAAATTAACTCATGTGTTCAGAATAATTTAAATTATGACCTGAAAATAAGAAAGTTGCGGTGTGACGAAAATGAGATTAATATGGGGTATGTAAAGTGTCAATGTGAAATTTAGACCGACCCATAGAGAGCGGTTATGGTATAGGTTTGGATAGAGTTAGGCACAGGGGGTGGGGCGAATAGACTGGGAATATATTTATTAATTTGGCAACGATCCCGAGTGGATAGCTGGTGGCCCCTTACGTTACTACGTTATGACGCGAACAAAGCGACTCCACGATTTCTTTATAGGCAATTCCGGGGTCTACATAGAGTGTTGTAAATATTACAGCCCCTCACTCTCCTATAAAATCCTCTTGAATATGTGCCTCTGAGTGCCGACCGCCGAAATCGAGACTTCACCTCGGTTCATTCCGCCTCTTTGACTCCCTTCGCTCTTACGGATATGCTTACTTTTTTTTTGCACTTTATGGCTCCGCGCACATATCGCGACTTCCGGTTTCCTCGGGAATCGGCGTCCCGGAGTGAAAAGCCGTTCCGAAAGAGTTTGTTTTCCCTATTTTTTCTGTTTTCATCACCCGCCATCGCTTTTGAAATCGTTAATGCATCAAACATAAAAATCTAAAATTTATATATAAAAGAGTATATGTGTTTCAAAAAGGGAGGAAATTACGATATAAATCAGATGGTAATTTAGTCACACACCTCTATTTTTCAGAGTCCCCACCTTCTGGGTGTTGGTGATCATTTTTTCACACACCATTTCTCTTTACGATTTCCCCAATTAGTCAGTGGTGATAATTTTTTCACACTTGAGCCCCTCTCCAGTAACCCTTCCCCTATTCGGATTGAGGATGATATTTTTGCACTCTATTCTTATTATCAATTACAAGCAGCCTCCAAAAAACCATTATCGATAAGTTTGTCGCACGCCAACTCATTTTCCAATTACCCTTAATCAGGAATCGGTCATAATTTTACACCCTCTTCCCCTTTGCAAACACTTAAAAAATCCAAATTTTGTTTAAATTTTCTAATATATGTTAATCTTTTGTATATTTGCCTTAAAAAGGGAAACATTTTCAATACAATTGAAATCATAATTTTTCCACACACCTAACCCTTTCTAGTACAATTGAATGATACTTTCTTTGCACAAGGGATTGGTGATAATTTTGTCACCGCCTTCTTCATTCACAGTTACCCCTAATGAGGAGTTAGTAATTATATCTTCACACCCTCTCCCCATTTTCAATGAACTCAAAAAAGCAAATTTTGTTTCAATTTTAGTATATATATAATAAATTTTTGTATGTGTTTCAAAAAGGGAAGAAATTACGATATTGATAAGATGACAATTCCCCCTCCCCCTAGGGGTTGGTGTTCCTTTTTTGACACACTACCCCCTTTACAGTTTCACCCAGTCAGTGAATGGTGATCGTTTTGTCACACTCCTTCTCCCTTGCCATTATCACCACCCCCTCAGGGGAGGTGATGATTTTGACACACCGCTTTCGCCTTTAAAATAACCCCGAGGGGGGTTGGTGATGATTTTTTCGCGCCCCAAACGCCTTTCCAATTCCCCCCCTGTAGAATTTTTTAAAAAACATCAACTTTTGAAAGAACTACGTTGCACATTTATTTTTTTCAATCATAAAAAATGTCACTTTATAAATTTGAGGCAAAGCAGGGTATATTTAGTGCTCCACGAACGGCGTTAAATCTTCAATGGAGAATATCCTTCAAACTGATAGGGATATGTGATTTTAAACATAGGTCTCTGAATTATTTTTGGTTTTCTCTATAATTTCAGACAATTTGTAAACCACAAGGATCTTAGCCCATGAGCAACAATAAGGAAAATACAATAAATACATTTTTTCGGCATTAAATTTATTGCAATTTGCAGTCTTCTTTAAAATAAAGATTTTGAAAGTTATTATTTCTTTAATTGAAGGTACCCTCAATCTGAGCGGATCACTACAATCATTTTCACAAGATCATCAAAGGCTTGATAATTGTATTTTCAAACTGATCTCTCAGCTTTATCGCTCATATAAATAAATATATATTATTTTGTGCAAAATTGTGCTAAAATTTCAACATCTCGTATCGATCAAAGACTATCCAAAGTTCCATATATAGCTGGTGACTAAGGAATTGCAAAATAAAGAAACTATGTAAGATTGAAGTTTTAAAAGTTATTCACAAATATATTAAATCCAAAGATTCCGCGGCGAATTGCTATAACTGACATACATTATAAATAGATTTAAAGAAACATTTTAGAACTATGAATAACGTTAAAAAAATATACCTACGAAGATTCTTTAATACTTATCTTATTATCTATTATTATCTATCTATTATCTATTATTATAATAACAATTTTTAAATAAAATATAGGCTATGCTCATTAGGGTGGTTCTTGTTTATACTTGGTGGATTTTTTTTCTTCGAATTTCTCTACTCTCCCCCCCCCCCAAGTTTTATTCGAATGTCCCAAAAAAAATATATTTTCCAAAATTGAGCAAAATCGGTTAATATTTAGGGGTGGCGCAAAGACCATGAAGTTTCCCATTGATTTAACATGGGAAAAAGTTAGCTTTTTGTAAATGTAATATTTAAACGCGATAATATGTTACAAATAATTCCGTATTTCAGTATATTTTTCACAATTCGTCAGAGAATAAAAATCAATCATAAATTTTGAGTTTGAATAATTTTAAGCCACTCTTATGGGTCCCCAAAGAAAGTCCCATAAGTGACAAATTTGAATTTTACGTAATATTGCGGCTTATTGACGCATTTTAAAAGTTTTTTGAAAATAAATAATCTTTGATTGGTAATTCTAAAATACCCACTCATTTTTCAACTAATATTCAATTTTTCAAACTATTTTAATTCGTTTGAACATTTAAGAGTATTCTTAAAAGCAGAGTAGAACATACAAATATTTCAATCTTTCGAAAAATAGCAGAAATAAAATATGTAAACAAAAAAATTGTTCAAACCATTTAAATTTGTTTAAACATGTACGATTATTCATAATAAACAAATTCGTACTTAAAAATATGAAAATTTGTCGAAAATTTAGTGAGATAAAATGGCTCTCCTGCTTTTTTTTAGGTGAATATATACTTGAACAAATACGTATAATTTAAATAATTGTACAGTTATTGAAACAAATTATTTTATTGTTATCTTTGATTAAATAACTCATGTAGTCTAGAAAATACGTTCATTTCGCGATTTAACTGAAAAAAAACAAATATTTGAACAAATTAAAATTGTTAAACAATTGAATATTAACTAACAAAAGACTGGGTTTTCTCAAATTACTGATTCATGGTTTTTTTTAACTTTTAAAAAGCGTAAATAAAGGCAATATTACGTGAAATTCAAATTTGTCACTTACGGGGTTTTCTTTGGGGACTAATAAGAGTGGCTTAAAATTATTCAACCTCAAAATTCATTATTGATTCTTATTCTCTGACACATTCTGAACAATATAGGGAAACACGGAATTATTTGTAACATATTATCGCTTTTAAATATTAGATTTACAAAAAACTGACTTTTCCGTATGTTAAATCAATGGGAAACTTCATGGTCTTTGCGCCACCCCTAATTATTAACCGATTTTGCTCAAATTTTAAGAATTTTTTTTTGGGCATTCGAACAAAACTGATGGTTGAGAGCAGAGAAATTCGAAAAGTGAAAAATAAGGGCCACCCTAATGCTCATACATTAAAGCTAATTCCTGTTTCTTTCTTAATTTTAATTATTATTTGTTCACTTTATCCAATACAAATATATTTTAGTGAGCGTTCATTGAGTTGACATCGATATTCAATAAAAATAAATTAAAGGCTTTTTTATAAGTCGAAAACTTTAGTGTATTTCAGATATTCTTGGCCATATGTTAGGATTATTTTAATTTATAAATAATCTCAACTCATAAGAATACCAATACGAATTCAAATACCTATATTTAAAATCACTTAAATTTCTGTT
This sequence comes from Andricus quercusramuli, assembly GCA_932178445.1. NCBI lineage: Eukaryota > Metazoa > Arthropoda > Insecta > Hymenoptera > Cynipidae > Andricus > Andricus quercusramuli. The sequence continues at coordinate 114,215 of CAKNXH010000228.1, forward strand.
TATTCAAGAGATATTCTAAATTAAAGGCTTAACGCTATTTGAGGAGCACTAAATATACTCCCCAATGGATTGGTGATAATTTTGTCATACGCTCTCTTCCTATTCAATCACCCCTAATTAAGGATTGGTAATAATTTCTTCACACCATTCTCCCCTCCACCTCTTTCTAATCACCTTTAAAAATTGGAACATCCTTCAATTTTTTCAAATTAAATATTTCTCAATATCAAGGGACTATGCATAAAGAAGTTAATCAAGTGAAAAAACTTGAAACATTGGTTAAACTTTTTGTTTCCTCTCCCCCGATAATATATTCTCTTGAATAATTTGCGACGTAAACCCTCTGAGAAGAATAAATAAAACTTTTAATCCATCGCAGAAAAATAAATCAAAACCATCGTCTTGATCCAATTGCACCCTTCATTTTTCGGCGAGTTCCAATATTTCAAGCAATTGTGCGAGATGTCGGATCACGCGATTGACCTCTTTAACGTCGTATATTTGGCAAGTTTTACGGCGGAAGATATCGCTGCTTAGTTTCTGGCACTTGTCTCCTTTTCATTCACCGATCTCGCATTGATATCTACCGACATAGAAATATAGACATATGTATGTACGTACGATTTGTGATTCCCCGTTCCAAATAAAACAAATAAAACAAACACGACGTATAGCAGGATCGCATCTGAGGATCATTCGCATCGAGCGAGTCGCTGGGTCTGGAATTCTAACGATTTTACATAATACACAGATTGAACCCGCCTCCCAACTCGATGCTGGTGCTTCAGACAGACCGAATGAATTATATCTTCCAACAAACCCAACCCCATCTCATTGTAAGACTCTCCAGATTAGAAAACTCGGAAACGCACGGTGACTCGAGGCACTGGAAGAATTGTTTTTTCCGGGCGTACGTCCTTTGCCCGTAATTCTTTATCGGAGACAAGGAGATTTCTTTTTTTAGCGTCGGCACAATCGTCTGGCTGTAAGTCCTAATTGCGTTCAAGTACTAGAGCCACTCGCTATTGTACTGTGATAGCATTGCTGAGTTCTTCATTTTCAAGAATCTTTGTTGTAAAGGAAAGTGCAATTGGGAAGAAAAGTACCGAATTTCGACAACCTTTTCCAGTTTAATTGCTATGAAAGTGATGTCTATTTTCAAACCTTCTCAAAATTTGTGTAGTTAGATCATTTTTCGTCCGGAAAAAAAGGAAAGCTGGTTGTTATCAGTTTTTTTTTTCAAATCATGTGATCTATTATACTTATAGATTCTCTGATTTTTAAAAACCTATGTTCTTCAGTTGAAAGTCAAAGCTTTAGGGACCGTGTATAAATTACGTAAGCTTTTTTTTGGGAGTGGGAGGTCCTGGATTTTTGTGTGTGGTCTTAGATAGGGGGAGAGTCAAAACCATTTCTTACGTAAAATATTAATTAATATAAATTGATATGAAATTTAATGATCATAAATTCACAAAATAATAATTACTGTATAAACAAATGAGGAATCATTAACAAATTACGTGAGGTATTTGTTTGAAAGTTTCACCCCATCAAATCTTTTCAGATTGTATAAACTCAGAGAACGAGCAAACATATAACTTATAAGTTCTATTAATTAAATAACCGTGGAACCTTAATGAAAGTCGTTTCAAGTAAAATTGTTATAAAACAATAAGTATTGAGTTCAAATACGCACCTTTTCTGTCGAAAGTTTAAATTTTCGGGTCAAACGTAACTATTTGGTCGAAAGTTTAACTACTTTGTAAAAATTCATTTCATTGGTTGAGAATTAATTTTTTCATCTGAAAATTTAGCTATTCTATTTTAGTTGAAACTTTATCTTTTTAGATTCTCCTCAGATAAGGTATTAGATTTGTATGAAATTTGACCCCCCACCCCCTAGTTTTTGTCAAATGTCGAATGTGTTTATCTATATGTCTGTATGTCTGTCTGTCTATCAGCACGATAACTTTTGAAATAATTAATTTATTAGACTGGCCTTTGGTACACTCTATTAATGTCATAAACTGAAGGCCCAGTTCGTTAGCCAGCTATTTTGGATAAAAATTCAATAATTTTGAGCATTTTGAAAAATTTTCAGACCACGTTTTTCAAGATTTGAAAATTCTATCTGTACGACTTTTTTCGGTGAAAAGAAAATGATTAGAGTTATAGCATTTTCCAAAATTCAAAAAACCAAAGGAAAATTAAAATTTTGATAGCACAAAAAATTATAAAAAATCACAAGCTAAGAGAAATAAATAGACCAAATTTGCTTACCAAAAAAAGAGCTACAAATTTTTTATTAATCTTTTTTTGATAGGATGTGTAGTTTTTATTCTAGTCGTGAAAAATAACATTGAAAATAAAAAAATTATATTTTGGAAAAAAGATGCAAGGTACGAAACAAAAATCATAGATAAAAGTGGTTCACTCAGAAAAGATCAATAAATTTGTTTTGAATTATTTCTCCATGAAACGCGTAGTTTTTGTTTCACCCATAAAAACAACATGAAGAATAAAAAAATAAAAAAATTTGGACAGACGGCACAAGCAACGAAAAAAGATGAATGGACAAAAATTGTGCAACCAAAAAAGATCTACAAATTTTTCATTAATCACTTGTTGACAGGATGCGTATTTTTTGTTTCAATCGTAAAGAATAACATTGATTTTTTTTAATTGTCAAAAACGACACAAGGTAAGAAAAAAACTTAATAGACAAAAGACAACAAAAATACATTTCTTTCAATATGAATGCATATGCTGAATTGTAATAATATAAATTTATTAAAATGATACATTTTTCAGGGTAGCTGAGAATAAAAATTAATACAAAATAAAGTAAACATATTAAAGTAATCATGAAAAATAAAACATGTACTTTGTACATGTTGAACTCAATGTGGAAAAATTCGCACTTTGGACTGAGCAGACTCACGAGATGCGTGATGAGAATGTGTTCGTTAAAGCCGATGAAGCTTTAACGAAAGAGGATTCACAATCATAAAATGACAGTTGTCCATACTTTGACCTTTAATTTGAAAAGATCTGTGCACAAATATGGAGGAAGTACCATGACCGACCACATAGCGAGAGGTAAATACATTATCGACCGCGAAGCGCGAGATAATTATTTATATTATTTAGTCGAAAAATCAACCGTTTCGGTTAAAAATCAGTTTTGTTGTTGTAAATTCATATTTTTGGAAGAAAGATTTAACTATTCTGCATAAAATTCATCTTTTTAGTCAGAAAATTCAGCACTTTGATAGAAAATTCAACTTTTTGAATAAAATTAAATAAAAATTTAAGTATTATTTTTTTGGTTGAAAATTGATATGATTTGTTGGAAATTCTTATTTTCTAGTAAAAAAATAACCTTCTTGGGTTAAAATTCTACTAGTTGGTTACAAATTTATGTATTTTGTTAAGAATTCGTCTTTTTTTATAGGAAAATTAATTGTCTTGGTTGAAAATTCGTCTTTTTTAGTTGAAAATACATTTTTCGCTTAAAAATCCAACTTCTTGCTTGAAAGTTGGAATAGTTCCTTCAAAATTCATTTTTTTAGTTGAAAATTAAACTACTATTTTGAAATTCCGTTTTTTTTGCTTGTTTAAAATCACTAATTTAACAGAAAATTCCACTATTTGGTAGAAAATTGAATTGTTTGGGTTGAAAATTAATTTTGCTGTTGAAAATTCATATTTCCGGGTGGAAAATTTAACCACTCTGTAAAAACTCTGTTCAAGTGAAAAAGATGAATCTTCTACAGAACAGTTAAATTTTTAAACCGACAATTTAAATTTTCAACAACAAAGCCAATTTTGAATCCAAGCAGTTGAGTTTTCAACCAAATAGTTAAATTTTTGGTTTAACAAAATTTGATTAAACCAACAAAACAAACAAATTTTCAACAAAGTAATTCAAATTTCATCCTAAAAAGATACATTTTTGAATAAAAATGTCAGAGTTAATATAACAAGCAAAAGAGATTTTAATTCTAAATAAAAAAGAGTTGAATTTAACGGAAAGAGACGACTTTTCATCAAAATACTTGAATCGGTAAGTTAAGAATACCCAGAAACAATAAAATAATTCGTTTAGATAATTCTACAATTATTTAAATACTACGTGTCCATTTAAGCATATAGTTACCTACAAAAAATCTGGAGATGCATTTTATCTTACCAAATTTTCGACAGATTTCAATATTTTTAAGTACTTATTTATTTTCTTAGACCACTCGTAAATGTTTAAACAAAACTAAATTATCGAAACAATTATTATTTTGTCAAATACTCTATTTTTGTCATTGTTCGAAAGATTTAAATATTTGAAAGTATTACTTTGTTTTCTAAGAATACTCTTAAATGTTAGAACAACTTTAAATTCTTTAAAAAAGTTACTTGGTTCTACTGATTCTATACGTTTTTTATCGATCAAGAGGGCAAAATGCATTTCTTTCTTCTATTTTCCTACAGCTATAATAGAAAAAATAAAATATTTAAACAGAATACGATTGTTGGAAAAATTGAACATTAGTTGAAAAATGATTGAATCTTCTTAAATTACTGACTAGAGATTACTAATAAACAAAAAAACTTTCAAAAAACGATAATAAACGGCAATATTACGTAAAATTCAAATTAGTCACTTCTCCTATGAATTCTGAACAATACGCTGAAACGCGCAGTTATTTGTAACATATCATTGCATTTCAATATTGAACTGACAAAAAGCTGACTTTTTCCTATGTTAAATCAATGGGAAACTTCATGGTCGTTTCGCCATCCTTGACTATCAACCGATTTGCCTCAATTTTAGAGATTATTTTATTAGACATTCGAAAAAACTTGTCGGTGGGGTTGAGGGCAGAGAAATTCTGAAAAAAATGTCCACTAAGTATGAATAAGAATCACCCTTGTGTACATCTATTTAAAAAATAATTTCAAAAGTTATATGTTTATGCAATAAGTTAATAATATATTTAGAAAACTTTTTTCTCATTTCATTCATTGATAGATTAAGTTAGTGAAAAATGAGTCTTTTAATATCCACAATTACAATGATATTATCTCCATACACCAAACAGCACATAAAAGCTCCCACAAATTACCTAATCTCTCTTATCAGTACCACAAAAAAATACATAAACTCAGCAGCTTAACCACCCTTCGCAATTATACCCGTCCAACGAATTCCCCGAAATTAGAGATCGAGATTCCCTACACCTACATTATCAAACCATATTTGTTATTCTTTCTTTTTCAGCCTTTTTTCTTGAAGAATTATGAGAAGATAGGTGAGACAACGATAGGGGTGGGATGGTTTGGGTGAGCTCGTTAGATGAATGGGGCCGACATACGTAGTAAGGGGGTGCTAGTTTGCATAAATTTAGGAAATACAGGGTGGAAAATCGATATCCGCATAGAGATTATAGATGGTGGTTGGTAGGCGCCGCGTAGCCGCAGCCTCCGTCGCGACGGCGTATGCGCTACATGTCTACACTATCCCGCCTCTCGTCGTCTCTACGTGTGTATGAATGTATGTGTATAAATGTATAAATGTATTCTCCTGTACTTATGTATGTACTCCTACACTTGTCTGTTCAAATAGTTGAGCAGGTGTTGGTGAAACTACTACACTCGTTTCGCTCAGCCGTGCACGTTTCGCGTCCTCTCGTCGCGCGCCGGAATTAAAGTAGTCGATATCATCCTGTGCGGCCTCCCTGTGTCTTAAAATTAAGGGAAACGGATCTAAAAGGCCCTCACCACTTCACACTCAACTGCTGCAGTCTGAACATCCGACTGAATCACTATCAAAATTTGACTCTTGCGTTTTAAATCTTACATTTTTTCAGTTTATATAACTGTCTTTCACCATTAAAATACTAGCAAAAATAGCGCACCACGTGCGCGCATTACACGTTTCTTTTTTTATTGCATAATTATCAAATTAAAATGAATGCTTCAATTCAAATAACTATATAGAATATAATTAATAATCATCAGAGCCGTGAATAGCATTTTTTGTGTCAGGTATAAATGGATAATTCCCCCTCCCCCGATAAAAGCAGAAACTAGCGCCGCAAGCAATTATTTGAAAAATTTCAAGGTTGAAATGGCAGTTCTCGGACTCATTTGAGAAATTCATAGACTTTGAGAAATAGTAGAGAAATAGTGTTATGAAATTTTTGAAATATTACATGGAATCCCTTAAAATCTTTTATATATCACTGATATCATGGACACTTTTTCAAAATCCTTGCAAATTTTTTGAACTCCCACGAAATTCTTTGAAAACTTTTAAAAAATTTAAACTTGTGAAATTCCTTGGAATTGAAAATGAAATTCTAATAAAATTTATAATATCTTTCAAGATTCCTTGAAAAATGATAAAAATCTTTTTAACCCTCCGAAATCCCATAAAATCTACGGAATCAGATAAAATTCCTTAAAAGACTTTTTAAATTTTGGGTATTTTTTTAATTCCTTCAAATGCTTTAAAACACCCTAAACATTATGGAATCTCTCGGAATATTCTTAAAAATTTTCAAAATATTTTTAATTTCTGAAATCTTGCAAAATAATTTTAAATTTCTTACAAATTTTTTATCATCTTAAGGTTTTCTACAATCATAGTAACCATTCCAGTTGAGGAAAAAAATTGTTCGGTCCTTTCCCGTTAGATAACATTTTTCACGATGAGGGAAAAGAAAAAAATTCGAACTCTTAAGGCTAAAATTTCTTTCATTTGAAGTAGTCAAAACTAAACTGCAAATTAAAGCACTCAAGGTGAACTCTCTTGAATTGTTAATTTTTTAATATGAAGCTTCAAATTTAAATTGAACAAATTTATATTAAATGCTATCGACCTGAAAAAATGTTGTAGATTAAATAGTTGAAACTTTTTTTAATTTCGATTTTTGAGATGTCGGGTATGTTATTTTAGTCCAACAGCGTAAAATTTAAAAATATGTTTGAAGGCAAACTGAAAAAATAGTTGCAATAGTGAGCGATTGGTGAAAATAGTAGCATTAGTCTAATTTTTTTCAAAATGGTATAATTTCATCGTTAAAAAAAAAGATTCAAAAAGTGTCAATAGTACCTTGAATCCGAGGCCTGAAATTGTAATATTTTCATTTCGAATTCAAAATTTATACATTTCTGTAGGTAATTTTTTTGTGTAATTGCACCCCTTGTGGTTTGCACTCAGTGCCGAGGCACCGACGGCACAATCCTAGTTACGACTCTCTTAATCATAAATTAAAATGAATATTAAAATAGCTACATCGGTTTTCATGCGAATTTAACTTTTATTTCAATTTTAATCGGCTGCCAGTAATCTATATAACTTTAATTTGAATATGCAATTTTATTCCAGTAGGAATGAGAAGCAAAGGAAACCAATAATAAGTTAATGTGGAATTTTATGCCGGAACATGATGTTCTTAAATTACATTATGGAATTCTGAGTCTTACTGATGTCTTCCATTTGCTCCTTTGATCCATTTGAAGATGCTCACAACTCAACATTTGCGAACTTGTATAGTTTTGAATGTTTATAGGTGAAAATCATAAAATTTTGAATAGCTTTTTGAGATTGATGATTTGCAATTAAAGATCCTTCAATTTCTAGTGTGTATACTTTAAAATGATGTAGCTATTTTCAATAGTTCAATCTTAAAGATTTACAATAGAAAACTCTTAAATTTACTTAGATCTTACAAATTGAACAAATTTGGAATGTAAGTAATCAAAATTATAGCATTTTTAATTGTATAACATGAATCTTGCATGATTTTTAATTGGAAATTTCTAAAATTAAAAACTATTTAATTTTGAAGATTTATGAATGAAAATGTTTAAATTCAGATGATTTTGGGTATCGAAAATCTAGTTTTCAATTACGAATCTTCCAAATTGAAGAAATGCCCAATGTAAATCATCAAAATTACAGCTTTTTAATTCTGAAACTTGAAACTTGCATAAGTTTTAATTGTGACATTGAAAAATTAAAACTTCATCAATTTCAAAAATGTATAAATACAAATTCTTAAATTTGGATGACTTTTGAAATCAAGGGTCAAATTTCCAATTCTAATCTTTCAAATTGAAGAAATTTGTAATATATATTATCAATATTTCAGATTTTATTACTGTAAATAATAAAAATAAAAATTCTAAATTTTCCAATTTGAAGAAATTTCGAATGTCAATCATCCAAATTGAAAAATTTTCAAATATAAAACTTAAAACTTGAATGATATTCAATTCTGAATTTCCCAAATTAAAAACAGTTCAAGTTCAAAGGTTTACAATTCAAAGTTCTACAATTTTGAAGAGTTACAATATTGAAAATTTTGACAAGATGGAATTGCAAATTAGTCAATTTTCAATATTTATACTTTAAAGGTATGTAATTTTCAAAACTTTCTTTGGGAATAGTTACACGGTGCGTCTAATTTCAAAGGATCCTAAAGTCAGATAAGAATAATTTTTATACCGATCTTACATGATGAGGACTTAATATTCCTATTCAAACTAAATAATTTCAATTTATTCGTAACAATCTTCATTGAAAAAAGAATTTCATAACATGTCAAATATTTGATGCAAAAAAATCAAAAGACAAAAGCATGTGATAAGTGAGCGGAAATATAGGATCTTCACTGTAGCCAAAAAAAAAAAAAAATTGTATTTTGTTAGAAAGTAAAATTTAAACTAGGTTGGAGTCATTGAACACAAAACTGAGTTCATTCGAGACAAAATCAGGTTCTCAAGACAATTCATTTATATTTATGTTTCATTTAATCTCTAATTTTGTTGGATCAATCTTTCTGATTCTGAAAGACTCAAACCAAAATCCAGCGCACTTATGGGTCAGCAAACCAAAGTTCAAAAAAGGTTCGCATCTCTTATAATACGTCTACAAAATATTCTCTTCCTAAATAAATCACTAGTTTTTAAATTACTTTTATGAGGGGTATTTTTTTAGAATTTCGCAATATTTTCTCTCTAATTTCATCCCTTAATCATTCTACAAATACTTGAAGTGAAATTCCAAAAAAGTTATATAATAACATAATACTATACTATCAGAAACCTTTCTCTAAAGAAATTGAAAGTGACTCCAAGGTTTATGGTTTATAAGCACAACCATATCCTTTGCCAACTATGCTACTTCAGCAAAACAACCAATGTGTCTCTTAATTTTGAATCACTGGCACAGAAATTAACTGTTTACATCATAAACACTGAATATGTTCTCATAACTAGTACTTTTTATTATTTACCGAAACTATTAATCTGAATTAGTGTATTTCATATGGATAATTGTTAGCGGGGTCCAAAAAAGGCTTTTTTAAATAGCAGACCTACGAAAGGTTTCTTTGGGTTTCCAAAGCAAATTGAGGGCCATTTTAGACAGGAAAATGAAGCCTAGTTTACACCATCCCCCTTTTAAAACTTATTTCTCCATTTTTCTACTCACTTTAACAAATTTTATATAAAGTACGTATAAAAATGCCCTGAAAAATATTTTCAATATGTACCTTGCATTTTATAGGAAGCCAAAAGCACCCTCATGAAAAATAAACTGTACCTCTTTTGGAACGACGAATATATCTCAAAAAAATTGTTAAACGTGTATGATTTTTCTACTCGAAGTGAATGAAATATCTACACTGAAAATTATAAGGAGCTTGACATTTTATTTTTCATTCTAGAAAGATTGTTTTTGCATTTACAGGAATAGTGTTTCAATATTTCTGTAGAGTTACATTTTATTACTTTTTCCAACACAGAAGAAACTAAGAATAAAATTTTTTGCAGGAAATTTTTTAGAGCGATAAAGTTTTGTTCAGCCAACTTCACGTCTTTCAAAATACATGTATTTGTAATGGAAAAACAAAAGAAGGTTTAACCGATATTTGTGTAAAATTTATTCTGTGAAGTTAATTTTTGTTGCAGAGAATCTTTCGTCGGAAATCGATGTAAAGTTTATCTTATGTTTTTCCTGTGAAGGTCTGCGTTAAAGATTTTCAGGGAAGAAGAATAGACATAGGTAAAAGTATACATTAGGTTGGAGTTAACAAAAAATATGGAAATCAAAATTGCAACTGTGTGGGAAAAGTAGTGTATTAGGACGCTGAAAAACTATAATTATTTGGTGTGGATTGATGAATGTCTTCAACTTGCTCGTTAGCAAAAAGATGCTACAGGAAATTCTTATTATCATAGTTTAGACATTTTTATGTCTGTCATTTGTTGCGTGTTTAAAGAACTCAAATGCCTCTCCAATTTGTTACAGATTATCAATTCACATTCTTTCGGCGATAACTTATGTTTAATGGAGCCCTATTTTCAGAAAATAATTATTAAATCTACAGAAATTGAGAAAGAATTTTTACAGGTACTTAGGCTTTTTTATTCGTAATGCATTGCATTGGTAATGCATATGTAAAAATTTGACAAGTCTGGGAAATCATAAATGTAAACACAGTAAATATTAGAAAAACTTATTTTTGTGTATTTTTTTAGTTATATCTTTTTTATCTGCCTCCAAATGATATTTATGACATCTGAGGGCTTTTACTTACAAAAATACAGTGAAAAAAAATTGATAAGTCCATGTGATAAAAAAGTTTTTTTTCCTTTAAAAAATCTTTTTTTTCTTCTAAAGGCTTTTAACTGGTAAGAATACGATAAACAAATAATTTCAAAAAATACAAAAATTACATTTTGGAAAACAGGCTCTCTTGTTTTTTTTTTGATAAATAGGTTTGTCAATGTTTTCTTCAGTGTATTTTTATTGGCAGAAGGTCAGATGAATGAACATAATTTTTTTAAAATACAAAATTTAATTTTTTGTGAAGAAAGGTCCTATTAATATAATTTATCGCCTAGAGAACTTTACTTGAAAGCTACAAGAATTTGAAAAGATGTTTAAGAACTTCAAAAACAAAAATGCTTTTAAGATTGTTCTCCTCGAAAGTCATGAAATGTCTACACGGAAAACTAGAAGAAGCTCGGAAATAATTTGTTTATTCTTAAAAAGTATAGCTTTTCTAATGTCTAGGGGTGGGATTTTAAGTATATCTATAGTCTTTTATTGCATTAATTGTTATGTCATCATATTGGAATATAAATCTAGTCATCAAAATTCGTGCAAAAATATATTGTTAGAATTTATTATGGTTTTTTTTAATACCACACCAAACACTTTTTCAGATAATCTTCACGTGGATTCATATTTTTCGGATAGATTTATTCAGTAACATTAAATCCTTAATTTGTGGAAAGTCTGAAAATGTTTTTTGTGCAAACCTTTTTTTTATCAGATCTCTTTCATCCTAAAAAAGAATAATAATAAACCTGCTGCCATACATCGACATCTCAATTTTCAATATGAAAATCCCTAATATGAAACAAAAACCGCAAACCCAAATCCCTCACGATCTAGTCTCCCGGTCGATTTTAAGGGAATCCTTTCCCAAGTATAAATCCCTCCGTCTACTCGCTAAATACCGCAGCATCGCGGGATTAAAATATTGATCGAGCGGCGTCGCGAGGGAGAATGCGAATTGCGGTAGAGAGAAGAACTAGTGGCAGGGGGTTAAAAAATATAAAAAAATCTAACATGTCCGTAGGCCTGAGTGGCTGTCTTCTCAAAAAATATTCTAACAAATATAATGCAGAAAATTTATTATACAATTGCTTCCAAAATTACTCAAAGCATTGCTAAATGTTGAAAATTATGAATGAGAAGAACTGAAACTATCTTATAATTTCAATTGTCAAAAAATAGTGGGTCCACAGAAATAATCTTTGAAAAATGTACTAGGTTTACTCCGGGTATGTCAGCATTACCCCGAGTGCGACATCTTTACCCCGTTCATTGTAGAAAAATTGTGTTACAAGATTTTAATCTTTTAAAAGTGTACTAAGTTTACGCGGGTAAACCACCATTGCCCCACCTTCTCCCCATTTATTGTGAAAAAATAATGACCGCGAGTGTGAAATCTTTAACCCGTCCATTGTAAACAAAAATAATGGAAGGAGTTTTTTATCTTTAAAAAGTGTGCTAGGCTTATCACAGGCGTAACATCATTACCCCGAGTGTGACCTTTACCCCGTTCATTGTAAAAAAAATAGTAGGCGGACTTGTTTATCTAGAAAAAATGTATAAGGTTTACTCCCGATATAGCATCATTACCCCGAGTGTGACAACTTTACCCCGTTCATTGTAAAAAAATGGTGGAAGGAATTTTTCATCTTTAGAAACTCTACTAGGTTTACAAAGACAGCATTACCAGGCTTACATCGGCTGTAGCTAGAAATGTGATCAAATGAAACGTTTCACTGAAACATTGAAAATTTCATGAAATAATTAAATGTTTAATTAGACCAAAGTTTCAGTAGCATTCGAAAGTTTCAAAATATGCTGAGATTTTTCATTAATCTAGGGCAATGATTGAATCAAATACATGATTTTTTGATCAAATATATGAATTTTCAACCTAAAAAATCAATTTTCAAGCAAAAAGATTGATTTTATAGAAAAAAATATGAATTAAAAAACAAAGTTACATTTTCAACAGAATAGCTCAATTTTCAATCGAAAAGATGAATTTGAAAATAAAATGATGAATCTTCAACCAAAAAAATTACTTTCTAACAAATCAATACATCTTTCAGGTGAGTGGATGAATTTCAAAAAACAACAAAAAAGAAATTCTCAGCAAAAAATGTAATAGTTGATATCTAAACCAAAAAAATATTTTTATTTTAAATCAAAAACAGTTGAGTGAATGATAGAATTCCAGTTAATCCGTTATTTTCACAGATAGAATAGCAACTTTCATTGACTCATCATTACAAAATATCTAATGCATAGCTGGAATTCAGTCACTAACTGATATTAGTAAAGTTTATTAATTGCATTTTTAACCCAAAAATATGACTTTTCTCCCGAAAGAGATGTACTTTCAATCCAAAAGAACAAATATTAAACAAAATAGTTGAATTTTTAACCAAACACGAATTTTCAGTCGAGAAATAAGCAAAATTTCTCTGAATTCTTGATTTTTTAAGCCAAAAAGAGGAATTTTACACAAAAAGTTGAATTTTCTACCAGAAAATATGAATTTTTAACAAAATAGTTTAATTTTAAACCATAAAATATTGATTAGTGAGAAGAAAAGCTGATTCATATTTATAATTCAGTACTAACTGATATTAGTAAAAAAATTACAGATCAAAATTCAAGAGAAACCAAATAGTTGTATTTTTAACCAAAACATATCGAATTTCTACCTAAATAGTTAAATATACAACAAAACACGATTCACCAGTCAAGAAATAATAAATTGATTTAACCACATTCTTGAGTTATAAAGTGCAAAAGACGAATTTTATACAAAATGGTGACATTTTCTACCCGGAAATATGAATTTTTAACGAAAATGTTTATTTCAAACCAAACAATTGAATTTTCAACCAAAAAGATACATTTTTCACTAAAAAGATTTATTTCCTACCAAAAAAGACAAATTTTCAACAAAAGAGATGAACTTTCAACTTATTTAATGAATCTCCAACTGGATTAATACAATTTTTGATAAAAAAAAGTAATTTTTACAACAACAAAATTTAAACAAAATACCTTCATTTTTAACCGTAAAAGATACATTTCCAACGAAAACATTTAATAGTTGATATTCGTATTTTAAATCATACACTGTTGAATTCATCAAAAAATAAGAATTTTCAACAAAGTGGTTAAACTCTCAACCAAACCAGATTATTTTTCGACCAAACAGTTGAATTTTTAACAAAAAAAAGATGAGGTTCTACCAAGAGAGATGAATTTTCGAACAAAAAAGATTTGTCTATCTAGAAAGTAAAAAAATGACCACCAAGTTGTGGAATTTTTAAGTCAAGAAGACAAATAATCTACAAAGAAGATGAATTTTCAACAAAAAAATGAATGCTCAACACAAAATATAATAATGACTTTTTCAACCAACAAGAATGAACTTTCAACGAAAAATACACTGAAACTTGAATTTGTGCACGGTTTTGGTTATGATCTTGGAAATAAAGTTAGGCACTCCAAACGTAAACATCCTGGCCGGAATTTGTGTGCATCAGTACTCAGAGCGGACAAATCAAGTTCACGGCAATCCAGGTGCCAGTCTAGTTGGATTTTCTTACAGAGGTCTATTAATTCATTTCTTATTCATAGGTGGAATAGAAGAAAAACTGGTTACCTTTTTACTACATACTTTTTAATATTGGACTACAAACTATGAAATGCGGACTACAAAAAGTATGATGGACCTAACAACATTTTAGGCCCTATATAGTGGCTTTATGTTGATACAGGATTAAATATCTATAATAATCTATATTAATATTTATATCAAATTATATTAATGTTAACAATAACATTGATATCATAGAAATATTAATATAAATTAGTAGAGAATTGAATGTTTAGCTTTTAAAAACTTCTCGCGAGAGGAACCAAAGTTCCATGAAACTTTACTATATCCTAGACATAGCAGCATTACCCCGAAAGTGTCACATTTACCCGCTTGTTGTGAAAAAAAATAGTGGGGAGAGTTTTTTTCATCTTTGAAAAGTGTACTGGGTTTACCCCGAGTGTGACACCTTTACCCCGGCTGAGAGTAGAATTTTTTCAGTGATATCGGGAAAAATGAATCGTAATTTAAAAAGTACTCACCTGGAGTTCCTCCTTGCACTGACGTTCCTCTTCGAGACTCATCCGCTTCTCGTGCTTCTTATAGTAACGCCTTTTGGCGGCTTGTAGGTTAAACCACGTGTACGAGAAAGACTTCACGAATGGTAGGAGGGCCTCAATGAATGGATGGAACTCATCCTGAAATCAAAGACGTCCATTTCACGTTCCACTTCACCGTCCACTTCATTTACCACCGCTCTTAATGCCTCTCCACCTATTTGAAAACCATCAGACAATAGCTACTTTCGGTGTTACGGCATACCAGTCACTATTTTCATGCATCTCTTTTCCTCATTTTGTAAGTAAGAACACAGAGTGAGGATATTTTTCTGACATAAGGTAGAAGAAGAAAGAAGAAGGTTTCAAGGAAGTGGTTTTTGATTTTTAGAAAGGTAGGCTTTATGCTCTTCATGAATTAAGAACTGAATATAGCATATCTAATTTTTTTTATACAGTGCAGCATCGTAAACGGGGCTAACCGAGACTCGTTGGGAAGACCGGGTAACTCTTTATAGAGAATACTGCCGTGCGAAACGAGAAAGCAGTAAATAAGTTTGAAGGGTTGAAATCCTAATAGTGTTGAGTGCCACTTTTTTTGAAATACGTTTTTCTCCATGAAATTATTTTCTAGAATTAGGCCAACACTGAGGTAGTTGGGAAATTGCGAATCGACGAAAAAATTTCTGCACATAAATTTGTGAAGTTTGTCGATTTTCAAGTCCACTACCTGTGGTAGTCCTATTTCTCTCAAGTCCAATGAATTTGCGTGGAAAATCCGTTTTTGTTTTGAACAGGCCCGGTTTTAATAATCGTCTTAGGTCTTATGCTTTATCTACCGTCGATCTGAACAACTGTAGCATTGTCTGATTGGTGAGGTACAGAAGATTTCACTCCAGGTCAATATTTTTGCAAAGGACAGTGTTTTCAACGAATCGCATTGTTTACACTAATTCAGTGTCACATTGAAAAAAAAAACATTTTTTTCAAACAAAACGGGAATTCTGCATCACTGTATGAAAATCTTATTGAAATAATCTTGATTGAAGTAGTAATGGTAAATCGCAAAAAAGGCGATACTTGTGCAACTTTTTCTCATAATATAGAATGTAGGGAAAATGGACTTGATAGAAATGGGATTGCCATGCCCCTTGGACTTAACTCTCCATACACTTTGAGAGCTAATAACTTTTTGGAATATTAAAATTCATCGATTTAACTCCATAATATAATCAATGCGGTGAAGAAGAAGATAAAAATTTAATGTTATAGATTTTCAAGAACGTACATGTTCCGCTCTTCATTTGAGATTTGGCTCCATGATTTGAATATGTGGCCAATATATTCAAATGAAATATAATTGCGCATCAGGTGACAAAATTAGAAAAGTAGTTAACGCTTTCTTGTTTTGCACGGCAGTATAATAATCTACAATTCGACGTGAACAAATGACAAAGATCCATCTCGGAAAAACCAAATGAAAAGGTGCTACCAAGTTAAGGGCGCTGATGTTCACGATACAATTTACACTGAAACCTGAAATAAAGAACGGTTACGGGCATGGCCTGCACTGGCCTTGATCTTGAATCCAGAGAATGCAAACGTGAAGTCAGGGCTGTGTGAACCATTTCCATCTGGAATGCACAATATTACGCACCAGATGCACGTGAATACTCGCGCACTGCCCACTTTGTCACTACGCTGTTGTTCGTCACGCATGGATAAGCAAGCCTCTCTCGACCCCGCGGCTCGAGCTCTCACCACGCAAATGTAGGGCTATCAATTCTAAGAATATCGTAAGTCCAAAGTTTGACATTACAAGTTCCAGTGTATATAGAATTTTGAACCTTTAAAAGTTCACAACGCGAGTTCGCACTTTTTTATTTTGTCTCCACGAGTTAGCACTTTATCATTTGGTCTCGCCGGAATGGAAACTTTGTCATTTGGACATGTCGAAATCATTAATTCTGTCCATATTGAATCTATCATGTCAATGTGACAGTTTATTGGTAGATATACAGTATTCCTCAATAATGCCTTACGTTCGGGTTATCGACCGTTTCCAAAATCCGCTGACTTTCTATATGTTTTGCATCTTAGGCTGACAGAAACGAATTAATATTCATTCAGAAAGTCAACGGATTTTGAAAACGAACAACAAACCTGAAGTCAGGCAATAATGAGGAACACTCTCGTCTGTTTGGAATCTTATAAAATTATCTTCGACATACGGTTGTTCCCCTTGAGTCTCAAGGTATTATTTTGTCATTTATAGATTGAAATGATTGAATTCTAATAATCATGATGCACGATTTAAAAATTCATAATTTTAAACGAATTAATTTCAAGGTCCTGATTTAAGAATTCTTCCATTTTCAAACGCAGTTTGGAATTGTTTGATTTTTAATGTTTCAAGCTTGAATTGAATAATTTTGAAAGTTTCCAATTAAAACGCAACTAATTTTCAACATTTTTAGAACAATTTAACGCACAATTATAATCTTTGAAATTTCTGTAATTTCAATTTATTTTTATAGTTTTGAATGTGCAATTGTAAGACGGTTCAATTTTGGAGACCTTCAAACTAAAGTTTTTTTGCTTCAAAAGCAAGGAGGACAAAAATGGAAACAAAAAATAAATGTTACATTTTTTAATTAGAGGTTCTTTTCTTCTTTTTGTTTACTAAAAAGAAGCGTAGGTTTTTTTTAAATAGCCTTCAGGTTAAAAAATCACCATCTTATTATTTATTCGTAGAAATAAGCATTTCGATTTTTCTATGTCAATTGAAAAAATGTTCTTTCCACTGCAGTTACGATAGGGTTGCTTCATGCTCTTTCCATTGAACATAAGCATTACTAATAATAATCTGAAAAAATGTTTCATACTCGAGAAATGACCAGAAATTTGTTTTCGTATTCAAAAGCCACCTTGCAACATTTCTGATTTACATTTAGAATTTTATAGCTAACATCGCACAATAATTCTTAATTAATAGCACTAATGATTCAACAATTTTGAATTAAAATTTTTCCTAAACGAAAATATTGAAAAATTCAAATATTAAAAATGTTTGACCAATTTCACTATTAAATCTTTCCAAATTGCAAAATTTGATGTTGAAAGCTTTGACAGTCAGACTTGTATTGAATCATTTCAGATTTAAATATCCTAATTTGATTGGTTTCAATTTTAGTCAGTTTTAAAATTTAAAGTTAGAAAGTTGTCTGGTTTTTTAATCCTTCGAAATTGTAGAATATCAAATTGAGAGACTTGAAATTGCACAATTTTCAGTTTTCAGAATTGGTAGTTAAACAATCTTGAATAAAATCCTTCAGAGTAAATTCAAAATAGCCAAGGATAGTGCAATTTCCAAAATTGGAATCATAGTGTTCTTGATTTTCTTTTTTCTTTCTTTAGTTTTCAATGTAATATCTTAAAATTGTCTCATTTTTAGTTGAATATTTGAAAAAATACGCTGAATTTTCAATTTTTACTTTTCATGAGTTTTCATTTCGAAAAAAAATGTTTTTATACGAAAATTCACTTATTTTTCAATTTTCAATGTAGAAATTCGTTTCGGTACATTCATTTCGTTTCATAGGACTAATATCCTATACAATCATAGATTTCCATTGAACATCATATAAATTGTAATTATTTTGTTCCAAATCCTATTAAAAAATTCACAGTTGCTCATGAGGATTTATAAAAACATTGATCATGTATCCTATATATTATCAAATGGCAATCTTTTGGATGATAATATTATACTTTAGGTGAAAACAATTAATCGCGCAGTAAAGAAAAACTTTCTATGTTCAAAAATGCCTGAAAAAAGTTAATTTCATTATAAAAATCGTGTATAAAAATAATAATTGTTATGAAATGGTAAGCTATTGTATGAAAAGACTATTCTTGAGATAAAAAAATGATTCTGCATTGCAAAAATTGACCATGTTCGAAGATGCGAAATAAGTCAATTTATTTATAACAATTGTTCAACAAAATCACAATTCTTCTCAATTAATTCTCAGTCATAATAATAGTTATTGATTCTAAATAATTTATAGAAGAAATTAGTACAAATAATGCACTAAACCTGACTACAATTTTTAAACATCAAATGGAAATTTGTTCCTATACTATCGAAGACATGCTGCCTCCTATAATATATGATAAAGTTCTTTTTATTTGAACTTAATTATTATATCAGAATTTGATCATTTATATTGAAATTTCTAAATATAAAGAACAAGCTTTACTGTTCATCTAATATTAAAAACATCTCTCTTTTTCAAAAAATCCTTTAAAAAATTAATCTCATCCTTCCGGATCATTAACGTCATGACAATTTCGTGATACTTTAATCCAGTATCTTGAAATTAATATATCTTGCTGAATTGTTACCATTAAACTTCAGATGCGGTCATTTAATATTTTTATAATTATATATTCTTTCTTTTTTTTTAATTAAAAAATCGTTGAATTTTGTCCTATTTCTGCTTTAAACGTTTTAAAATATCAATTTGGAAGTTATGTTAAATGCTCTGTATTACAAATTGTTGAATGTGAAAGTATGACGGTTTGAAGTTTTTTTTACTTAATACGTTTCTATTTGAAAAATGATTATTTATAAAATTTATCATCCTGAAAGATTTGAGTTAGAATTTGTTCATTCTTATGGGCTTTGAATTTAAAATAGGAATTACAAATTACAAAATTAAAATAGGAGATACACTTTCGAAACAAAGCATAGGTGGAAATTATCCAAAAAACGTCCAAATTGACGTGTACTAAAAATTAACTTTATTGAAGTCGGCTACAGTAAGTACCGAAACATTAAATTTCTAAACTTGAAGTTCAGGCTCATATGAGATTCAATTTTGCTCCAACTCAATGTGAATTTTGTCATAAGAATTGAATTGATCTTTTTTTCATTGCGATTATTCATTATTATCTTTATTTTCTCAGGATGAAATTCTTCTTTCATTTCAATTGTAGTTCAAATAATATTTTAAATTTAAAATGCTTCACCAAAAATTGTTTCTATTTTTCAGAGGCCGTATCCCGACAGTTTATTTCTGTGGATAAAAAAAAACAAATTTCGAATGTTTGTTTTGATAATAAGTGAAAATAAAAAAAATAATTTCATATAAAATAAATGATTCATTCTTCTTCCTATTTATATATATTGCAATTTTATAAAATTTTAGAGGTGGATATTCAAAAGCCTTGTTAAAGAAATGAAAAAAAAATATTTTTCCTGGTGCTCAGGTGTTAAATTTTTCATCTCATCTCTATTATATATTTTTTCTCTATTCTATGGAGAATGCCCCAGAATGATCGCAATCCTCACAAAAAACGTTAAGGAGATCTTATATCTGTATGTTACTAATAAATCGTACTTTTTATGAAAAATATGCGTGTTTGAAAAAAAAAACGAAAACTAGGAAAATCTTAATCTTCACATAAATTTGATGCCCGCACCCTCTAAATAGAAAAAAAAACTTTTCAAAAAAAAATAAACACAAGTTTTTGATGAACCACCCTAATATCCAGTGGTGAAAAATTTCAAAAATAATGTTTAGCCTTCATTTGAAAATCAGTTTTTCGTATTTTTGGTTGCAAGATTTGGTACCTTGCAGCATTTAGGTATTATTGTATTACCCATCGTTTAGGATAAGTGTAGGAGTACTTATACGGGAGCATATTTGCAAATCCAAGGTCCCTCACTACTTGACCTTGCACGTGTGATACGAGCATTTCTTTTCCCTTCATACATGCACCATACAAGTTCTTCCTGTGAGTTTTATCGTGGAATCTCGGCCATTCAACTGCACTTGACAGAGTGCCGGAACCAGGAGTGAATTCTAGACGCGCTTGGGGCGGTGCCACGTGTTCCGCAGGGGGAGGATGATTTTTATATCTGTCAAATTTTCAGTACAGAAATGCATAACGGATCTGATTCCTTTTCCAATTCTCAATCTTCGATATTTATGGCAGGATTTTAAATGCAATAACTGAAATACAACTTTATTAATGATAGTATTGTGTTGATTAATAAGCAATTAAAATACTCTATAGTAAAAATGATATTATATAATAATCTTATATTTGCTTTTAAAAATCTTTAGTTTTTCATGTATTCAAACAGCACGACTATAAAATGCATTTCTGTAATAAACATCAAGGTTTTGCAAGACGTCATTTGGCCTTCGGGGAGTTTATGATTTGGTATTTCTTATAGTTCCAATTTATGATTTTCTTATAGTTTAGTCTCGTCCGAAATCTTGAGTTTATTTAGTTCACGAATCTGACTTTTTTTTTATTCAAACCCATTTATTTCTTTGATTATAAAAGTTCTACGCCTCGACTTAATATTGATTGATTTACAAGCATAAGGACATAACGTTATTTGGTTGATTCAGCAAAATTGAGATTTATCAAAACGCTTTGATCTAATCAACGTTTTTAGCTGAATTGACAACAGCATATCAAAACGATTTTCTTGACTCAGCAGTACGTTTCGCGAAGCTTCAGAGGTAAATTTCCCCAAAAGATGGAACAACTGAACTAGTATAATATATTTCAGACTTATCTCGGAAATACATCTTTCATTTCCAGTAGCAGATGCAAAGAAATCAATCAATATTTTTATACTTATCGAATCTGAATATCTTCATCTTCTATCTATAATCCAAATCAATTACCATAACGGTACTGATTTGAATTTGACTGCATGAAAAAGATACTGAATATATATAAGTGTTTTAAACCAATCCTAAATGATAATAGTATTTCTGTTAGGCTTTTGCTATAACTAAAACCTCTGCTAGTGACAGTTTAACACAACTGCACCTGATAAATTTATCGAGAGGTGGATCTACCGCCCCTAATTGTTTGGAACCAGGGGTCTGAAAAGGGGTTGAAATCTGGGATATAGGATACAGATTAGGGATGGGGATTGCTAGAGAAATCAGGCGCATAAAAGCGTTAACGACACCAACCATCGAGTATTCGCAAGCACTGCGGCCGCTGTGGCACACTACCGTCTGTCTATCCCACTGTCGGTCCAGCTGTCAGAAACACTGATCCTTGCAGTATCCGTAGTGTTCACAATTCTCCTCCGCCTCTCTGTCGCAAGATGATCGTGGCCTCATCTGTTTAACGTGCGCCGGGTTGAGCGCACCGATTCACGATAGCCTTCAACTTTTCACCACAACACCCCGATTAACGCGATTCTCTTCTACAACTTCAAACCTTTCTTGTTAGCATTTTGTTTGCCGATACCTTTTTTTCTTCCCAATTCTTCCTTTGTTTCCCGATACCTCTTTTGTTGCCCTTTTTCATTCAGCCCACAAACTCTGCCAACAAAATTATCATCCATTCACTTTATGTTGTCACCATACAGCCAACCGAACCTTCAGTTGGTTGGATACACGGGGTCGTCACCTATTTATTTCGAGCGAGGCCGAAGCCACGGAAGAATTCTCGCGAAATTTGTGTATAGTCATTGCTAACTATCTATAGAGGCTGGATATAATTCCAATGCAGAGAAAGAAATGAGAAAGTTGATGTGCTTCAAGCTTTAAGATGATCTTCAGAGTCCAACCATTTTGGTTGTTCCGAAATAAATTGGTCTATTTTCGTTTGGTCTTAGTGACGTAGGGAAGAGCTATTTTTTAATGACACTCGGTGAGACTACGGCAGGTTGTTGCCTGTCTTGCATTATTCACTAGCCTACAATACATCTGATTTCTGATTTCTACATTCCCAACTGCGCAAATTTGCGTCAGTTGTCAGGGTTAAGTTACCAATTTTCAGTGCGCAAAAATAATAGATACTGAAGAAGTTACAGCATTTTTCTATCTTAATGATGAGCAAACATAATAAACAAAAGTCTGATTCAAACAAGGAATCAAACAGAACTTTATCAAACAATTATTTTGACCCTGATCATCAATCTTTTAGAAAAAAAGTATGATGAAATGTATGGTTGATTTAAGTTATGGAAACTTAATCTTAATTATAGAAACGAATCTGAATGAACAAACCAAGCAACCCGAGAATAACTTAAATAAGACTGAGATTCATTAAGATTCCCTAAAGGGAATCCCTAAATCTTTTAGCAAGAAAAACTTTGAAATGCCTATAGTGAATCTGAAGCATCTCCTTCGAATCATCAATCATCACATGAAGAAAATAACAGGATAATCATTTTCATCATACTGAAATCTTTTAGGATCAACATTTGAAGCAATAGGTGTCTCAAAACCAAAGACATTTAAGGATACGCCAGAGAACCGGATCTCATGGGATGAAAAGCAAAATTGTTATCATCGTGTGGGAATCTACAAGGAACAACACTAAAAAAAAGGTATGATGATCAGAAGAGTTTACAGTCTCATTACTGAATGCAAAACAAATAATCTGAAAGGCACATTCATCCAAAAAGTGACTGCGTTTCTAACTACAACGAATCAATATCCGAATCATACAACAGTTTCTTAGGGACCCTAGGAATTCCACATTTAAAACTTTGCTTTCTGGAATAGAATACTGGTTATAATCGTGCTAAGAAGTTTTAGCAATAAGACTGAACGGTGAGGTTTTGTACCTATTATTACCCTTAGTGTCTATGTTTGCACAATGAGTATAGAAAACTAAAACTAATTGTAAAAGAGGTAATACAGTTTTATGTACCATCATCTCACGTTTGAAATATTATTCCAGAGATTGTTAAACAAAAGCATGGAGAACAATAAATTCTAAGTGAGGAGTGTCTTAGCATCCTGGAGGAACATTGGGTGAAAGAATTCAATAGTTTTTCTGAATGGCAATATTTCATCTTTCAAAGAAAGCTTACAACCCAACCAAATCTTGATTCATATATCAGCAAATCCCATACTAATGATTGTGTTTCTATATTGATAGATTACAACATACCATCCACAAATGTGCAAGTCTTTCTAAAATATCTTTTCAAACTGAAGTTGCAGGATCTACAGCTGTGGTTAGAACTATTGCACTCGTAACTTCTACTCCTGCAGCTGAACTATCCACAAGTCCAGAACCCCAACACTTTGGTACTATAATCCACTTAAGAGAAAATAACAAGCGATCACAGCTTATTACCAAATTTCAAAACATGATTTGCTAACTTGGAAATATTTATCTGAAAACGACTGTTAAAATAATATTTGGCTATGCTAAATCATCTTTTCTACAGCTGAGAAAATCTCCGAACTATAATCATCGTATAGCATGTCTTGCAGAAGACATAAGTACCTCACTAAATTTTGAAGAGGACAGTTCTTTCAATACGATAGAACCAAAGACTTTTTCAAAACCCAATGTCAGAAATAGCTGATGCTGAATGCACATCAGTTACACCTAAACTCAAAGGAAGACATCGCAATCAAGTTCCTATGTCACCCGAACTCATCCGGACTAATTGGATTTCTAGTCCACCGGCTTCCGACCAAAATAAACCGAACGAAATCCCAAAGAGTCCTAGTCCAGATATCTACAAGAGGTATTCGGCCCAGTCCTTAACATAACACACATCCCAGAAGATCATATCCAAATACAAAATCCTTAAGAACTCCCAAAATCTGTAAGATCTTCTGGGACATGTGTACTGCTTTGGGTCCTACTAGATGATGAAAACAAATTTTCAAACCAATAAAGCTGGAATTCAAATTCTTCCTTGAACTAAAGGCACTTGGTTTCAAAACCGAATTCGAATTAGGATCTTGTTTCACTTCCGTCTGACCTCGGTTCGACAATTCTCGAAGTACCACGACACACCGTTTCGACTTTGAATCTCGATTAGAATCACTGCGTGGCGGTCCGTTGGCGCAAACCGGAGACGACGTTGGTCGTCGCGACGAAACTGAGACGCCGGTGGAAGAATCGCGCGTATCTAGACGCGAGTCGCGCCGAAGGCACCGCGCGGCGGCCAGGTACGGCACCCCAAACAGTTATTAATAGCTCATGTCCTAGCTTACTAGATTTGCCCTCGAACCGACGCAACCTCTCCCCTCTTGCTCTTCCTAACTCTTCCCCTTTTCACTCCTCCTTTAAGACCGCGTTTGCTCCCATCTTCATCTCCGTTTTGGACTTATTACTCCCGTTATTACGTATTTGATTCTAATTATACGAAGACGTCGGAAGAGACCAGAGAAGGCTGGCCTAATAGGCTCAAGCTTAACCACCCTGATCAGATATCCGAATATTAGTTTTTTACTTAAACATCAGTACAGATCATGATAACCTTTCGAACGATCAGCCTATGGTTAGAAATTAGGTTTTTGTTGATCGTAAGCTCTGGGTTTTGACTGGCTGAGAGATTCATCAACAATTGCATGATTATAAATCTCTATTTTGACTCATATCTGCAGGTCCTAAATCCATTCATAAGGATATTAGTATCGTTGATATTATTTTGCTCTTATGCAGTAATCATAATGGGGGAAAGGGGTCATCAAACTGAAAGTGTTTAGGAATGGAACTAGAAGAAGAAGTATTGTATTCTGCATTGGGTCTGTGTCAATGATAATATATCAATAAGAATCTTGAAGGAAAGCACAGCCCAAATGACAGAAGAAATCTTTATGAGATCAGCACCATTTCAATTGTTACGCAATCATCATTACAATGAGGAAAGCAGAGTATGGTTAGAAACAAAACTGGAAAAAGTAGCATTTTAAAACAATTTGGAAGAAAAATATGAACCAAGCGAGAGACCAACCTTAATGATCATCATACCCAAACCAATGGTTTTATAAGAAAGATGTTAATGTTAATGTTAACTCTAAAGAAAGATACAACCCCGATATGTAAAAGGACTTTCGAATTCTAATCATCATTATCCTATCTTTTAACTATTGGGTATTCAGAACATGTACTAGAAATCATACTTCTTCTAAATGAGACCTTTCAAACGATACCTTCCTAATTATCACAACGGTAACAGGTTTAAGGATCAACACAAAAGAAAACTGTATTGGGCGAACAGTTCTTAATGACAATGATTATAATTAGACCTATTTGTGATCAGAAAGAATGGCTTTGATCTAAATGGTGTCATGTTATTGTGTAAATTGCAGAATGATGTTGCAATAGAGTGGATATAGAAGTGTTAAAATAAAAAAGGTGTTATATAAGAAGCATCTTAAATGTCGGAGATGTTCGGATTTTACGTCCTTCGACGTCCATACCTTGGACCATGTTACCGAAGCAATGGAGTACGAATTCAGAAAGAGCGGTAAGAAAAGGATGAAAAGAGAACCAGGAAGAAAAAGAGAGAGAGAGACGGAAACCACGCGGCTGCTGCTGAAGGCGATCGATAGCCAAACTCCTCTCTGTCTGGCGGGACATAACATAGACACAAACATAGACATAGAGTCGAAAGCACAGACCGACCAGAGAAAGCACAACGCGAATTGGCCGAAAACAAGAATTCGTTTCTTCCACAATTCCACTGAGAGAAAAGAGATTATTATGGCATATAGAAGTATATTTACTTCTGGATGAGTGAATGTCATCTCATCTCAAACAAGTTCAAAGGAAGAAATTCTTGCAGGAACAAACGTCTTTTCCCCTTTTCGGTACCTGGTAATAACTTTTAGATTAGTGATCACATTTTCATGTGATTCGGAAATCATTTTTAGGTATGGTTTATCTTTCCTAATGAAGAAAATAAAGATATTTTGAGAGGCTGAAGATCTGTGCATTCTGATAAGAAATTAAAGTCAATGGAACAAACCAAAGGACGATATCCTATTGAAGATTATTGTTGAAAAAGTACAATACAAGCGTATAATATTTCTGATTATCATCTTGGATAAATATATCAGAATTATATGAAAATAAATAAATACAATTTTTTTAGCTGCAATGATGACTATTGCAAAGTATGCTAGGGGAAATACAATAATAAAATTATATTTTCCTAGGGCTTGAATGCTGTGATTTCGAATTCATTGTTGTTTGAGGAAGGAAATAGAGATACAATTACTGCAGATTCAATATTTGATACTAGAAGATTATTATATTTTGTTGGAGAACAGGAATATTATGGTTGAGATCTAATTTTGAGGAAAGCAATAATATTATGCAAACGGAGTCAAAGGCAACGTTTGATGACTACTTTAGGTATCAAGGGGGAAGAAAAGAGGATGCACCACCCCAAATAAATGTCGTATACGACGCGCTAATGACTGTTCTAAGTTTGCAGATGACGCGGGGTTACAGAGGACAATGAACTTCCAACTCAACCCGGTTCATATCATCTGAAACGTATCAACTTCAACCCTCCAAAACATTTTCCAATCACTGAAACCCCTTTTGACAAATTCCGATATTTAAAAAAGATTACTGATTTTCTAGTGCAAGTTTTGAAACAAACAATTGCTGTCTATTTAAAAAAATGCAATCGTTTCTCTATCTGAAAATGAAACTGACCCTTTGGATATCGATGCAAAATACTGAAAAATCAATTATTCAATTGTAATTGAAAAATGAAGCTTCAAGATAAAGCGAAGAACTTTTGACATTTCAGCAATTAAAATCCGGACTCAATTTAGTATTCAGGAACCTATCGACAGAGAAACTTTTTGCCTTCGTGATGTGAACGTCAGTGAGAATTCAAATACCCTTTTCTGATTGCGATTACCGTCGGCGATAAACGCCGACTACGGGGCAAGTTGTTAAAGTTTTTTAATAAAGCGATCTTCTTTGCGGCACTATTATGAATGCTGCATTGCTGAAAATCAGCTGACAAGTCCCAAGAGTGGGAAAGACTTGCGATCGAGATGACGAGCACGCGGAACAATTGGACAGGTTTGCGTGCATCCTGGCTTTATAAGTGTCCTATTACGTGTTCTGATACCTGTATGCCTTCATCTCTGATTATTATTTATGATACTCGTTCCGGTTATCAATACGAACCTTTCGTTCTTTCGCATATTTTCATCCTTCACCCATTCAATTTTAGACAATCGTTTTTCGATTTCCGGGTACAAATCGAGCACATGTTTTTAAAAATTTGCTAGCAAGTTATATTTCTAAAAAGGTTTTCACATAATTGAATTTGGTGTTATTAGGTAGGATTTTAAGCTCTAGTAAAAAAATATCATTCCATGTTCAATAGTTCCCCTTAGAAAAAAGTCGTGACTTTAGCAAGATTTTTTTTAACTCGCTGACTTTTTCTGATTCCCAGGTTTGTCTGACTTGTGGCCAGCTTGAGAATTATCAGATGAAGATAATTTTTCTTTCTGGAATAATATTCCATTTTATTATCTTCCTGAGAGTTAGTGATGCTCAATAAGGAATATATTCAGGCTATTGATGAATATTTACTTAAAAAGACGATTTTCTCCAAAAATTCGTGTAGATGCGATTCAGACATTAACTGAACTCTTATTCCTACAAATATGTTAAACCCTCAATTATTCGCTCAAGATTAGGTTCATATTTAAAAATGATCCGGAACAAAAATCACGACTACCATTTTTTTTAGAACAACTGTGATTTTTTCCATCTAAAACAAACTCACAAAAAGAATAGTTTTAATTGACCTGATAATTCTATACCCTGAATATCTAATGGAAATATTCTACAATTTTGTTGAACATTTCTATGGAATATCATTTGTACGCAAAAATAAACAGATCTACATCAGATTT
Source organism: Andricus quercusramuli (assembly GCA_932178445.1). Taxonomy (NCBI): domain Eukaryota; kingdom Metazoa; phylum Arthropoda; class Insecta; order Hymenoptera; family Cynipidae; genus Andricus; species Andricus quercusramuli. The sequence goes on from CAKNXH010000228.1 coordinate 142,673, forward strand.
TCATTGGTAGAGGGTAATTTTGACACTAGATCTTTCTAAAATATAGCTACATGAAAAGTCACAACAAACTACATCACATGTGACAGTAGGTCGAACAAAAAAAGTTTCTACTAAAAAATTTTAAAAAAGGGAAAAAATATTTGTAATTTCATTTAGATCATTTCTTTTCATTAATTGACTGAATAGTTTTTTCATTTAATTGAAGGTGCATCTCCCAATAAGTTCAGATTACTCATAACATCCTATTTCATCACGCAGAAAAAAATTAATTTATATTAAAGAAAATCTGTGTTAAAATAGCGGCAGCATAGTTTTCACGTAGAGCTTACCGAGTTTTCTGTAATCTTCACGGAAGTTTGAGGTATTTTGCCAATTGAGGAATATTTTCTTTAAATCTTACAACATTACAAAAAAATGCATGGTTTGGCCATTCTCTAAGAATAACAGACTCTGTTTTCCGTGATTAATTTTAATTAGCTTAAATGGTAAAATTATTTTTAACAAGATCAATCATTTCCTACTAGATCTTCACTAAGAAACTAAAGTTTCAATAACAAAACTCCTATTTCATCAACTGACAAACTTTTTTAAATTAAGATTTCCTTTGGAAGAGAACTTCCATTCCTTGAACTGTTTTTAACCCTCAATTTAAATTTCACCATGAGGTAAAATATGAAAAATTATCCATTACAACAATCCAAGCTGAAAGATCACTTTTAACTCCCAATTAAAGATTTTCACGCTAAAAAAAACTATGTGATTTTTATGTCTATCGAGAGCTTAGACTTTCATTTCAATTAAATCCACTTTTTAGACTTGTACAAACAATAGCAACCCGTAATGAAAAACCTCCCATTAGATTTGTACTAATAAAACAATTTTTCACTGAACTTTTTTTGAAACCCCAAATAAATCGTTTCAAAAGCTATATACATGCAGAAAACCCCGAAATAAAATAACATCTCCCATTATATTTTCATTTCTACAAACTCCCATTTCTCAGTTCTTGTATATACTCGCGAAAAGCAGATAAAAAGAAGCCCAGACTCAAAATCCGCTCTAGCCATCAATGTTTACAACTCGCTGCCTTGATGAATCATGAAAGCCAGACTTAGCTAAATAAAAGCATATCATACAAGAAGTTGCAGTAAGCTCAAGCAAAGCAAGAATCTAATCTAAGCAGTAGGCACCTGTCCTACGGAAGGGGCCTGTAGGTATGTCGAGACATCCGGTTCCACCATGCAGCTCCTCAGGGTATCCGGGATGAACATGAGTAGCTGGGACGGTGGTGGTCCAGGCTGATGCCGATTGACACCTGGGTGGCACTCGTGCGCCTGGAGCTGCAGCGTTCTAAACGTTTTGGATGCTTTGAGGTGGACACTGGCGCGGATGAAGACCACCAGAAAATTTGTTGGTATTCTAGGGACTAAACTCTCCCACAGGGTTCAGAAAATTTCCAACGAAGAACTTGACTCCCAACTCTTACAACCAGAGGAACCTTTGCAAACTTTTGGTACCTTGATCCTGAGGAAGTTTGACTTCCTCCGACCTTCTCTGTCGTAAGGACGAAAAGTCCTTCCGTTACTCTTTCACCCTGGAAGTCAGAAAACCTTGAAAGACTTGTGAACCTTGAAAGACTCGAGAACCTTGAGATCTGATTTTTCGTATGATGTCCCTTTCGGATTTGGTTTCTTTCCCGCCTCTTCTGCTGGTGATCACTGGTCACGCGGTGCCTCCGTCGCACTTCCTGACATAAGCTGGTGTCTTGGCTGATGGATTTCGTTTGACTTTCGTTATTGGTTGTATTGGGTTCGTTGTTTTTGTTGTTATTTTTGTTGGGTGGTCGGACACCGCACCCAGGCACACGCATCCTATCTAACGCGAGCCACACTCCTCACTCGACTAGCCTCTTCTCGCCGTCGTTCGTCGGACTCTCGTTCCCGTTTTCTCGTCTTTTCCCGTTCCCGATCGGGAGACGCCAGGTCCTAGACTACGCCGACTCCGAGCTTTGGGCGCTGCGTCGGCGTCGGCGTAAAAGCTCTCTGATCTCGCGCAAGCTCGACGTTGGCCGAAGAGATTGAGTCGCGCCTGCAAAAATCTACGAGCTTTAGTAGTTCCACAGTTTCTCTTTTTTTCTTAAGATGCTTCGTTGATTGTGGAAGCTCACATCTCATGTGTATCCAAGAGCTGATTATTTGATATTTTAAGGGATGATAAATAAAAAAAATGGTTTCGACACTGATAAACGAGTTGATTTAGACCCATTAAATGGTATTAAATATCGTTAATGAGAGACTGGACAAAACATTTTTTTTTTTTTTTTTTTTTTTTTTTTGGTTGGCTTGATCACATTTTTTATTAGAACACATACGTATTGTTCAATCCAGAAAATATTTCTCAATCTAACTATAAAACAGAGTGGCCACTTAAATTTGGAAAAAAGTCCTTGTTAGGTATGGTGACCAAAAAAATGTGTGATTTTGTATTTTTCAAAGGCTTCACACTAATTTTTTTCTTAATTAAAATAAATTTAGAATGCAATTTTCTTGGTTTTGGTGAAAAAAAACTAGTGCCACCAATTTGATTTTCTTTTTAAAAAATGGAATAGAGATTTCGCTAGCCAGTTTCATGTCGGAAAATGAATTCAATTAGTCTTTTTCTTATGAAAATTTAAAACAAAATTCTTCCATCCCTTAAAAGTATTCGCTGATTTATTGAAAAACATGTCCTAAATTACGTGAAAAAACAAAAATGTTGAAGATATTATCGGGCTTAGAATATGCAAAGAATATGCAAAGGATTTGTTCGACAATATAAAGAGAGTATTCTCCATAAAGAATACATTTATAATATTTATACCGGATGAAATAAAACATCTTGAATTTCAAAAATACACCACAAATACACATTTTCACGGTATTCTTGGTGTGATTGGAAATTCAAGATGTTTTATTTCACCCGGTATAAATATTTTTAATTTATTTCTTATATTGTATAAAAAATTCTTTGCATATTGCTTCGGAAGAAAAATATTTACTTATGTTTATATTTTTCAAAAATTAAATACTAAGAAAACTCATTTACAGATCTAAAATGGCCTAGTTTTTTTCAAAGAAGAAAAAATTTATGACAGTATTTTTTTACCAAAAGGGAGAAATTTAGGGGGTAGCATTTCCAAAATTCGAAAACACTCTTTTTTTGGACACCTCATTTTTGGTGTTAATAAAGAATATTTTTTAAGACAGGAAATTTCAAAATTGTTAGAAGCCGCAAATTTATCGTATTTTATTGACTTTTATTATTATTTTTTCTTCAATCGAAGAAACCCAGCACTCGTTAAGAGATATTTGTCAAAGTTGCCATAAATTTTCAAAATACAGTTTATTATTTTCAATAAAAATTAAGGAGAGTTATTTTTTCGTCATTTCTCAATTTTACTTCGTCAACGAATAAGAATATCGTGAAATCCATTAAATAGATTCTTATATCTCTTGTGAACAACACATGAAAAATTTCCCAATCTGAGGAATAGAAATCAAAATTCATAATTTAATACTACATTTTTTGTAATTTAAAATTTAATTCACATTTTTTTTGCAAGATTTGAAACAATCAATTGAATAGATTTTATTATATTTAGGTCGAACTAAATAACAAAAAAAAATTGTCATTTTTCAAAGAAGCGAAAAAACATTCCTTAAAATCAAAATAGTGATTTAAAACAAAAGTTGGCAGTATGAACGCGACAACAGTCAAAAATTAAAGCAAGCTGCATTGAGGATTGCGATAAAAAGTTTAATTTCCACTTATAACAAAAAAATAAAAACATGCTCGCGAGATATTATCTTTTTGAATACGGGTAAACAAAGTTTGATGTAAAGAAACTAGCCATTTTCGAGAAAGTTCACCGAGAATTTTGCAATTGAAATTTCATGGTTTTTCAAAAACGACATTCGATAGCGCTGAAAATAGAATTTTCCATTTTTTACCAAAATAATGGGAAATCGGTTCCCGAGATAAGTTGATGTTAAATGAGAATAAAAAATTTATAATCTAAAATTTTCAATCTCTAGTCGAAAAACTAGCATTTTTAATGCAGTGACGCCATTTTCGATGAAAGGGAAGGGACTATATTTGATTGAAATAAAAACACAAGAGGGTCGCCAATTTTTCCTCTAATACAATTTCCAGTGAAAAATGACACCCTGTATAAAAAAATACTCATTTTTCATTGCTAAAATTTTCGTCGTAAAATCCATAAAAGAGATTGCTTTAAATCTTTTCAAAAGAGTACACAAAAAATTGCCCAAATAAAATATTAAAAATTGTAGCAGAAGTATCATTTTTGAGTCATCTTGAATACCATTCGAGAAATTAAAATCTTGTAAAAAGCCTATAGATTACATTTAAAATTACACAAATTACTGAACTAACTTATAAATTGCAAGTTTTATTATTTGAATTCGGCAATGGTTTTATTTGTTGTTTACGAGATTTCAAACAACCTCTTAGAGGAATTTTATGATATTCCTATTTGATAATGGAATAAAATGAAAAAATGACGAAAAGATTACTCTTCTCCATTAATTTTTATTATTTTAATTCAGAAACTTTTTTTCTCTCCTTACATGATTTTAACCAACCCCTCGAAAGGATTTTACGATATTCCTATTTCGCGAGGAAATAAAAATAAAATTTGATAAGGGTAACTGTCAAAAAGTAAACCATTTTAGACAATAAGATTTTCGACAACAAACAAATTTTTAATTTGCCTGCAAAGAAAAAACTTGTGAGACAAACTTGAAAGTGATTTTCAAAATCCGCAAATCTAGAATATTGAACTCTATTCTTGGATTTTATTTTTATCAACTGAATATAAATGATATCCGTCAATTCCAATTATTAAAAATTTTAGTTAACATTATTTAGCATTTTTTCATTTTAAATTTGAAGTTTGAGATAGGTGCGTGACAAAAAATTTAGGTATTTTTTCATTTATAATTTTCAAAAGAATATATTTTTACTTTACTGGGATAATTTTAGGAAAAATGTATTATTCGAAGGAAAAGTGGAAAATTGGTCAAGTTCTTGGCAATCAAACATACAAATGATTATAAAATAAAACTCTTACAGGGAGATAATTAGAATGAAAACACTAAACGGTTGCCAACTTGTTTTTAGTACAATTTTCTGTCCAAAATTACACCTTGTATAATAAAATAAACACTTTTTTGTCATTTTTTATACGTTCTTTACAAGGCATTAAACAAACTTTTGAAAGGATTTCACGGAATTCCTATTTGGTGATGGAATAAAATGATAAAATGGCAAACAGATGAGTCCTCCTACAATTTTTGATATTTTGATTTAGCAATTGTAGGTTTTTTGCAAGATTTCGAACAATCTCTTGTATGGATTTTACGATCTTCCTATTTGGTGACGAAATAAAAATGAAGAATGTTAAAAAATGTGTGGAATTCTTCTTTTGGCAAAGATAAATATTTGCGGTCCCTCGCCTTTAATAAATTTTCTAAAAAAATCTCGATTATTTTCCGGTTGTCTCGATTTCCCGGTTCAGTGGCCACTCTGATTTTAAATAGGTCCTTAGATATTTTTGGAAATCGAATTGAATAAACATTGAATATCTAAAAAAAAAGAATTCTCATTTACCAGAAAATTTGTCTACCGAATTCTACATTCCCTTTACGGAATTTAAAAATAATCACACAATCATCACAATTTCGTAATTTGTGAATCTTTTATTAATGTTGTAAGGTTCAACTTGAAAAAAAAAACGTAAAACTTTGAGAAACGTTCCTGTTGTGAGAAATCTTTTGAATAACCTAAATATATTGAAACAATCTAACTGTATGGTAAAAACAACAATCAGTGATGAATTTTCTCATATTTAGTAAATTTCTATTTCATGAAAATGAAAAAAAGAAGCGATAAACTACAATGTAAGAAAATGAGCAACTGAATCAATTCACAGAGCACTTTGAAAAATTAAAGTACAATACTGGGTTCGAAATGAGGAACTTGTCTTCAGTTACAGGTGTCGCGCGTCGGAAAACTCGCGATTGGCACTGACGAAAGGTATTCTCAATTGGCAAAGACTGACCAGTCCCAGACCCTTCCCTGAGGAAAAAGTAAAAGACTCAACATAAAACGTGTTGGATTCCAAGCTTCGAGAAGGCACTCGGCCAGGAAACGACATCAACGATATCTAATGGAAAGAACGTCTCTCCTGGGTGACTTTTCACAGAGTCTGCATACATCGCTGTTGTCATCGAGAGGCGGAGTCCGTTCGCAAAGACCTGTTGTGCATAACGATCAAAGATTGTTCTACCGAGTACACGTATTTTAAATAAAACTGTTACGTTCGCGTTGAATCCTTTATTTCATGCAACTATTATCAACCATTTTCCCCTCTCTCCAAGCAAAAAGCAGGACTGCCACAGATTAGTGTACTTTGGAAATGTAAAAAAAGTGATTAATCCAATTATTGTTATTTTATTATTTCTCGAAACACCTCGACATTACTCGAAACAATTTGAAATTATTGTTGTCGGGAAACACGTGTTCGTGACTGGATGAAGCTTCAATTGTTTTTTGCCATTGAAAAAAAGAGCCTGCAAACTTCAGGATTATGAGAAATGTAAGATTATCTAAATAATATTTATTCAATAATAATAATCAATGCCAGAGAGGTGTCCAGCATTTTGATAAACAAAATGTGATTTTTAGATTTTTGAAGATTGCAAAAATGAAGAAGCTTTTTAAGAATTTTAAAAGGTTTTGAAAAAGAATGGGAAAGATTTTCTAGTAAAATCTTCCAATTAGCAAGATTACAAAGATTGATAGAAAATGCGAGTAAGTTTAAGACATTTTGAAATTTTAAAAAGATTCAAAATTAATTTGAAAATCAAAAATATTCAATAAGTTTTGAAAAATGTACATTTTTGAATATTTGGGGAGAATTTTTTAAGCTTCTTAAGGATTTCGAAAAGATTCACGATAATAAGAAAATTTTCTTAGAATTCTTGCGAAATTTGAACTGAGTTTTGATTTTGAAAAATAATTTTGAGATATTATTTTTAAACATTTTGAACTATGACAAAAAATTTCAAAAGATTCCTAAAATCCTCATCACAGATTCTGGAAGATTTTAAACAATTTTTGTAAATTATCAGAAATTTCAGAAAATGTTTGAAAAAATTTGAATAATTTTAATGATTTTCAGAACGTTCGAAAGTTTCAGATATAGTTAGGAACAGGGACCCGACCGAAACTTTCGTTCCATTTCGTTACTGCCAGCTAAACATAATAATTTGGATCCAATCATTAATCTAAATTCAAATATTATCTAATTTTGTGTAAATTTAGAGATAACAGATCAAAGTTTAATAAAAAATCATTTTTTTCTGTCAATAACGAAATGGAACGAAAGTTTCGGTCGGGTCCCTGGTTAGGAAGATCATTTGAAATTAGAAAATATTACAAAAAATATTCAACAATATGTGAATTTTAGAAGATTTCGAAAAAACTGAATAATTTTAAAGGATATTTAGAAGGTTCAAAAGTTTTGAGAATTGTTTTGAAAAAGGATTTGAAATTTGACAATATTTCAAAAAAATGTTAACTAAATGTGCATTTTTGAAGATTTCGAAAAAAATCGAAGCTTTTTAAGCAGGTTAAAAGGTTTCAAGAAAATTAAAAAAAACTTTCTCAAAATTCTTGAAGAAATTTCAACTAAATTTCTATTTCAGAATAAATATCAAGAGGAAATTTACAAAGATTTCAAAAAATTCTAAATTATTTTCTAAAATTTTGAAAAAGAATGAGAAAGATTTTCAAGCAAGATCTTTCGATTAGCAAGATTCAAAAATTGTATAGGATATGTTTTTCAAAATTTTCGAAAGGTTTCACGATAATAAAAAATATTTCTCATAATTCATGAGATAATTTTAAATTATTTTTTTATTTCGCAAAATTAATTTTAAGATAATACTTATTCTTAAAAAATGTTAATATTTCAAAATATTTTCAAAATTGTCAAAAGGAATAATTCTTCAACTGAAATAGATATGAATTTTGAACCAAAAAGATGATCTTTTAATAAAGAAGTTTAACATTACACTATTTCGTTTTATTTTCAACCAAAAAGATGAACTTGCAACTGAAATTATAAATATTTAACTGAAATATTTGATTTTTCAACTGAAAAGATAATTTTTCAACCAAAGATGGAGTAATTAAATTTTCAATAACAAAAATTTATATTCAACCCAAAATAACATGAATTTTCAACAAAATACTTAAGTCTTCAACCAAAGAGAGGAACTTTTAACAAAGGAGTTCAACTTTCAACCAAGTAGTTTTAATTTGTAACCAAAACTAAAGAATTTTCAACTAAATTGATGAATATTCAACTGGAGTACTTTAATTTTCAACGAAAAACATTAATTATCAAACAAGAAGATTAGCTTTCTTCCAAAAAGCCGGTTTTCTGATGGAAGACATGATCTTTTAACGAAATGAATGAATTTTCAAATAAAAAATAAAAATTTTCAACCAAAAATGGAATAATTGAATTGTCAGTGTAAAATCAATTTTCTCAAACAAAATGATGAATTTTTAACAAAAATGATGAATCTTTGACTGATTTACAACTGAAAAATATGAATTTTCAACCAAAAATTGAATAGTCAAATTTCTAATTCAAAAAATAAAAGTTCAATCAAAGAGACGCATTTTCAATGAAAATAATGGAATATTTAATTGATATAGTTACATTTTAAGTTAAAAAAAGATGAATCTTCAACCATGAAGATTAACTTCTACCAGAAAAGATGAATTTTTATGAAAATACGCCAATTTTCAATTGAAAAAGATAAATTTGTAACAAAAAAAAAATTAATTTTGAAAGCAAAAGTTATACTTTCAAACAAAGTGATGAATCAGTAACTAATATGATAAAAATCTTCAACTGGAATAGTTAAATTTTATACAACAAGTATGAAACAATGACAACTTTCAACACCAACAACAATTTCAACAAAATAGTTCAAGTTTCAACTGGAACAGTGAAATTTTCAGTAAACAAAATTAATTTTCAACTAAAGAAAAAACAAATGTTCAACAAAACCTCACATTTAGCGACCAAGGAGATGAATTTTGAAACAGTTGAATTCAACCAGAAAGTCGAGTTTTTAACATGAGTTGAATTTTCAACCAATGAAGATTTTTTAGTCAACAAGGAGAAAAATGGCTAACAAAGTGTTGAATTTTCAAACGAAAAGATGAATTATCAACAAAGAAGATTCATTTTCTACTAGAAAGAATCAATTTCCAACAAAATGTATGAAGTTTCAACCATAAAAGATCAATTTTCAACCAATAATATAACACTGAAATTTGCATTTGAAACAATTAATTTCAAGCGGAGGAAAAATGAATTTTCAATAAAATAGGTAAAACAGTAATATAAACCTACTTCTACGAATAAAGAATCATTTTCATTCAATTTTATATTTCAATTTTAAAAAAATTGAGCACACTTTCAAAAAAATTCCCTGATTTTAAAAAAATTCCCTGGCATTTCCAGTTTTTCTGGGTAGGTCTATAAGGAACCAAAAATTTAACGTGTTAGTGGAAATGTGTTCATATTTCTCAAAATATTTATTCTTGATCCACATAACTAAATATCTTTTTCGAAATTTCTAAAACTATGCATGGCGCCATTTCGATTGATTCTCGAAACTACCTCGAAACAATTTGAAACTATTGTTATAGCAAAACCCGCGTTTATGATTGGATTAAGCTGTCGTTTCTTTTTCTCCTGTTTAAAATAAAAAGGCTGCAAACATCAGGATTATGAAAAATGTAAGGTTATCTCAATAATGTATATTCAATAATAATAATCAATGTAAGAAAGGTGTCCAGTACTTTGATATGCAAAACAGATTTTTTATTGTAGAAAACTAATTTTAAGAGAAAATTCACAGAGATTTTAAAACACTTAAACTTATTTCTTGAAAGATCGAGAAAGAATATGGACGATTTTTAAGCTAATTTTTTTCTAATTAGAAAGATTACAAAGTCTTATAACAACTTCGAGTAGATTTAAGAGACATTTAGAATTTTCTAAAAGATTGAAAATTAATTTAGAAATTAAAAACATTTGAAAAAATGTTTGAAAAAATGTACACATTTTTTAGTATATGGAATAAAAGATAAAACTTTCGAAATTTTTCAAGGATTTTGAAAGGTTTCATGATGAGAAAAAAAAATCTTTAAATTCATGGGAAATTTAAACTGATTTTTCGTTTCAAAAAATTAATTTTTCGAGAATATTGAGAAAGATTTTTAAAAATTTCAAAAGATGTCAAAAGTTATCATGACAGAATCTCTCGCAGAATCTGGGAGATTTGAAGGCAGCTTTTTAATTTTTCGGAATTTTAAGAAAAAATTTGACTAATTTCAAAAGATATTTAGAAGGTTATAAAATTCTGGAATGCAGTTTATTAATTTTGAGAAATCTTTCAAAATTTTAGGAATATTTCGAGTCAGCTTGAAAGATACTTAGGTATTTTCTAAACTTTCAGAAGTCCTAAACATCTTTTACACTAACTCGAATTATTCCTAAAATTTTGCAACAGCGTGAAAAATGACATTTTTTTGACATCTTCAAGAGACATCTTCTTAAAGAGATAATTTTCAAAAAAATTTTGAAATTTTCTCAAGTATCTCAGGAACATTAAATATTCATATAAGCTTTAAATCTGAAAATAACGTGACAATTTTCTTGGAAACTGTTCAAGTGAAAAGGGTTTTAAACTTTTTTTAATGTCATAACTTCTAAAAAATTCAGGTTAATAGATGAACGGTTTTAAATTTTTCGAATAATTAAAAAACATTTGATCTTATATTCCTGTTCTTAACAGAAATATATAAAACTTCTATGGAAAGATTAAATGATTCACGAAATTAATCATCTCTTTCGAGATGTTTAAAAACATTCATGCGCACGCGTAGCTCGCTTTTGCTACTTTTCAAATTATTAAAACGTGCATGACGCTATTTTCGATTGATTTTCGAAACTATCTCGAAACTGCTCGAAACAATTTGAAACTATTATTGTCGGGAAATCCGTCTTCGTGAATGGATGAAGCTTTAATTTTCTTTGTCATTTAAAAAAAGAAGTCAGCAAACTTCAGATTTCTGAGACCAGTAAGGTTATTTAAATACTATATTTAATAATAATAATAATTTGTTCAGTTAGAATAAAATAACATGGAATCCATGTATTCGACGTTATTTATAATATATTTATAATAAATTTTTCAAACTACAATTAAAAAAAAAAATAATGGCATATTAACGATATGAAAGGTCCAATTTTCAAAAATGATGATAAATTTGCGATGTTGCCTTAACTACGAATAATATAAGTTTCATAAACTTGATTGAAATTACCAATTACATTTTCAATATTTAAACTAACTTTACTAACTTATAAAGTTTATACACTATACTATGTTAGAAATTAAATATTTCAGCATATTAGAGATGAAACTCAAATTTGATGGATTTTAAAAATCAGAAAGTTTCAACTCAGAAAATTGTTGGTTATAATTTTCAGAGGCCAAAGAAATTCTCTTTAGTTATAATCAAGGGATAATCTGATAAAACACACATTTTTCCTCAACTATTTCAATTGACAAACCTGGAAATACTGTGAAAAGTTTCCTTGAAACTCTTTAAAATAAAAAGTTTTTAAAGTTATTTTAACGTTTGAGCGATCATTCAGATTTTTGGATTAACTATCAAAGAACCCAAAATATGTCTCATCTTACTCAAATATGATTTTTATTTAATAAATGAGAACTTTTCTTTAAGACAAACCTTAGCCTCAATAAAAGGGGAACCAAAAGTTAGTTGTGATTTTGGCAAACATTTATTTTTCGTACATTTACAGATATTAGGAATATAGAAACTGAAGATATGAGTATAATCTGTTTTTCGTAAAAATTATACATTTTGTATGCCTTCTATTGGGCCTAAAAATACAGTACACGAGACAAACTTTAAGAAACGTTATTTTGTTATCATATTCACGATCAAGTATTCTCAATTCATATGGCATTAAAAAATAAATAAAAAGTTTCAGGTCATAAACTTTATACAGTAATTTTAGAGGTCGAAAGATGGCTTATTTAATTTAAAGGCATTCATAAAAAAATATTTTCTCCTCTCTAAATTCAATTGGAAATTCGAGAGTTATTTGCCAAGTTTTATTTTTTAGAAACTTTCAAATCATTAAACTTCAAATATACTTTATAGCTTTGTTTTTCGAAGATTCCTAAGCTATTAGATGAGTTATTTTTTAATTTCCACAAGGAAAATTTTAATGTCAATCTTTTGTCATAATCCAGGGTGTCTACTCAAATCCTAGAAAAACTTTCCTGGCATTTCTAGTTTTTCCCAGGTATCTCAAGTTTTGTCAGGGTATCATTTTTCATATTACGGAGCCATTCGAATATTTCGTATTTTTCAAAATACGTTGAATTTTTTCGTATCGAAACAAAACAATATTCAATGGAATTGACATGGTAACCATTTCTCATGTAATGGGTAAATCTTAAAACGTGAAGTTAATGTTTGTTGCAGGTGAATATTACTCTGAAATCGCTGTAAAGATTATATTCTGTTTTTTCTGTGCTCGGAATATGCATACAGTTCCGCGTATTTATTAAAAATAATTTTTTTCAGTGTCTAAAGTCCATGAATTTCCTCACAGCAAAATGATATCTTTAGCATATCCCTAGGATATCTCGGCAGAATATGGGATATCCTGAAAAATGTCCCAAAAATCTCCCGGGATATAAGTGGCATATTCCAAGGATATCGACATTTCCGCCCCGTACGATATCCACTCAATGTCCTGTGCGGGATATACACAATTTTGGCAATGGAATCAAATATTTCTGTAATGTATATCAATTAAAATATGTAGAATGCCTGAAAACGTGAAGATTCACAAACATCCGTTCGCCAAAAAAACCGCATAGGGTCCGTTATTTGACGGACATGTCCGTCATTTCGGCTTTTTGTCCGTCAGTCCGCCATTCATGTGAAATGTTATGTTCGTCATTTTTTCTTCAAACCCAATCTAACCGACTTTAGAGGGAGCTCGACTATTATTGATAATAATACTGTTACGCTAATACTGTCTACACCAGCAGCCTTACCGTTTTTGAGTTCTTAATTATATCTCTAACTTCAGTTCTGTTGTCCTATAGTCTGTATCATATCCCATTTCACCTTTGCTGTTTCGCATGCTGATAAACGCTGTACTCTCACTTCCCTTTATCTTTTTATATATTAGTTTCTTGCGTTAGACATAGTAATATAAAGCTGCGTTCACAAATACATTTTTTCATTTCTCAAGACTGTCGTTCTTGATCCACAAGATTTAAATATCTTTTTCGAAAGTGGTAAAAACATGCATGCGCGGGCGTAGCGCGATTTTGCTATTTGTCAAATTATTAAGATGTGCATCGCGCCATTTTCGATTAATTCTTCGAACTATCTCGAAACTATTGTTTTCAGGAAACCCATGTTCATGATTGGATGAAGCTGTCATTTTTTTGCCGTTTAAAATGAAAAGTCTGGAATCTTCAGATTTACGAGAAATTTACGGATATCTGAATACTTTATTAAATAATTCCATGATAATGATTAATAGAACAAATTTCTTCAGCACTTTAAAAGAAAAATTTAGTTTTTTCCGTTCAAGAAAAATAACCAGTGTGTCTACTCAAATCCTCGAGAAAGCGCCCTGACATCCCAAGTTTTTCCTAGGTATCTAAAGTTTCTTCCATCTATAATTTTTTATAGTATGAATCCATCCAAATCTTTCGGATTTCTTAAAACAATCGAATCGGAATATGTTTACAGGTTCGCGAGTTCATTATAAATCTTTTTTTTTTTTTTAATTTTCTAGGGATTCAATTAATGCACTCAACTCCCGATATAAGAGCGGTTCCGGACATAGCTTCAGTGCCCTTGATCCTAAATCAAGGAACCATTTCCGTTGGATTCAGACGCATGACACAACCTGATTCAACTACTGTGCTGAGAGTGCAACCCTCATGCTGTTTGTCACGCCTGACTGAGCAGCTTCTTCCTCTCAGTCCCGCAGCACCCCTCATACGAAACTGCCGAAGACAGCAATTCCAAGAATATCGGAAGCCGGGGGTTCTTACATGGGAAGTTGAGTGGTATGTTTGATTTAGAAAATCTGTACAATGTTTATTACAAACTATTTTTAAATATGTATTAGCACTATCGAATAATTGAATAATTAAACAATAGGGCCATTACACGTCGGAAATATTAGAATCTGCAAGTAGTCGTTCGATTTTAATGAAACTTGGTGAAATTATATTGCTATGTATAAGAGACATTTCAGGCCCAAAAAATTTGTTCTAATTTTTAAATTTTTGCGTGTTACACCATATTCAATTTTTGGGTTGGATTTTTTCTAATTATCGATATTTATGGAAACGATAGTTAAATTTTGTTGAAATTCGGAGATATTAGAAATAAAATTATACATTTTCAATCTACAAAATTTTAAATGAAAAAGTTAAAGCTTTGCCTAAAAAAAGACCAAACAAATTTTTGATTCAATTTTTCTTGAAAGACTCCCCTCTCAATTTTTGTTGACATAGGATATAAAGATTTCTTATAAAATTACCTACATTTATTTTTAACAAATCATGGAGACACTTCTGGTTCCCGAAATATCGTAATTTTGCTGAGACTATTTCGCTGCCTTGCGCTGTCAGTGTTGCCACTCACAAACGACAGAAGCTGTTAAATTTTCACTTGGAAAATTTAATTTTCAAACAAACTGCTGAATTTTTTAACCAAACAGTCGTTACGAATATATAATTATGTATGGCCATTCTAGCGTTTTTCTGATATGTTTTCATTTCTGAGAATAGGCCCTGCAGGGCAGGGTCGCGACCAGCACCGTAAGAGCGACAAAGATGGTAATAAAGTACTCTTAGGGCAGCATTATGTCTATAGATGTACGTCGTTCCTGCGTGGGTCGGACACCCAGATAGTATGTGTTCTAGGTACTCAGCGTGTGCATGACACGCTCTGCACCTATCACTGGGAACTTCTTGACATAAAATACGGACACGGTATGCTAAGGTAGAAATGACACCGTCATGGCATGCAAAAATAAAACCCTCTGTATCTGAATTGAGCCCTGATGATTTGAGGAAAGCAAAAGTTTGCTCCTTTGTCAAGGTCTGCGTTTCTACATTTCTGTAAAAGTTTCCGTGCATATGCTTGTCGACCAGCTCTTGGTGAAATTTCCCAACCTCTGCTTTCTTTACTTCGGCTTTTAGACGTGAAGCATCTATATGGAGTAATGCACTTTCCTCACTTCTGAGGTTAAAATTCAGGCCAAGGGTCTCGGCCGCTTGCTCCGTGGCTTTGTAAAGGAACGCTCCTTCGCCAATCATCTCGTGATTGCTGACCATTTTTAGGAGCGTATCTCTGCCATTAGCAACGATGTAAGCTGTACTTAGAACAATTCGGTTATGAAGACACTGGAGATTCAGAAGCCCGCGTCCGCCTTGACGGCGTGAAATGTATAAATGTATAATCACGGAACTGACGAATTGATATGCAAGTTTTTATGCATATGCATGATCTTACGCGTGGTGACATCAAGGGCCTTAAGCTCGTTCTTCGTCCATTGAACCACCCCAAACGAGTAGAGTAGAAACGGGACGGCAAGCATGTTAGTCGCAGATACCTTGTTCAACGCCGACAGATTGGAAGACCAAATCTGTCGAAGAAGATGCTTGTATCTGCTTCGGAGAGACTCCTTCACTGAAGTTACGTTCTGAATGCGGCTTTGAGGCACGCCCAGGTATGTATAGGTCTCTCCAGTGTTAAGATGTCTAATAACACTTATATCCACAAGCTCAGGGTCCTTGGGAACGCCAGTAATCTTTCCTTTCTTCAGATGAATTTTGGCACACTTGTCCAAACCAAAGTCCATTCCAATCTTTCCTGTGTAGTTCTTGACGATATTGATAGCATTTTGAAGTTTGCTTTTACCAGAGGCATAGATCTCCAGGTCATCCATATAAAATACATGAGTGACCTTATGCTCGCGCTGATTAGTGCCGCCATAGAGGTATCCAGGAGAATTTCGTAGTATGAGAGATAGAGGCAGAAGTGTGATGCAAAAAAGCAAAGGGCTCACCTTGAAAGACGTCCCTCTGGAAGGTGACGTTCGTTATCAGGCGATAATTTCTAGATGAGATAGTAAATCTAGTTTTCCAAAGAGGCATCAATCTCTCTATGCATCTCACTATGTGTGGATGTACCTTCAAGCTTTCCAACAGACAGATCATAAGTCTATGAGAGGTTGAATCGAAAGCTTTCCGGTAGTCAATCCAGGCCATTGACAGGACGCGCTGATGGGCTGCAGCGTCTTTACAGACATACCTGTCAATTAGCAGGTTCTCTCGACAGCCTGCTACACCTTTTTTCGAGCCACGTTGTTCGTATATCTCTCGCCATACAGGCTCAATTCGCCGAACAATCCTGTTGCTTGGGACAGCTGTAAGGATCCTATACAATGTGTTCAAACAAGTTATTGGCCTGTAATTCTCCAGGTTGGACAAATTGCCTTTTTTCGGCAGGATAATAGTGCGTCCTAACACCAGCCACTGCGGGATAGTCGTCTCCGACTTTAAATATGAGGTGAATATGCGGGCCAAATGTTGTTGTACAAAAGTAAACTTCTTCCACCAAAAGTTCTTGATACAATCTGGTCCAGCAGCGGAAAAGTTCTTCGTGCCTCTCAGTGCTTTTTTCACCTCTTCGGCAGTGACTGATGGACACTCCTCCTCAGATTTTATGAGGTTGTCGCAAAACTCCTTGAAGCGGGTGATATTGTCAGTATCTTCTTTCAACTCCAGTGTTTTCGGGATTTTGTATACCTCTCTCCAAAAAGTCTCTACCTCCTTGGGCTTGGGTGGATTTTTTACAGAAACAGGGAGATCGCTGTAGAGGCGCGATGGGTCAGCGAGAGACTGTTGATTCTCCCTGATCCATCTCTCCCTCTTCTGTATTCTCCTCCTTGCGTCAGATAACAGCCGTATTTTGTCAACAATATGCTGCTTGATTGTCAGCAGCTTTTACTTGTTTAGTGTGTGATTCAAGATCCCTAGTACTAGGGCGAACTTTCGAACCCTTTCCGTAAACAGTCTACCGGATGTTATGTAGTCAATCACACATTGAACACGGGACGCATTCTGTCTTGCCCATCCAATTTTCTTGTTCAGTTGATGCAAGCGTCTTTTGGACATTTGATCCATCGTCGGTTTTAGCCTTCGATTTGATTCAGCCAAAGTTCTCGCAGCACCATAAACTGAGCAATTGATGGTCCAGAGGTCGGACTCTTGCGA
>CAKNXH010000228.1:162526-181792 GCA_932178445.1 Andricus quercusramuli
TTCATCTTCGGCTGCAGCTTGATCAAGCAGCGGTTTGGGAAGCGCTACGCGTACATATCCATTTTTCCGGATGTAGTCGGCTTTATTTCGCAAAAACTGATGCGAAACGTGCTGAAGCTCTGGGTGTTTCTGGCACTACAGAGTGTGCATACGCGCCATAAAGCCTCCGCGGACAGAGATAATGCTGGCAAAAGTCAAACAACCACCGCAGGGTACCACTGAGAGCAACTGCCATTCAAAAAGAAAATGTCAATAGCCCCCAGTAGAACCGCGGTAAAATACACCTATGGCCACGTCTCACAACCGTGAGATGGGTGGTTACAGTCTGCGCGAATTTAATACGATGATCCGGCGAAAGTCTCGTGCACCCTGAGGACACGGAGCGACCCAAGGACGACCGCCTTCTGCATTCTCCCTGCAAGTGTCTCAGCATTTTGTTGACACGCAGGGATGCTTTTCAGGCTATTAACAAGTGAAACCTTGGCACCTCCTAGAGCGCCAATGATCAGGACGATTAGCTTAACAGAATATTCCGGGTATAACCGTCGCAACTCCCTCATAAGGTCTTTATACCTCTCCTTCTTTTCTTTCTCCTTCGCTGTGACGTTTTTGTCCGCTGGTGCCGAAAATTCGATAACGAACATGGTTCGTTTCTCGAAGTCAAGAAGAACCATGTCAGGCCTCGAGTGCGCAACAGAAACAATTGTCGAGAATATGAAGTTCCAATATATGCGGCACTTCTCATTTTCGACAATTGACTCTATTTCGCTAGGGGCGTTCAGCGGAGAGGTATTTGGGCTAATGCCGTAAGAGTGACAGAGATGGTAATAAAGCACTCTCAGTGCCGCATTGTGCCTTTGGATGTAGGTTGTTCCCGCATGAGCTGGACAACTAGATAGTATGTGTCCTAGATGCTCGGGGTGTTCATGACACGCTCTGCAGCTATCATCGGGAATATCTTGGCTCAAAATGTGGCGACGGTATGCTAGAGTGGAAATGACACCATCTTGACATGCCAAAATGAAGCCCTCTGTGCCCGACTTCAATCCGGGCGATCTAAGGAAAGCAAACGTCAGCTCATACGACATCGACTGATCTTCCACATTTCTGTGGAAGATGCCATGCATCTTCTTGTCGAGGAGCTCTTCGCGGAAGTTTTTCTCCTGTGCTTTCTTCATCCGGGCCTTCAGGAGTGAGTATTCAAGATGGATAAGATTTGATGCATTTCGCTCACCCCTGATATTGAAGTCAAGGCCGAGTGTTTCAGCAGCCTCTTCTGCTGCTTTGTAAAGAAACGCCCCTTTGCCTACTTCTTCGTGTTTTCTGACCATTTTAAGAAGAGGATCTTGTCCATTTGCGACAATATGTGCTGTACCCAGAATAATCCTGTTGTGAAGACATTCAAGATTCAGTATTCCACGACCACCTTGACGGCGTGAGATGTAAAGTCGTGGAACAGAAGACTTAAGGTGCATGCTTTTGTTCATGTGCATAACCTTTCGAGACCTGATATCGAGGGATCTGAGCTCGTCCTTCGTCCATGGAACTACTCCAAATGAATAGAGTACTACTGGGACGGCAAGCATGTTCGTTGCAGATACTTTGTTCCTCGCCGACAGTTCGGAAGACCATATCTGTCGGAGGAGACGTTTATATCTGCATCGGAGAGTATCCTTTATAGATGTTACGTCCTGAATGCGGCTTTGTGGCACGCCCAGGTATGTATAGATCTCTCCAGCGCAAAGGTGTCGTATAGCGCTTCTGTCAACGAGTTCAGGATCTTCGGGGATGCCGTTAAGTTTTCCTTTCTTCAAATTAACCTTGGCGCATTTCTTTAACCCGAACTCCATTCCAATCTCTTGAGTGTACTCTGTGACAATTTTTAGAGCTAGATGTAGTTTCTCTTGATTTCTAGCATAGAGCTCAAGATCATCCATTTAAAATACATGAGTTACCTTATGCTTTCGATTTTCAGGTTTGCCGCAGAGGTACCCTTCGGAATGGCGAAGTGCGAGAGATAATGGCAATAATGTGAAGCAAAAGAGGAGAGGGCTCATGGTGTCGCCCTGAAACTCACCTCTCTGAAAGGTGATACTGTTAGTGATCACACGATATTTTCCAGATAAGATGGTAAATCTGGTTTTCCAAAGCGGCATTAATCTCTCTATGCATCTCACGATGTGTGGATGAACCTTTAAGCTTTCCAATAGACAGATGATAAGTCTATGGGAGGTTGAATCAAAAGCTTTTCGGTAATCTATCCAGGCCATCGATAGAGATCGTTGATAGGATGCTGCATCTTTACAGACACATCTATCGACGAGCAGGTTCTCCCGACATCCTGCTACGCCTTTCTTCGAGCCACGTTGTTCATACATCTCTCGCCACACAGGTTCAATTGTCCGAAGAATCCTATAATTTAGGATGGCTGTGAAGATCTTATACAGCGTGTTCAAACAAGTTATTGGCCTGTAATTCTTAGGGTCAGCTAAGTTGCCCGTCTTAGGCAGGAGCACTGTGCGCCCTTCCACCAACCACTCCGGAATAGGCTCTTCCCACTTTAGATATGAGGTGGAAATTCGGGCCAGATGCTGGTGGGTCGAAGGAAACTTCTTCCACCAGGAGGTTTTGATACCATCTGGTCCCGGAGCGGGAATGTTCTTCATGCCTCTTAATACGTTTTTCACCTCCTCGGTAGTGATAGGTGGGCATTCTTCCTCAGGTGTTATGAGGGCATTGCACAGCTCCTTGAAGCTATTTATGTTCTTTGAGTCTTTTTGAAGTGGATGCTGGACCTCGTAGACTTCTCTCCAAAATGCTCCGACCTCCTCTGGTTTGGGCGGATGGTCGACAGTAATTGGAGGGTCTTGGAAGAGTTTGGATGGATCAGATGAAAATTGTTGATTTTCATTGACCCACCTCTCTCTCCGCTCTAGACTTCTCCTAGCGTTAGATAGTATTCGTATTCTGTCAACAATATGCTGTCTGATGGTCATTAGCTTTGATTTGTTGACTATGTGATGACGGATCCGCAGTTCGCGCGCGAACCGTCGAACCTTGGCAGTGAAATTCCTGCCAGATGTTATGTAGTCAATCACACACTGAATGCAGGACGCATACTGTCTAGCCCAGCATATCTTTGTGCTGAGTTGATGCATTCTTCTTTTGGTCTCATGATCAACCGTTGGTTTTGTTTTACGGCTTGCATCTGCCAAAGTTCTCGCTGCATTGTACACACCACAACTGATATTCCAGAGGTCGGATTCATCGGAAAAATCTCCACGAAGTTCATCATCCAATTCAGTCAGATCTTTGGGCTTGGGAGAAACCTGAATGTTGATGTTTCTCCGGGTCCTGAAGCATCGTTCTTCCTCTATTGGATGCCTGTTCGCGGTTGGTCTCAGTGTCGCCTCTCTTTCTCTGTTGCCGGCTTGTTCTGGATGCGGTTGAGTAGGCACGCCGCTTATATAACCTCTTTTCCGGAGGTTCTCGGCATGGTTTCACAGACGTTGTTGCGAAAAGTCTGAGAGCTCTGGGTGTTTCTCGCACCACAGAGCATGCAGACGTGCCATGTAACCTTCTCGCTCAGGGACCATACTGGCATCGTAGCACTCCAGCAGGCCGTCATTGAGTTGATCCGTCCACTTAAAAGTAACAAGATTACGCCGGTCAATCGCATTGACTCCGTCTTAATTGGCTCCCCCAACTGTAGGGTAGTCGGCATTGTTGTCCGACCCATTGTCGGGAGCCCTGCGCGTTCGATTGTTTTGAACCGGTGACACTCAGCTTTCGGCACGGTTCTCATGCCTTCGCTTGGGGGTTATTCCTTCGGGACCATCCCTGGACAATTGTCCGCGACTGCTTATTAATTATTGTAACCATATTCAGCAGAAACCCTTGGTACAGGGACCCTCTATCCGCAACCCGAGGACGCGTTCGGTGGCTTTGTCATAAGCCCTTCGGTTCTATTCCAAGGGAATCGAAACCGAAACCGAATATATATATATATATATATATATATATATATAATCGACGAAATCCCGCGGTTGTTTTTATGACAAACTGTTATGCACTATATATGCGAGAGTCCCACCTGCTCAAGAACCTGTGCAGGACCCTTCATAGATACTTTTTGCAAATGTGTCCCACTTGCACAGGAACCTGTATAGGATACTCCCTAGGGAATTTCTTGCAGCAACATCCACGATAATACAGGAACCTGTACAGGTATTTGAATAACCAGGTTCCTGTACAGAAACGAGCGCAAGTTCCCTCGCAGGATGCGCGGCAGGAACCGGTGTACCAGGAACCTGCGTAAGTTCCTGTATAGGAACCTCCAAAGGGACCTGTCAGGTTCCTGTACAGGAATTTTCAGCTGGGTCGTATTTTCAACATCAAAAAAGTTTTTCTTATATAAACAGAACAAACCATTTTTGGAAACTTCATAAATCGGTACTGGTAGATCATAAAAGTTTTAAGAGGTCATTCTACTATCTCGGCAAAAAAAAGGGATTTTCAAGAATTTTTTTCTCAACAACGACTTTATATAATTGAATAAAATTTATAGCGTTTATGTATGCTGTCTCAAAGTTTACAAAAACAATCTTTACACATAAAATTATTATTTAGTTTAAGTATTATTTAACAATAAACAAAGTGTCTCAAAAAAAGGCTTGTCCACTGTGCACACGATATATCCAGTGAGCATCATCTGAAACAAATAAATCAGACATTTTCTTCATTAGTATGACCATTGCTCTGGAGTGACGAAGTGGATTTTTTTTTCTTCAAAATAACAAAATGGCGGCAGTTTAAACCAAAAAATGTACAAAAATCACGTTTTTTTGTTAATTTAACTATGATAGAATTAGAAATGTTAAAAACCGCTTCGTCAATCTGTAGATATGTATGTTTAGAATGAACGCAGAAAATTCCAAAGTAATCGTTTGAAAACTTTTCGAAAAATCGTGTGCGCGGAGCGCAAAAACGTTGTTTCGAGAAAAACGCGTTTAAAGCTTTCGGAACATAAAAAGTGTAAGGAAAAGGTACTTACACTTATTCAGCGATCCCTGCTCCATATAATATTCCTCCTGCTTGTTTGAATGTATCCTCCTGATTTGATCATCTCTTTCACTCTATATCTAACATTTTCACTAAACGAAACTGCACAAAATGAAATATCGCTACGATGTTCACAAGTACTCAGCTCTCTACGCGCTTTTGCTCCAAGGTCTCAAAAGTATAGAAAGACTCCGAATTTCTGTGTGAGATTTCTATAAGATATTCCTGACTATATAACATATCGAAAAATGTAAAGAAAAAGAAAATCGATTTTTCAAAAGTGAGATAGTAGAATGACCCCTTAACAATAGGTCGATCGATGCGTCTCGGAGACGCGAACAAATACGCTAGATGTCGTATATTGTGGCATTTTGAATATCAAAAAAGTTTTCCTTGTATAGACAAGGTGAAATTTTTCCTTTTAAATTTACAAAGGCAAGAAGGAGCTACTTCTAAATGCTCGATCTACCTTAAAATTCTATCAGACCTGGATATCAATCGGAGCTACACTCCATCCAAGTATCATAATCGTAGCTCTTCTACTTTTCGAGATACGGTGAACAGAAGAAAGTTACACACACGGACATTTTAAAAAAATTTTATTTTCGAGCTCCTGGGGTCGAATTGTATCGAAATATGTCAAAAATGTATATTAAAAAACTTAGTTAAGAACGATGTGGACAAAAAGAGTTAAATAGAAACAAGAATAACGAAGATTGTGTCGTATATTATAATATAGCAATATAATACTGCGGTAGATTATATTCTAATATATCATTGTATTATACTTTTATATTATAATATACGATACAATCCTCGATATTCTTGTTTCTTTTCCATTCGTTTTTGCCAAAATCGATCTTAACTCTTTTTCTCTCCGACGACTTTTCTCCTCGGATTTTGCTATCAGCCCCTCAACTGAGAAAGAATTTTCAGTCAATAGAGAGAGAAAAAATTGCAAACAAACTGTTGTATCTTCAACCAAAAACGATCAATTTTCAATCAAAAATATAATACATGGTAAGATTTTCAGTTTGAAATATTAATTTCAAAACAAACAAACTAATTTTAAAAAAAAAGTGAATTACAGTAATATAAAGCTACTTTCACAAATAAAAAGTCATTATCATTCAATTTTATATTGCAATTTAAAAAAAAATGATTTCTTAAAATTGTTTCACTTCATCCAAAAAATGTAATATCTTTGTCAAAATTTCTAAAAGCGCGCATGCGTATCGCGCTTTTGCTACTTGACCAATTTTAATAAATGTACAGGCGCCACTTTCGATTAATATCTCGAAACTATCTCGAAAATATTGTTGTCGGTATATACGCGTTCATGAGTGGAAGAAGCTGTCGCTTCTTTTTTTCTGTTTAAAATGAAAAGTCTGTAAACTTCAGGTTTACCAGAAATGTAAAGTTGTCTCACACATATCTGAATAATATATCCAATATGTAGTGAAAATAATAATCATCAATGGAGCAAAGGTGTCTATGCACTTTGATATGCAAAATTTAATTTATAGATTTTCGAACATTATGAAAAAAGAAGCTTTTTAAGAATATTAAAGGGTTTCAAGAGAATAAAAAAATGTCGAAAAATTCCTGAGAAAATTAATACAGATTTTTCATTTTGAAAAATGCATTTTAAGAGAGAATCGTACAAGATTTCAAAACATCTTAAATATTTCCTAAAATTTTGAAAAAGAATATGGATGATTGCTGCAACATTCATAGTTTCGCACACGATTGAAACCCGAAAAATCTTTAAATTTCAAATTTTAAATGTAAATTTATCATAACTTTTTTATTAGAAATCAATAATTAATAATTAGCAACATCACAACAATTTATGGAAAAATTCGGGTACGTTTAAAAACTATTTAGACGCTTTAAAAAGATTCAAAACTAATTAAAAATTAAAAAAGATTTTTAAGAAGTTAAAGAAATTTATATTTTTGAATATATGGGAATAAAAATTTTGAAGCTTCTTAAGCATTTTGAAGGTTGCACGATAATAAAAAAAAATTCTTAAAATGCATCGGATAATTTAAAATGATTTTTCATTTTGAAAAATTAAAAGTTTTGGAAATGGTAAAAAAAAATAATTTGAAATTCGAAAAGATTCATCAGAAAAAATGTCGGAGCTTTTTAAGAAGTTCGAAAGGTTTCAAGAAATTGAACATTTTTTTAAGATTCCTGAAAAAATTTTGAATGACTTTTTACTTTCAAAAATTAATTTGTAATGAAAATTCAAAAAGATTTCAAAACATTTCAAAGAATGTCTACAAATGTAAAAATTTCTGGAAGATTTAAGGGCAATTTTATTACTCTTGAAAGATTTTTCAAAATTTTAGGAATAATTCAAGTCAGCACAGACAGAAGACACTAACTTATCTTCGCTGAAAGTCCTAAATATCTTTTAAACTGATTCGAATTTTTCCTGAAATTTTTCAAAATCCTGTAAAATAAAGAATTATAATTTTTCGAGATATCTGAAATCTTCAAAAATTTTAGAAAAATTATATTTCTGTAACCTGCAAAACAAATGAACACATAAACATTACAAACAAATATTTATTGAAAATTTGTATTTTGTCGAAAAATCGTATTCTTGGATCGCAAATTAATCTGTTTTGGTTGAGAGTTCCACCAGTTTATTGAAAATTATTCTTTCGTGGTTAGAAATGAAACTAGTTAAAATGAATCTTTTTTAGTTAAAAATGCAACTGTTTAAAAATTAATCTTTTTTAATTGAAGATTCATGATTTTAGTTCGAAATTCATCTTTTCGGTTGACAGCTTTTATGTTGGAAATTTGTCTCTCATGGAAGAAATTCCACTGCTTTTTATTTAAAATTAAAATCTTTTTTGGTTGAAATATCATTTATTTATTACATTGGTCGTTGATAACACACCTTCTTTTTACGATAATGCTGGGCCACTTATTAAAAAGGGCATGGCGCTACTTTCGATTAATATCTGGAAACTGTTGTTGAAAATTAAATATTCTTATTCTTCTTATTAAATAAGTTGTCCCAATTTTAATAGATTTTTAAAAACTTGAATGTTTCAGATCAAACAGATTAAGTAATAATTTTAAATTGAAAAATCTGACAATAACGTGCCAACTATCTTTGAATTTCAAACTTTTTCAATCGCGTGATAAATTACACATTTAAACACAGAAAAAATATGTAATCTTATATTTCTGCTCTGAGCGAAAATATATAAAACTTCTATAAGAAAATTCAGTATTATTAATTGCAGAATGTTGAAAAAACTTTAAATGTCAATCTGATTTCAAAATATAAACAATATTTCCAAGTGTTTTAGAATTGAATATTTTTATGAACTTTTGATTTTGTATCTGTGAGGAAATCATATTTTTTAAGTATATTTTAGAAGCCTTATAAGTCATCTTAAAACTTTCTTACTCACTTAGAAATTTGTTATGTTAAAAATATAAAAGGCATCTGCAACAAAATGTAATTCTTTTAACTGCTAAAATTTTCTAAAGTTTTTAGTTATAGGTAAGTATTTTAAACGAATCCAAATTTTCAAAGTTCAGAAACATTTGTACCTCTAATAACTAGCAAGACTTCCTAAATTTATTTCCAATTTATGAGGCATGTAGAAATGAGTTATTCTTCCATGCGTAAATTAAATTTGTGCTTTTTGAATAATCTTGAACGGTTAAATTAAAACCTTCAAATTATCTAACAAATTATTAAAATTATTATACATTTTTTTATGTTGGTGCTTTTCGCCTGAAATGAGTAAAAGACATACCATTTTTTTAACTTTGGGATGTGTTCGTTTTCCTCCCTCGAAATTAGAATTTAAAAAAAATAATCATCAATAGTCCACCTTTTTAAAAATTGTAGGCCACGTTAGCGTTTTCTGCCGAAAATGGGTAATTTTAGTCACAAACTATTAGATTTAAAAGATTTTGATTTGTTTAAAAAATTGCGTTTTACGGTTTTGTTAGGGTGTTTTATCGTTTAGCATTTTTTAAACAGAAATCATTACATTTTGAAGGTTCATAATTATTAAATAATTTTATTTTACGTTAGAATTTTATATCAAAAATTGGTATTTTAAAACTAAAAGTCTTTGGATTTGAACAATATTTAGAATCTTCAAAAATTTTGGATTATGTTCATGTTTTTCGTCGAAAATTGGTATTTTTAATAAAATAAAACAATATTTCAATGACGACTTACAACTTTTAACTATTTTAAATTATGTTAGCGTTTTGCACAAAAAATTGGTATTTTAAAACAAATATCATTATAGTTCAAACAAGATTTGCAATTTTTCAACAGTTTCAGCTTATGTTAACGTTTCTTCACAGGAAATCGGTTATGTTCAACCAAAATCATTAGATTTTGAAGAAGATTTACAATTCTAAACAATTTTATGTCAAACTATTTGAGTGTTTTTCATTGAAAATTATTGGTATTTTTAATAAAAAATTGTCAGATTTCAAAGAATCTTCGCAATTTTTCAACAATTTTAGACTATGCTGTTGTGATTGAAATTGATGTTTCTTTATAAAAAATCATTATATTCAAATTTAATTAATTTCAAATCAAATAATAAAATTTTCAAGCTTCAAAAATTTCGGATTTTGTTAGTGTTTTTCATCGAAAACAGCAAGTTTGATTAAAAAATCAGTAAATTTCAAAGACTAATAATTTTTGAACAATTTAAAACTACTTTAGCATTTTACATCGAGAATTGGAATTTTCAAACAAAAATCATTACACTTTCGAAAAGTTTTAGAATCTGAATAAATCAAATAATTGCATCGTCAACCAAAAAAGATGCATTTTCTGCCAAAAGAGATGAATTTTCAACAAAAAAGTTCAGTTTTCAAACCAGAAAGTCGAATGTTTGGAAAAAATTGGACTATTAATCCCTAAAAGATGAATTTCCAACAGAAAAGTTAGTTTTCAACCAAGAAACCAAGATTTCAACCAATCATATGCACTTTCAAGCAAAAAAAAAACAAATTAGAAAAAATGAGTTCAACTTTTAAACAAATAGTTGAATTTTCAATTAAATGATCGAAATTTCGAAGAAAAAATATCAAACTGCAACCAAAAAATATGACTTTCCAAAAAGATAGTTCAATTTTCAATAAAATAATTTAATTTCCAACCAAAGAATAACATTTTTACCCAATAAAAGATAAATTCTGAACAAAAAACATAATATTAGACTTTTCAACCAAAAAGAAGCAGTGTGAAGTATGATATTAAATAGTATTTTCATACCGTAGATTACTATTGATTTCATACATAAATTGATTATATTTAATTTTTTTGTTAGTAAAAATCTGAAATGAAATTGGTTAAAGTGACTAAAGTGGCCTATTCCTTAAAAAATTCCTAGCAAAGTGACAAAATGGCTTTGTCATTAACATATAACATTTTTTTTATAAATGCCTGTCCTATTGAACAGTCTTTTTTCGCTTGTCCACTCTGCAATCGAAAAAATTAGTAATAAAACTATAAAAAGGGCGGCAAGTGTTAGTTTGGCCTCGGGAGGTCTGAAACCTATATCCGGCTTTGCTCCTAAAATCGTGAGGTTTGAAAGTAGACTACTCAAAATAAGAAAAACTGTCTAGTAAATCTTTAATCAAGGTTTATTATAAATATAAGACGTTGGAATAGAAGTAAATATTTAAAAATTAGCACTTACAAATTAGAAATGTAGACTGCGGAGCATATTAACATCTTCTCAGTACAATTATCTAATTTTACATCTCTACTTTTCTTAGTAGAATTATGAATTAATTACAGATTTGGCAGTTATTGTAACTCACTATCTTAGAATTGAATCTCAACGATGTTCTGCGATCTCTTCAACCTTAATGATTTGTCACTAAATCAGATTTATACAAAACAGTATTCAGGAAGCTAATCAACAGCAGTTTTGAAAATTATAACTGTGCAAGTGTAATGAGTAGTTCCACTAAAATTGAAAACTGCATGAAACAATTTACCCATTCATTACGTTCATACCAACATTCCATTATCTTTTCGTAATTACAATTTTTATAATTACCGCTTTGACATTCAACACGAGAATATTCGACATTTGCCTCCATTTCTACAACATTATTTTGCTACAATTACAAAGGAAATGCCAGTTGAAATAACAAACATTCAGGTAATACAATCAGTGGCTTCAGGTGAAATATTATTCATATCTCGTCTTCTTAATACTGAATTATCCCTAAATCCCTGTCCTTACCCTTGTAAAGTTGTTACAAAAAATCTTAATAAAAACAAGATCAGTAACAGAAATTTCATATAACTATTTTCTTTTGTAAAAACAATTTTCCTCTGTGCAAATTTTCAAGTGCGATATATGATTTTAAAATTTGTGAAATTATCTACAATTGTTTTCGGCTAATATAACTCTGTACGCATTTCTCTCTTCGGCTAGGAAAGTAAAAATCGAAAATTGAGGAGCACTCTTTAGCATTCACTAACCTGATATATGATAGTTATTCATACGATCGACATTACATCTTTTAATCATTGCACCAACGTCAATAAACTAAATTAAAAAGCCTTTGTGCTCAACAGAATATTGTATTCAACACGCCGTGAGAGTGAGAATGGAACGACTTCTTCGAGACTGTTCACTTCAATTCTTTCTGCTTCACGTATTATAGCTATCTAATTTCATCCTTTTTGTAATTATTCAGTACTGCGTGGACTAGAACTGTAAATCAAAATTTTCATCGATATTAAGTCATACATAAATATTAGGGACCATCATTACACCATGTGGGGGCAAAAGTCGACGATTTTCCACCAGGGATCAGGGAGGTCTAGCCAAAGTCCACGTGGACAAGGGTGGTCCACAATTTGGTTCTTTTCAAAATTAATGCATATCGCCCCCAAATTTATTCAAAACCACATAAAAAATGTATTTTTTTGAAAAAAAAATGATATTTAGAAATTTCGCAAGTCCCATAAAGTTCTACATGTAGTTTCCAAAAGAAAAAAAGTACGTTTTTGTAAATTTTATTCAGATCTTCTATTCACAATTAGCCATACAATACGAATAAAAAATTACTTTTTGAATTTCACATCCATAACTATGTTTTGTAGGGTCCCGAAAAAAAAACCCATAACTGAAAAATTGGGTTTTGAGAGGTTTTGACGCTAGCTATTATTTTTCTGAGGTTTATTTTAGTAAAAATTGTTTTTAATATATAAAACATTACTTTATACTAATAACAAGATATTTAAATCGATTGTTTTAACAATTTATTATTGTTCTATCACTTAGAGCGAGGTAATAATTAATGCAATTTCACAGAAATAATTGTCTTAACAAATTATTATTGTTTTAACTATCTTCTTCTATATTAATGCTAGATAGTTGCGTTTTTTCGGAAAGTTTCAACTTTTTGTCTACTTTTTACATTTTGAGATAATAAGTAATGCAAGTTAACAAACATAATTGTTCGAACAATTTACTATGGTTTATAGCTATCTTCTCTCAGACTAATGCTAGGAGGTCGCGGGTTTTTCTGAAATGTTTAGCTTTTCATTTACTTTTTAGCTCTCAGTAACTACTTCGAGGAAAATTTACATTTATAATATGATCCATATAGAAAATTTGAAGAATATTTCGAATATTTCTTTTATTTAAGAAAAATATATTCACAAAAGAAAGATTGTTAGGAAAATTATTCTCTTTACTGTTTATTTATTATTTGTCTACAACTAAAAAGCCAAAGCAGAGTTGAAATTTTCAGAAAAACCGCATCTTTCTGGCAATTATCTAAGATAAGATAGTTATAAAGAATAATAAATTTTTTAAACAATTATGCTTGTAAACTTGCAATAATTATTACTTCACTAAGTGAAAAGTTGACAAAAAGTGGAAATTTTCCTAAAAAACGCAACTATCTAGCATTACGGTAGAAATTAGGGAAAAACAATAATAATTTGTACGAGCAATCATTTTTGTTAAATTTTCTTAATTTTTACCTCACTCTAATTGAAAAGTGGACAAAAAGTGGAAAATATTAGAAAACACTAGAACTTCCTAGCATTATTCTAAGGGAATATTATTATAAATAATAAACAGTTTAAACAATTACTTCTGTAAAATTTAATTCATTAGTACCTCGCTCTAACTGAAAAGTTGAAAATCAGTTGAAAAATTCGGAAAACCCGCGACTATCTAAATCTATTCTAAGAGAAAATTGCTAAAAACAATAATAAATTGTTTAAACAATTTATGTAAACATCTAGGCATCAGTAGAAAGTATTTTGTGTATTAGAAACAATTTGCATTAAAAACCTCAAAAAATCATCATTAGCGCCAGAAACTAGCAAAACCAATTTTTCACTTATGGGTTTTCTTTTGGAACCCTATAAAACAGACTTATGGGGACGATATTTAAAAACTAACCATGCATTTGTATTCTATAGCTAATTGTGAAGAGAAATTCTGCACAAAATTTACAAAAACATCTTTTTTTTTGGAGATACCTGTTAAACTTCATGGGGCTTGCGGCACCTCTAGACATAATATTTTTTAAATGCATTTATTTTTTTGTGGATTCGAACAAATTTAGGGGCGTTATGCATAAAAATTCGAGAAAACAAATTTCCAATTCATATTTGGAATATCCTAACGTGGACTCAAGTTGTCCTGAATCTTCTGATTTCTTTTCAGAAAAACATGAAAAAACTAAAAAAAATTGCACTACTTTTTGTTTGGACTTCCTACTTTGTATCAAAAAGCTTATGTTTTAAATAAAACCCGAATTTCCAGCCAATTCACAGCTCCTTTAGTATTCGTAGCTTTTGAATACCACGAATATTTATATTTTCATGAAATATTAAATAAGTCCACGTGGATAGAGAAGACAGGGTGGGGGGGGGGGGAAAAAGTAGTAAATAATTATCCACGTGATATATGGACGGCCCCTTAGGATTAGGGTATAGCGAATATTCGACTTTGGATTTTTAGTAATCGATCTCTCCCAATTAGTACGTTTTCGGGAAAAAAATT
Source organism: Andricus quercusramuli (assembly GCA_932178445.1). Lineage (NCBI taxonomy): Eukaryota > Metazoa > Arthropoda > Insecta > Hymenoptera > Cynipidae > Andricus > Andricus quercusramuli. Next base: position 176,641 of record CAKNXH010000228.1, read on the forward strand.
TAATTTTTTTCAAATTGATCAAAACTAATCCATGCATTGGGCTTTTGAAATTAACATGGGAAGATTTAAATGAGAAATTCTCGCTTTTGAAGATCATGGAAAAAAGAAGTACTCATTATTAACTTTTTGTAAATTAAAGATTGGTCACCTCTTAAGGAATGTTCAAGGAATAATTTCCACCCAATAAATTTACATTTTGTTCCCCCCCCCCCCCCCTCCCTTGGTACTTTTTGTTTTTTTTTCTAAGTTAAATATTTATATTCGATAATTCACAAGTTTCCAAGTAATTTTTACCTAATTTCCTATTTTTTAAACCATTTTTTCGATTGTGAATCGTGAAAGTTATTATTTGTCGGGATAAATGACACAGTTGACGAATTTAAAGGACAATATTACTTGCTTAACATATTTAGTAATTATTAAAAAAATTTTCATTTTCGAACAATTTTTGCCGTGTTAATCGTAAAAAATATTTTTCTTTCTGAAATTAATGACAAAATTAACGAACGTTAAAAATATTCTTTTTTTTAGGATATTTGGCAATTGTTTAATCAAGCTGCATTTGCTTAAGAAATTTTTTCATCATTCGTGAAAAGATATTATATTCTGAAATTAATGTTGCAGTTAATGAATGTTAAGAGTGATACTTTTGTGAAAAACAGTTTGTGATTATTTGAAATAATTGATATCACTTGGTCCTTTTCACAAGAAAAATAGAGAAAATTCTAGTTTAAAAAATGAGTATTGTTTGAATAATTGGAGTATACGTTCCGATATAAGAAAATACTGAATAATAAGCAAAATAATATAAGAATTTCAAAAACACTAGTACTTTTTCTACCTTTCCTATGAAAAAGCGCAAGTGAATGATTATTAGTTGCTTAAATAATTGCAAAACTACATCACTGAATCCATAAAATAGTACCTTTTTAAGATTTACAGGGGAAAACATTATTTAAGCCAATAAAAATGGTTTAAATAATTGTAAACAGTCTTTCAGACAAAATATCACTCTTAGCATTCATTAACCCTTTTATTGTCTCCAGAAAGTAGTAAATTTGAAAGATTTGAAGAAAAAATTGTTTTAAAAAATGAAATTTGTTTAAATAATTACCAAATATATTAAGCAAGAAATATTATTCTGGAAATTCACCAACTATATCATTTATCCGGAAAAATAATAACTTGTCACGATTTAAAGGCGATTTTTTTTTAACAAATCAAAATTATATTTGAAACTTATCTGTAGCATGAATTTGACATAAAACTACTATTTTACATTTTTTGGGGCATTTTCGAGGCACAATACAAGGGGATTGGAGGGTTAAAATTAAATGTTACTGGGTGAAAATTATTCCTTGAACATTCTTTAAGAGCTGACTAAATTTTGAACTACACAAAGTTAATAACAAGTACTTCTTTTTCCATTTTTTTGAAAACAGTGCTTTTTCTATTTGAAATCCCACGTGTGAAATATAAGGGATTTCTTTTTCCGGAAAACGCTCAAATTGGGGGGATCGATCACCAAAAATCGAAAGTCAAATTTTTACAGGTATAAATTTGTATCACCCTAAATAGGACGTAGCCTAAAATCAAAATTACAGAATATGAAAGAACCTGGGGTTCTATTCTTTTCCTTTTTACCTAAAACCCCACCGTTTGAAATGTAGTTCTAAACTATTCTAAAAGAGTACTGCCAAAATTGCCCGGAAACTCAGGAAAAAACCTGATTTTTCTTGATTTATTTCAAAATTATTGGTTCTATTGAAAAATTGTTGCAATGAAAGTTGCACATTTCTATAGAATATACATTTATGTTGTACTAGTTTTTTCACTGAAATAAATCTTCTCGATAAAAATCGAAAGAGGGTGAAAAAAGTGAAAAATTACACAAAAAAATTATTTTTTTTTTCATCAGGATCTGATTTTACAGTTGTTTTTCAGGTGAAAAAAGGAAATGAATAGGACAAGAGGGTATTTTTTTATTTTGTGGCATTTTCATTTTACGCAACGCCCTAATAAATGTTATAAATAATTAAATATGTTGTTGGAAGTTTTTTTTTACCAAAGTACAGGATTTTTAGTAAAATAGAACCTTTTTTACTCTAAGATTTTTCAAGTGAAATTGCATAATTAAAGCCTTGGGTCTAACTACTGAAAGTTCGATTTCGAGAAAAATAAAAAACAATGAATTTACATCCAATTTAAATAATAATCACAGAGATACTTCCAAATCAAGCTAATACTTTTTTACGTATCGTGTTTATGGAATTTTCAGGCTAATTTGAATTTAAATGTGACAAAAAACATTTCATAGAGAGAAGGGATCTAACTAACTTTCCTCATAAGACCCCTTTTCCACGATGCATATTCCACCTGCCTTTTCGAGAAATTAAAAACAGTTCCCTGGTTATCTTTATTCCTTAAAAATTTCCCTGTACTCTTTTTACTTAGGATTCTTCTTTTAACAACTATACAGAAAAATTACAATAAAACTTAGCTTCCTTTAGTACAGACGTTTATCAAAAATGTTGGTTTGTTTTTGCGATATTAGGATCAATTTTTAACTATGAAATAAAATAACAGTCATGATTTTACCTTTTTCTCTTTATTAAAGAGTTGTTTCTGGACTAACTGTATTTTGTAGTTTTGTAAAATTATTGTCCATCCATGTGGTTAAATTTGTTTTCATTATTTAGCTCCATTAACGAAATTTTTAGTATAAGTTAGATTATAGCATCTGATGCCGGCGAACATTTTAAAATTGTTTTTTTTTTTTTTTAATTTGTTTATTTCAAATTTGCGTATTGAGTTTCATTTTTAGCAAAAAATGACTTAGTTCTCTTTTCGACAAACGGTTTCAATTATAAGTATTCATTAATAATTTTCTATTAATGTTCCTTACCTTTTTTAGGAATTCTTCAGCACACGTACGAGCTCTGGCATTCATCGAAAGTTTCATTTCACTGATTTCTCTGTCAATTTCTTCCATGAAATGAATCACGAAATCAACGATTTTGTGTTTGTACATTTGTTCAGTGTGGACATTCGTAATCAAGAAACTGATATCGTAACCCTGTGAAACCAACAAAAAAGACCAAACGAATTACTACTTAGAATAATTAAAAAAATAAGACGTTCAAAAAGGGAAATTCAAGGTTGCTACAAAATCCCAATTTCGAAATTTCATGTACAATTTTTCATTTTGTCTGACCGCTAACATTTTTCTTTCTGCTATAAAAACAACCTAACATCCAGGGAATCAATAACTTTAATTTATTCAAAACGTTCGTTGTAAATTTTTTTTAACAGAAATTTAGTGACAACAGTCATACAGAAGGGCTTGGACGATCTTAAGATAAATAGATGATTTTTCAAACTGAAAAAGGTCAGTTTTGAGTTAAAAAAAAATTATTTTGAATAAAATAATAATTGTTTACAAAACAGTTAATATTTCAACTAAAGAGATGAATTTTCAACCAAGAAACCAATTATCTACAAGATTATGTAAATTCAAAAATGAATTCATCACCAAGAAGAGTAACATTTTACCAAAAGAGAAGAACTTTAGAAAAAATACATGAACTTTCAACCAAATAGTTAAATTTTCAAATAAAGCAGGTAAATCATCAACCAAACATGGAATAGTTAAATTTTCAGTTGAAATAATTAATTTTCAACAAACAAAAATTGATAAGAAAACAGTTCGACTGTCAACAACAAAAAAGATAAATTTTCAACTAAATAGATAAATTGTCAAGTGAAAAACGTAAGTTACATTTTCAGTTTGAAAAATTTATTTTCTATACAAAAAAAAATGAATTTGCAAGAAAACAGTTAAATTTTCAAGCAATTAAATGAACTTCTAACTCAAATTTTCAACCAAAGAAATTAATTATGAACCAAAAAGATGACTTTTTCACCAAGATGATTAATATTTTACCGTAAAACACGAATTTTCAACAAAATGTATGAATTTTCATACAAAGCAAGTAAATCATCAACCAAACGTGGAAAAGTTCAATTTCAGTTAAAATAATTTATTTTCAACAAGAAAAAAGAATTTTTCAGAACATAGATCAAATTTCAAAAAATAAGAAAGCTTTTTGAACTAAAATGATGAATCATCGCCCAAAAAGATTAATTTTTAACCAAGTTTCACTTTGAACTAAGTAGTTGAATTTTTAACCAGAAAAGATCAATTTTCAACTTAAAAGATAAATTCTGAATAAAAAATGGAACTAATAAAGATAAATTCTCAACAAAAAGATAATAGTTTATATCAAACAAAAAAGACATTTAATTAAATCAAAAGCAGTTGAATCCAAACAAAAAAGACGAATTTTCAACAAAATAGTCGATTTTTCAACTAAAAAAGATTTTTCAGTCAGGAAATAACAAAAATCAACAAAAAAGTTAATTTTCAACCAAAAAAGATTAATTCTCAACAAAAGAGATAATAGTTGATGGGGACATTACGATATCCGTGGCGACAAAGTTTTTATGTGGATTCCTATAGGATTTTTGGCGAGAAACACGAATCTGAAATTTTTAAATCGATATCTCGAATATTTTTCGAGATATCGATTTCTTTATGTTAAAATTATTGTCTTTTGTTTTTGATTAACATATTTTCTGAATTTCGATTTCTATGATATTTTTTGCGAGAAACACGGATCTATGATTGTTAAATTGATTTTTCGAATAGTTTTCGATATATCTATTTTTTATGTTAAAATTATTGACTTATTTTTTATTAATATAGCTTCTAAATATTTATTTCGATGGCATTTTTTGCGAGAAACACGGATCTGACATTTTTAAATCTATATCTGAAATAGTTTTTGATATATCGATTTTTTCTGTTAAATTGAATAATCAAATAATACAGGTGTCCTACCTGTTTCCAATGTCTAGTGCGGTACGGGAAAGCACCCCTGTGATTGGTCACAGAAATAATGTAAGGTAACACTCCTACCCCTTTTCCAATGTCTAGTGCGGTACGCGAAAGCACCCCTGTGATTGGTCACAGAAATAATGTAAGGTAACACTCCTACCCCTTTTCCAACGCCTTGTGCGGGCGGGAAGGCACCCCTGTGACAGGTCACAAAAATAATGTACGATAACACCCCTACCCCTTTTCTAACGCCTC
>CAKNXH010000228.1:181802-228537 GCA_932178445.1 Andricus quercusramuli
GGGAAGGCACCCCTGTGACAGGTCACAAAAATAATGTAAGGTAACACCCCTACCCCTTTTCCAACGCCCCGTGGGGGCGGGAAGGCACCCCTTCGACAGGTCACAAAAATAATGTAAGGTAACACTCCTACCCCTTTTCCAACGCCTTGTGGGGGCGGGAAGGCATCTCTGTGACTGTTCACAAAAACGGTGTAAGGTAACACCCCTATTGTGTGTGTGTGTGTGTGTATGTATATATATATATATATATGAAAAAAGCTTAAAAAATCGACATATCTCGAAAACTATCAGAGATATCGATTTAAAACTTTCAGATTCGTGTTTCTCGCCAAAAATCCTATAGGAATCCACTTTAAAACTTTGTCGCCACGGATATCGTAATCTTGCCTAGTTGATACTTCAACCAAAACAAATTTTAATTTTGAACGCACATTTGAGTGAATTCGCACAATTCAAACAAAGTGATGAATTTTCAACCAAGAAGATTAATTATCGAAAAAAAACTTTCAAGCCAAAAAGATAAATGTTCAACAAAAGTGAAATTTTCAACCAAGAAAGATTTTTCAGTCAACAGAGAAAAAATTGCCATCCAAAATGTTCATTTTCAAAGCCAAAAATACGAATTTTTTACGAAAACAGTTGACTTTTCAACCCGAAAATATGAGTTTTCAACAAAGAAAAAAAAATTGCTAAGCAAAATTGGAATTTAAATTTTGAGACAAAAAAATTAATTTTTAGTTTAAAAAATTAATTAAACAAAATTCAAGCCAAAAAGTCGAATTTTCTTCAAACCAGTTCAATTTTTAAACAAAAAATATGAATTGAAGAAAAAAGTAGATGTTCAACTTCAGTTTATCGAAATTTTGCTGAGTCTTTCAGGTTTTCCCTGACCATTTTTAACTTTCCTGAATTTCCAGAATTCCCTGACCTGTAACAACCATGAAATTAGATTGCATACCTCTATAGGTTTTCTCCTGAGAATCATGAAGTTTTCAGCACGCATCGTCATAAATCTGGTGAATTTATGACATAGAATCTTTTCTAAATCATCAGCCTGTTTCACAGCAATGCTAATTCTCATACTGTTTACACTCGACTCAATCAAAATTTTTTCCTTATTATTCCTGCTGATGAGAATTGGCGTTAAGAGGAGTTCCTTACTCATTCTTACTTCCACTTCCGGTTTGTTGTGTTTTTCTACAATTTGTGATGAAAAGTTTTCAAGACACATTGCAGCTGTGAGCGTTCGCCTTACGGCTGTCAAATAAGGCTTCAGTGATCCAGACTGCAAACAAATTTATCAGGTTTATGCATAAACCACAAAAAAGATCAATAATTAGAAATTAGATAAATTTGGTAAACAATTTTTTATTATTTTCAACAAATGCAATATTTGAGAGTATCTCTGGAATTAAACAATTTTATTGCGAAATATAACTTTCAACAACAACAAATCTCTAAATCGGCTAAATTTTGTTGTTTTTCGTCAAATCCAATCCAGATTCTAAAATATTTTGAAACATATGATTGAACATAATTGTATGACATGCATGAGAAATGTAGAATACCATCAGAATTATTATCAGCTTGTTGGCAATGACACACATATTTAACTACTGAAATTTAAGTTCAAAATCAATTTTCTAAAAACACTCTTTTACTTTCACTGATATTGCTAAACTAATTATAATTATGAGTGAATTTGTGAAAAATGGCACGGGAAAAAATAATTTGAAGTTTGAATCTAAATATTTTGAAATCTCGATTACTAATCACATTTTCTTTATTTATACATTATCCTCACTTCTTATTAATCACTGGAATCTCGTATAACGGAAATGAAAGGAGAAAATACCTACTAAAAGCAAAATGTAGTGAAATTAAATTCTCAACATTTAGGAGCCAATCCATCCAACCAATATCTTTGATCAAACTTCATTCAAATTTTGTACATAAAATTTTTAACATTTTATAATAACTGGAAATATTTCTTAATAACTCTATTATGTATTTTACAGATTTTATATGACTCATTTATCGCAAAATTGTTCTCAGGCACGTTTTTTGCATCGGGGTTCGTCATGTCAAATAATCGGGACAATGAAGGCTAATATTGCAGTGAAAACTTGATGATTAATAATCATATGTTAAGAAAATCGGGGCCACCGGATATAATAAGTAGAGGATGTATAATTTAATCATTTTCAATGTAAAATCATCTAGATAAACTTGTATCAAGGCGTTCCTAACCTCTCACGCTGATGACTTACCATTTTATCAAGCAGGGAATAAAATCCACTTCTTGTATTTTCCCAATTTTTCGGAGAATTATTTGTATTTTTGGATCCGTTTTGGAATTATTTTGCGTTGAAAGTAAACAATGACATTACACAGGAGTGTTTATCGCAGTCAATCTCGACAGTTTGACGGATTTTTGCTTTTCAACTGGGCTGACGCTACGTCATCCATCAACCAATCAGAAGTCAAATTCCAGGGGAAAACCAATCAGAAGTCACCGTTCATGAGGCGGAAACCAGGACTGTGTACTTAATTTTGTAGGCCCCTTAGTTTTATTCTTAATAAATCAGTTTTTTATTTGGTAATAATGTTTGAAGATTGAAAGTCAAGTTTTTAATTTTAAATCTTCCAAATTGAAAAAATTTCGAATGTAAAGCATCAGAATTACAGTAATTTTTGATTGCCAAAATTGAAAACTCTTCTATTTTAAATGTGTACAATTGAATATTGTTCAATTTTAAAGATGCATAAATAAAAATTATAAAATTTTGATGATTTTGAATATCTGAAGTATATTTACTGGAAACTTTAACATTTCCAGTTTCAATTCTTCCCGATCGAAGAAACTTCGAACGTAAAGATTCAAAATTGCGGAATTTTAGATTGCAAGTTGTAAAAGTTAATTACTCTTCGATTTTGAAGATTAGCAATTTAGAAATCTACCATTTTAAAGATGTATAAATAAAAATTATCGAATTTTGATGATTCTGAAGATCGAAAATCAAGTTTTTAATTCTAAATATTTCCAATTGAAGAAATTGCGATCGTAAAGCATTAATATTACTGCATTTTAAATTTTAAATTGCCAAATTAAAAATCCTTTAATTTTATAAAGATTTTTACAATTTAATGTTCTAAAAAAAGTCTTCAAAAGTTTCTATGATAAAATCTTCCAAATTGAAGAAATTCCGAATGTGAATCATCCAAATTACAGAATTTTTAATTGTGAAACTTGAAACTTGCATAATTTTGGATTGAAAATTAAAAAATGTCCAACTCTTTCAATTTTGAAGATTGACAATTTAAATTTCTACAATTTTTGAGTATTGAAGTAGAAAATTCTTCAATTTTAAAGATGTATACAAATAAAAATTCTTCAATTTTGAAGATCGAAAAGCGAATTTTCAATACCTTCCAAATGGAAATTTTTAATTTTAATCATAAAAATTACAGAATTTCTCATTATAAATCTTAAGACTTGCATAAATTTAAATTTAACATTTACAAAATTAAAAACTTTTCAATTTTAAAGATTTACAATTTAAATTTCTACAATTTTGAAGTGCTAAAGTGACAATTTCATTCATTTTTAAGATAAATTATAAAGTTCTTGAATTTATATGTGAGTCAAGATTTTAATTGTAAATCTTTCAAACTGAATAAATTCATGATGAAATCATTCAAATTACGGAGTTTTTAATTGCAAACCTTAAGGCTTGCATAATTTTGTATTGAAAATTTAAAAATTGAAAACTTTTCAATTTTAAAGATTCAGAATTTAAAGTTATACAATTTTGAAGATTTACAATTAGAAATTCTTCAATTTTCACGATTTGCAGTTTGAAATTCTTCAATTTTAATGATTTTGAAGATCACAAGTGTTCAAAAGTTTCAATTGCAAATCTTACAAATTGAAGACATTTCTGATTGAATCAACCAAATTACAGAATTTGTAATTGTAAAACTTAAAACATACATAATTTTTAATTCTAAGTTAATTGTAAACATTGAAATCTCTTTCACTTTAATTATATTCAAAATTCAAAATTCCACAATTCTGAAGATTTCACATTGGAAGCTGTTTAATTTTAAAGATGCATGAATACAAATTCTCAATTTTTAATAATTTTGAAGATCGGAAGTCAAGTTTTTAATTCAAAATCTTCCAAATTGGAGCAATTTCGAACGTAAAGCATTAAAATTACAAAATTTTCCATTGTCAATTTTCAAATTAAAATCCCTTCAATTTTAAAGATTTACAATCTAATGTTCTATAATTCTATAGATTGTAATTTAAAATTATTTAATTTTAAAGGTTTGCAGTTTAAAGTTTCTCAATTTTGTTGATTTTAAGATGGAAAGTCAAGTTTTCAATTCTAAATGTTTCGAATGGAAGAAATTTCAAATGTGAAGCATTAAAAATACAGAATTTTTATTTGTAAATTTTCAAAATTAAAATCCTTTCAATTCTGCATACCAACAATTGAGCGTTTATTAATTTTGAAGATTTAGAAATAAAAATTCTTAACTTTGGATCATTTTGAAGATCGAAATTAAAGTTCCATTTTAAAGATTAAGAATTAAGAGTTCTACAATTTTAATTTTTTTTTTTTATAATTTTAAAGATCAAAAGTCAAGTTTTCAATTATAAATTTCCAAAATTGAATAAATTTTGAATGCAAAGCATCAAAATTACACAACTGTTCATTGATAATAATATTTTTTAATTTTCAATTGTAAAAATGGAAAGATCTTCAATTTTAACGATTTACAATTCAAAGGTGTAAAAATTAACAATCTTAAATTTTTGTCATTTTGGAAATTGATGAAATTTCAAATGAAAATCATCAAAATTAAAGAATTTGTGATTGTCAAACTAAAAACTCGTATAATTCTAATTATGAAATTTCAAAATGGAAAACTCTTAAAAATTTACAAATTAAAATTCTACAATTTGAAATAGTAACAATTGAAAATTCTTAAATTTTTAAGATACAGAATTTTGAATTATTCAATTTTCCAGATTTATATTTTGAAACTATGTCATTTTATTTGGAATAGTTCATTTTTTAATATTTACAATTGAAAAAACTTTAATTTTAATGAATTGCAGTTTAAAATACTTCAATATTAAAAATTTATAAATAAAAATTCTTAAGTTCTGATGATTTTGAAGATCGAATGTTCAGAGTTTGCAATTGATGAAATTTCGAATGTAAATCATCTAAATTACAGAATTTTCAATTGTAGAACTTAAAACTTGCATAATTCTAATAGTAAAATTACAGAATGAAAAACTCTTCAATTTTAAAGATTTAACATTTCAAATTCTACAATTTTAAAGAGTTGCAATTCAAAATTCTTGAAATTTAAAAATATAGAATTGCAAATTATTCAATGTTCAAGATTTATATTTTAAAGTTATGCAATTTTTAACGTTTTTTTAAATAGTTGAATTTTAAAGATGTACAGTTGAAAATTTTTCAATTTGAACGATTTGCAATTTAAAATTCTCGAATTTGCAATATTCGCTATTGCAAATTCTTCTATTATGAACAGTAAAGATGAAAACGTTGATATATTTTTTGAAAATTCTTATATTTTTTTACATACGTAATGTAATCTTTCCGTATATAAAAAAGGAACTTTGCATGAACTTCAAGTTACTTGAATCAGTGATTGGAAATATGACAGGTTACTATTTTAACGAAGCAACTGTAAATAAATGAATTTGGATTTATATTATACATAAACATTTGAAATACTGAAATTATTATATTATTATATTATTATAGATTAGCAGTTCGAACTCGGAAGTTCATTGCCTCACTAACCCGAGACCGCCACATATCTCTATCCTGTGCATCCTCCATCCAGTTTAAGTAATCATGTCCTAGTTCTTTTAAATCATCCCTTACATTTTTCTCCCATCTGTTTCTTGGTCTGCCTAAGGGTCTCTTGCCAGTCGGCCTCCCTCTTAAAACTTGCGCCACCGTTCTTTCGTTTCCCATTCTTGCTACATGCCCCGCCCATCTTAGTTTACGCGCTTTCATTACTCTATTAATATTTGCTGACCCGTAGAGAGCATGTAGCTCATCATTATGCAGTTTTCTCCATTCACCTGTCTCTTCGTCCCTTTTTGGACCATAGATTTTTCTAAGTACTTTATTCTCAAAAACTTTAAACCTATTCTCATCTCCTTTCGTCAGCGCCCACGTTTCGCACCCGTACATGACGACCGGCATTATTATCGTTTTGTAAATTCTCACTTTGATGTTTCTAGATAGCAATCGCGATTTTAATAGCGTGGTTGCTGCATAATAGCACCCATTGCCAGCGTGCAGCCGCGCGTTGATTTCCGTTTTAATACTATTTTCGCTAGTTATAATTGACCCGAGGTATTTAAACTCGCTAACCCTTTCAAATTTCATATTTCCGGCTGTTAGATCCCCGTCTTGATTACTTTGTTCAGATCTGAGGACGGTCATATATTTTGTTTTCGTTTCGCTAACCTCCAAGCCAATATCTTTGGCTTTTGTGATCAAGATTTCTGCATTTTTAGCTACCGTCTCTTTATCATCCCCTAGTATGTCGAGATCATCCGCATATCCAAGAATTTGTATTACCCCATTGAGCGTAGCACCGGTCGGATTCGCCTGCACTTGCCTAACCACGTATTCTAAAACTAAGTTAAAAAGGACGCACGAAAGTGCATCGCCCTGTTTCAGGCCATCGCGGATCGAGAACTCTTCAGATAACCTTCCGTTTACGCGTATTCTTCCCCTACTGCCGCTTAAGCAAATTTCGATAAGTCTAACCAATTTTCTTGGCACACCCAGGAACTCTAGGATCCAGTACATTCGCGCGCGTATAATAGAGTCGGAAGCTTTTTTAAAATCGATAAATAGCTGATGCACTGCTTCATTAAATTCCCATTTTTTTTCTAGCAGTTGTCTAATTGTGAACATTTGATCGCTTGTAGATCGGTTTCGGCGGAATCCACACTGGTAATCCCCAATGATTTCCTCGGCGAAAGGAGTTAGCCTACCTAAGATTACATTGGACAGGACCTTATAGCACGACGACACAAGTGAAATTCCCCGATAATTGTTACAGTTCATTTTATCGCCTTTTTTAAAGATAGGAATAATAATAGAGTCATTCCATTCCTCTGGAATGCGTTCTGTTTTCCAAACTGTGCGTATTAATTTATAAATTTGTCTTTTGAGGCAAGGGCCTCCATTTTTTATCAGTTCAGCCGGTAGGTCGTCGATGCCCGCGGCTTTGTTATTTTTCAACTTCTTTATGGCCATTTCTATTTCTATATAAGCAGGATCATCAATTAATAAATCAGCAGTGTGGATTTCGCCGAGATTACCTTCAACGGGGGCTTCGCGTACATTTAATAGTTTATCGAAATATTCTTTCCATAAATTCAGTCTCTCTGTCGCATCGGCTACTAGGTTGCCATTTTCGTCCCTCATTACTTCCGTTCTACTTTGAAAGCCTTTCCTTATAAAATTGATTCCCCTGTACATCTCGCGCGGGTTATTCTGTTTATTATGCGTTTCTATTGTTAGTATTTTATTCTTTTCCCACTCCCTTTTCTTGGATCTATAAAGCCTTCTTGTACTTTTACTAATCTCGAGATACTTCTTATATGTTTGATCGCACTTATTTTGTAAACTACTTAGTCTGGCCTTCCAGCGTTTTTCAAACCCGAGTTTGCACTCTTTGTCATACCATGGTTTGCTTTTTGTTACTTTCTTTAAACCTATCGTAAGTTTCGCGGCTGTCTTTACCACCTTTTTTATATTGCTCCATAGGGTTTCCGGGTCCTCCTCGTAATTATTGTTATCGTCTCTCTGTTCTTGGAGAGCGTCAAAGCTATTAGAAATCTCAACTTGATAATTTAATGTTTCTGTTGCTGTTTTGAACTTATCTATATTGAAACGGACTGTTGGCTCTGTGCGGCTTGTTTTCTTACTGATCGCTAGTCTAGATCTTAATTTTACTATCACGAGAAAATGGTCTGAATTTAAATCCGCTCCCCTATACGATCTTATATCGAGAATGTTTGTATGACGTCTTCTGTCAATTAGAACGTGATCAATCTGATTGTGAGTGTTACCATCTGGTGATCTCCAGGTGGCCTTATGTATATTTTTATGCTTGAAATATGTGCTTTTCACAACGAGGTTCTTTGAAGCTGCAAAGTTTATTACTCTAGTACCATTATCATTACTGACGTCATGCAAACTTTCTGATCCTATTGTAGGCCTATACATCGGTTCTTTTCCAATTTTCGCGTTGAAATCTCCCAATACTATTTTTGCGTCAAAAGTTGAGAACTTGTCAAAAACCTGCTCGATTGTTTCGTAAAAGAGATCTTTAGTGTCTTCGTCTTTGTCCTCGGTGGGGCAGTGCACGTTGATTAATACCTGTTTGCTGAAAATACCCTTCAGTACAATGTATGATAACCGATCGTTAATGAATTGCATGTCGATAACCGCTTGCGAAATTCGTTTATTAATAAGAAAACCGGTCCCCAGTGTGCGCCCCTTAGCTCCCCCGAAGTGAAAAGTATAGTTATCCTTAGAAATTGACCCGAAATCTCCCGACCAGCAGGTTTCTTGAAGTGCTATTAAGTCAGTTCTGTAATCATTTGCTATCTTAATGAGTTCGCTAAATCCGCCAGTATATAGACTACGCGCGTTTAGAGTTCCCACCCTTAAATCTTTAACTGTAGTTTTTTGTTTTTGCATGTTAGCCATGGTAGTTTCAAGATAATCCGCACGTTAGGATCCTATTCCGATCGTAGGTGAGTCCACTGTCCCAGGAGTGATAACCCCCATACCTCCCTAGGTCTAAGTATGGGAGCTTTCCGGCTCTGACAAGGACCATGTCAACTTGTCGCCAGACACATTACAGTTTCATCCTCGTATCCTAACGTCCCCCTGCAAGGCAGCGCGCCTATACTGGCATCAGTACCCCTTTGGCCCTATACAGGCGAATCATTCCACACATCCCTTGCGGGCAGTGTCATCGCTGCGGTGTCCAATGGGCAGCAGGATTTTTCCCTTACAAGATTTTTAGTTTTGGTTCGGGGTAGTGTTTCTAGGTGGATACACGCTGCACCTCGGCCTGCCAGGACCCACCCACTGCGTATGAACGTGGATGGGTGGGTCCTCCCAAGCCATGGTCATCGTGTTTTCTACCAGTGCTAGGCCAACATCTTAGGCTGGGCTCACCACACCCACGACTGGTTCCTATCGGCTGTCCGCGGCTGCTTATTCTTGTATTCGCAGCTAACCTGAGGGCTGTTCAGCCTAACGGGCCGTTCCTCTATCCGCAACCCGAGGACGCGCTACGTAGTGGTGACAGGAACCCACCGAGCAGGAAATACTGAAATAGGAAGAAAAAAATCAATTGGAAAATAAATTTTCTATTGAAATTGTACTTCAAATGAAAAAGTTTTAAATAAAATATTTACATAGTTCAAAGGTTAATATAAAAACATAATGTAAATATATAAGCGTATATTTGTATAAAAAAGAATACATAATTAAGGTACAGAACATAATTACTATCAGTGATCTACAAATGTTAATCAATGAATTAGATTCGTTGTCATATCGTAACAAATATTGTATAATCAGAATCACAAGGCACATGAAGGCACAGAATACGTTTCAAATGAAGTATAAAAGTTTTCAGTATCCAACGAAAATCAATATAGTTTATTATCTTTAATTTTAAAGATCTTATTCTAATATTGAGGATTTTTATCCATGGCATTCCTCATTTACAACAAAATTGATTTTTATGAGGATAGAAGAAACTTTCAAAGTGTGGCGTACAATAGTAAAATTGTAACTGAGAATTGGCACATTAAAATTGCAAAATTAATATCGAGATTAATTCCTACGTATATACAATCTTAGTAAACTAGTTGATCACATTAATTGCAAAATTATTTTGCAGAGAGACTGGATACAAATCTACACTTAGTATACTATATAAATAATCGTGAAATCACTCCTCCAATGAAAAAAGACATGAATTATTTATAACTGGCCGAAAAATCACATTATTAAAATTTAAGGAAACAAATTCAGAATTAAAATTAATATTTTTCTTCAACGTCCAATATTCAAATTATAAAAAAAAGAAGAAAGAAAAAGAAGGCAACCTCATATCCCCTTCCTTCGTTAGTAGATTTGTTGTATTTTTTTGTACTGCAATTTTTAAAAAATCAAATAAAAAAGACGAGAGAAAAAGAAGCAAAGGAATTTGAAAATTGCCTTTTTTACCCTTTTTTAAAATTTGAATGGAGACATTTAAGATTGTTTGTTCAAATTTGTTCGTCAAATTCTTGTTTTTTATTAATCTTCAAGAATTTTGTACTTAAAATTACATTATTTCAAAGCCTCTTCAGGAGAAACAGTTCAATCATACCCTAATTTTAACTATCAATTGAGATGCAAGACTCTAGATACTAAAAAAATATTCTCCTAGTTTTTTAATTTTATTAAAATTTTGATTATAGCTTTCAATTCATATTTTCGTACAAAAAAAAAATGAATCTAAGAGTACAAAAATTACTTTTCAGTCTTCAAAATGGGGTTTCGATAGATAATATTTTATTTTGCAATTACTCAATCCAGTACGTTGAAGAAAGTATGATATCGCTAACAAGCTTAGATCTTGATTGATATCAAATTTTATGTGTCTTACGTTCTTTTTTGGGAGTTTTTCATTCTTAACAGAATATTTGGCAGAATATTAAAACATTTAAGAAGTAAGTGAACGAAACGTGATAAATCCACTTCTTCTTTTTCAATTCTTTTTAAATTCATTTTATTTTATAGATAGACGTTCAAGCCAAGCTAAAATTTGTTTGCCAACATAAATTTGTTAATAATCGAAATGCAGGCCTCACAGTCCCTATGGGATAAAATATACAGACCAAAGGGTACTTTTTGTCACGCTCGTAGGAAAAAAGTTAATGATAAATTCATAGGACTTCAAAACAATTCAAGTTATATTCCAAAAAATTCAAATTAATTAAAAAAGAATGAAACAAATTCTAGAGAATTCCACAGAATTTAGAAGAGTTCAGGGTGAATTCAGAATTTGAATAATCGAAAAAATGTCATGGAATTCAGTAAAATTTGAGTGAATTTAGAGAAATTTAAGGGAAGTGAGAAGAATTCGATGAAATTCATCTAAGAAATCAAGCTAATTTTAAAAAGCAATCTAGTGAATTGAAAACAATTCAAAAATATGAAAAAATCCATTGAACTGAGTAAGGTTGAAATGAGTTTAGAAAAATAAAATAGAATTCAATAGAATATAATAAAATGCCTAAGAATTAAAGGTGGGTTTTAAAGACCTCAAGGTGAACTAAACAAAAACTCTTTTAAAATCCATTTAATTGAGTGAAATTGAATGCATTCAGAAGAATTCAAAGTGATTTAAAAGAATTCAGGATAAATTAATGAGAATTCAGGGCAAATTCCAAATGAATTGCAAATGAGAATGTAAAAATATTTGAAAATCTCTTGAAATCCTTGAAACTCTACGAAATCTCTCACTTTTTATGGATGAATTCTTCAAAATCCATTAAAACATTATAACATCCTGTGAAGTTCTATGAAATTTGATATTTCCAGAAATCCTGAAAAATTTATTAATATACCTTGGGAGCTTTTAAAATTTCTTGAAATCATTGAAATCCTTAGAAATCTTATAAAACTCCTGAAAATCTTCTAAAATATCTTAAAACTTTATAGGTCCTATAAAATCCCCTCATACATTCCGAAATTCTTTGAAATCGCAAACTGAAATTTTTTGAAATCCCTTAAAATTATTAAAACCCTTGAAAATTTCTTGACATTTTTTAAAGCTCTTGAAAATGCCTGGAAATCTTTTAAAATGCCCTCAAATATTTAAAATGCTTTGAAAATCCCATTGAATTACTGAAAATAATTATAAGTGTCTTTGTAATCTTTTAAAATAACCTAAAATATTTCAAATCCTTTGAAATCCTTTGAAATACATTAAAATTATAATTGATCCTTAGGATCAATTAAATAAAAACTTTTAAAAATTCAAAAAAATCCATTGAATTAAGAAGAATTAAGTAACTTTAAAAGAATTAAAGTGAATTAAAAAAAAGAAAAATAATTTCAAAAAATTAAAAGAATTCAGAATAAACTAATGAGAATTTGGGATAAATTCCAAAAAATAATTTCAAGTCTCTGCAAATCTTTGAAACCCTACAAAATAACTCACTTCTCTTGAATAAATTCTTGTAAAATCCACTGAGAATGTTATGAAATCACGTAAAATCTTTTAAAATATCCTAAAACCTTATCAGTCCTGTAAAATCGTTACATATCTTTCGAACTTCTAGAAAAAATGTTATCCTAAAATATTTCCAGCGCTTTGAAATACCTTCAAATTAATAAAAATAGTAAAAGAATTGCTTAGAATCTATTAAAATTCCCTAAACTATTTAAAATCTTGTAAAATATTTTGAAATTCCTTGAAACTTTTAAAAGCTCTTGAATATTACTTAGAATTTTAAAAAATACACTAAAATCTTAAAAATACCTTCAAATGATTGAAATCTATTAACGATTTCTCGGAATCTTTCAAACTACCCTGAAATATTTCCAAAGAATTCAAGATAATTTTGAATAGATGTATACCTAATTAAATAGTGAATAACCCCGTGAGTTAATTTATTGAAAGAAAAGCCACTAATGTGATCTTTTCACTTAAAAAAGTGACAGCCCTGATATCAGGATATCGGGATATCGGGACCGCTCTGTGAGGCCTACATTCCAACCATAAAAACGATTTTCATCTCAATTAAAAAAAAAAAGTGGATTCATCACGTTTCGTTCGCTTACCCCTCAATTTAAAAAAGAGCTGTATGTGCTTAATTCCTTCCTGGTTCCTGGCAATAATCATAAATTGGTATTTCAGGGGGAATATCTCTTGCAACACGAGGAGTCACACATCTAGACACACCAACAATGCAGAGAGTAACAGTCGACGCGACAGCAATGTGCCAAGAAAAATTAACAGCTACTTCCTCAGAAGATAAAATTCTTGTGCTATGAACTCGAACCATATGAGCTATCCAGGCTCCATGCAATAAAGTTGTGGCTCCTGTTAACAATTTAATTTCAGGCCAAACAAGTTCAAGAACAACAGAAAGAGACGTCGTCCACACAATTCCAGCCAATATCGCATCAATCATTGGATTGTCGCCGATATTTGCCCAAAGAAAGAGAACACCTTCTACGAAAAAGCTTTGTGCAAGGCCCATTTTGACGAGACCTCTGCTGAAGTTGCGAGGGAAGTAAAAGTTAAGAACGTCGACTAGACCAGAAAGTGCAAAAAAGAGGTACAAGGTGGCATATCTGACTTTTGCGGAAATAATTCCTTCATTTGGTGAAGCAGTTAAAGTTCCTGCGAGTCCCACGACTGTAGAAATTAATTTTAAACTTCCTTCCAGAGGATATCTGGTTAGGAATTTGTTACAGACTCCTCTGTTTCGAGGAATGTCTCTTGCGTCGAGGTGGTCCTGTCGAGGTGGAAACCAGAAAATTGCGTATTCAAAACACCAGAGTAGACCAAAAGCGTAGAAAATTCCTCCGGTAAGGAGATAAGGAGCGTCACTTTCCTGCATTATGATGTCCCTGTTGATAAAAATATATAATTATTAAAATGATCCAATTAACATTGGGACAAAATATTATAAGAAAATGAGTATAGTCCTATAATGAATTTCCTATTATTTTTTCGTGCCTATAAAAAGATCATTATATAGGATGAAAGCAAAACATCATTTTCAAAATTCCCGCCTTTTACCTGATTTTCCCCTAATTTTTTTATTTTCTCTGAATAATATTGTTGGTATAGTTTTATTAAAGTAGTTCAATTTTCGACTAAAAAACATAGTTATTGAACAAAAAATTCAATTTAAAAAAAAATAGCTGAATTTTTAACCAAATTTTTTACTCTTCAACCTACAAAAATATGTTTTCAACTAAATGGTCGAATTTTGAATTTTCAAACAAAAAAGATTAAACTTCGACTAAAAGCAGTTAAATTTTCAATCTAATATTTTAATTTTTTAGAAGACTTAAATTTTTAACAAAAAAAGATTTATTTTAAATCCAAAGGACGAACATTCCAAGACTTTTTCCAATACGAACTTTCTGTCCCAATAGACGAATGTTCAACAAATCAGTTCAATTTTCGACTAAAAAGGATGAATTTTTAACCAAATACTTTAATTTTCTACCTACATAGATAAATTTGCAACCAAATAGTCAAATTTTCAATCAGAAAGATTAAACTTCAAGCAAAACAATTGCATTTTCAATTTTATTGTTAAATTTTCCACAAAGAAAAAAAACACAATTTCAACAAAACTGCTGCAATTACAACCAAATAGTTGAACTTCAAAACAAAAGAGACGAATTTTCAAGAAAATATTTGAACTTCTAACCAAATAGTTGAACTATCAACCTACAAAAATAAATTGTCAACAGAAGCAAATGTAATAGTTGATATTTCAACCAAAAAATATGAAATTTCTACCAAAGGAGACGAATTTTCAAATAAATAGTTAAATTTTCAACCAGATAGTGGAATTTCCAATAACAACAAAATTAGTTTTTAACTTTTAAATTATATTTACAACCCAATAGATGAACTTTAAAACAAAGGAGACGAATTTTCAAGAAAATAGTTACACTTTTAACCAAGTATGTAGTTGAATTTTCAACCAAATGGTAGCATTTTTTATCAGAAAAGATTAAACTTCAACCAGAAACAGTTACATTTTCAACCAGATAGCTTGATTTGCATACCAAAAATCCGAATGTTTTATAGTACAGTTGAATTTTCAACAAAATAGTTAAAGTTTCAACCAAAGATTTGAATTTTCAGCAAAATAATTAAATTTTCAACCAAGTAGTTGAATTTCCAACCGAACAGAAGACGAATTATGAGACAAATAGTAAAGCCAAAAAATAAATTTTATATAGAGGAGTTGAATTTTAAACATAAATATATTAATTATCAACAAAAATTGGCAAAATTGATATTTCAAACAAATAGGTAGTTCAATTTTTACCTAAAAAACATCAAATTTCAACTAAAAAAGATAAATGTTGAACTACAAAAGATATATTTTCAATGAAACACGTAAAAGTTAAGTTTTCAATAGAAAATATTAATTTTCAAACCAAAAAATGAATGTTCGACAAAATAGTCGAATTTTCAACAAAATAGAGGAATTTTCCACTAAAATGATTAATTCTTAATTAAATTGATGAATTTTCAAGAAATATAGATTTTTAAATCAAGAAAGAAAAAAAAGTTCATCCAAATTGTTGAACTTTCAAGCCAAAAGAGGATTTTTTTGTGAAACAGTTGATTTTTCAACTTATAAACTTAATGTTCAACAAAACAGGGAAAAGTTACTTTCCCAGTTAAATATCTTAATTTCAAGCAAAAAAAACAAAACAATTTCCAACAAAACAATCAAACATTTATCCGAAGAGATGAATGTCATGTTTTTAATTTTAAATCAAAAACTGTTTAATTCAACAAAGTTTAAGTTTCAACTAAAGTTTCCTAAAGATTTTTAAATTTGATTTTGAATTGAATTTTTAACAACAAAATATTAATTTTCAACGAAAAGTTAAATTTCTACGAAAACAGTTGAATTTTCAACACAATAAGACGAATTTGCAACAAAGAATAGTACTACAATACGAAGGTGACCGATTTTTCATTTTCCCTGGCCATTAATATTCGAAGACCCGAATTTTAATCTTGTAACATTTTCAACATGAAATCTTTTATAAACGGAATGAACCAATTTCAAATTTAAATTTAAATAATTATAATTTATTTTCCGTGGCAGTTGATTAAAGTGCCTCTTACAAAAATTCCCTGACTTTTGACATTATTTTTTTCAAATTCCCTGACTTTCTTTCCTGGCCAATCAGTATGGGAATAAATCACATTTTAAAATCCCATCATTATTTCATACACTACTTTCTGCAATAATTCTTTTAATATTTTTAATATTATTTATTCCTATACTGAATTTTCTGTATAATGATTTCCTATAAATGTGAAAAAATTTTATTGGGAAAACAATTATAGGCAAATTTCCTAAAATATTTCATAAAATAGAGAACAAAAGAAAAGAACACACTTATTATCTACTCATTACTGTTATTACATTAAATGTATTGTCTTACTTGTTCAATTTTACCTTCTTAATGAGTTGACGCAGAAACGCTTCTTGTGTTTTCAATAAATTTTACAAGTTTGTGACAGACAACAATGAATCATATTTCTCAGCCCACGTGCATTAACAAACTTGATCAAATTAAATTGTAGATAATGTAAAATACTAATTACATTATAAATACAAATTGACACTTTGGTAAACTAAATTAATAAACTTCTTACGGTTTAAATAAATAAAAAAAAACCTGACAAAGAACAGTTCGTTCTTCTAAAACTATTTTCAGGTTAGATTTTTTTGAACCTTTTAAAGCTTTTAAATTAGACAGGTCGGCAAGCGCTTATCCATTATCGGTAAGTCGATGTCGGTAAAATCACTTCCTTCAGAAGTTCTTCACAAAAAAATAATGTTATGACTTGCTGGTAAAACAGTTTTCATATTCAAAAAACAGTTTTCAAATTTGTTCAAATTCAAAAGTTATGAATAAAATAAGTACATTCATTCAATGAACGATTCATTTGTAAGTAATGAAAAAAATCTTACCAATTGAATAAACTTATGAAAAGGCTTAAGAATAGGGTTTTTAGATTTAAGGCCATGTGACGAGTGGGTCACATGACCGGATTCCTACCTTACCGCCACTTTTTTTATTTGTAAACTTATGTTCACACGAATAGTCACATCGAGTTGAAAATTTGGGATAATAAATAAGAAGCAATAAGAAATGCGGCTCTGGTCCTAAATTTTAATAATTATGAAAAAAGAAAGAAAAAATTATTTACAAAGAAAACTTTTGTTATAATTATTAAAATTTTTGACCAGATCCGCATTTCTTAGTGCTTCTTATTTATTATCCCAAATTTTCAACTCGATGTGGCTATTCGTGTGAACATTAGTTTACAAAAAAAAGTGTCGGTAAGGTAGGAATCCGGTCACTTGACCCACTTGTCACATGGCCTTGAAAACCAATGTTTT
This sequence comes from Andricus quercusramuli, assembly GCA_932178445.1. Classification (NCBI taxonomy): domain Eukaryota; kingdom Metazoa; phylum Arthropoda; class Insecta; order Hymenoptera; family Cynipidae; genus Andricus; species Andricus quercusramuli. The sequence continues at coordinate 199,084 of CAKNXH010000228.1, forward strand.
AGGTAACACATGCATTGCAAATCAGGAACCATGATTCTTATTTGATTCAGAACATTTTCTCAGTAGCAATTTATTTTTTATGGGATATCACCCTACAGTAGATAATACAACCTACAGTGGATATTCATTAATTCGAAGCACAAAACTACAAATATACGTAAAATATTTAATTTTAAATTTAATTCTGATACGTATGGTATTCTCATTATTAATTATATCAAATTCATTATTTAAATGCATTAACGTTCATAAATAATAAATATCTATTGTAGGTTATATTATCTACTGTAGGGTGTTCTCTAGGGTGGCCTCAAAAAAATTGTCTGTCTCACCCCCCTGTTTTTTATTATTTTGTGTAAATATAATTGTGCAATTTTGTATAAATAAGAAAAATATATTCAACCTAGGTTCAAAAGCATCAAAAGGTAGGCATTATAGAAAATAATTTTATCCTAATTTTGTTCAAAGTACAAATTCAAAATGATTAAAAATTACCTTATAAAAATATAAAACTACACTTAAATTTTGTTAAGTACCCGGTAGAACTACGCTGTTAAAAGTTTCGGATAGAAAAAATTCTAACCTTTTGAATCCATTTCATTCCGGAATTTCTATCCGAACCAAACAGTTTCATTCCGATCCAATCCGAAGTCAGACCAAAGGTTAATATCCAAAGTTGGGCCAAAGGTTAATATCCGAAAGAGTCCGAGGTCAAATTCAGGATTCCTATCCGATCTAATTTGATCTAATGCGAAGTTGAAACAAGGATGAGAATCCGACTGAATCCGAAATAATCCGATTTTTAAACAAAGATTCCTATCGCATTTAATCGGAAGTCAAAATAAGTATGACAATCCGATTTTATCCGAGCTAATTTGATTTCAAATGCAATGGAAATATTCAGTTTATTTTTTTCAGCAATTTCTTGGTTCACTTTTTCGTAATTTTATACAATAGGTACATTTTTATAGATTTTCCTGCTTTCAGAAAGTTATGTTCCGTTCCATTCTTATTTTAGACGTAACTCTTAAGATACTTAGTTTTCCAGTAAATCTGCATTACAACATAGAATTAAAAAATGCTAAAACAGAATCCACTCAGGAAATTAAAAAAGCAAGCAACTATGTGTTTCCCTTACTTAAATTTGGAATTAAGCAAATTTTATTGGAGAAATTATTATAGTTTGTATTAGGTGATGTTATTTTTTAGTAAGTCTCAGACTTATTTTCTGAAATCCTTATAAAAGAGTAATACTCATTTTAAACAAAAATACGGGTTTTCACCATTTTTGTATTAAGGGTGAAAAATGTGAAAAAATCAGAGTATCGTTAGAAGGGATAGTTTGGAAAAGTTTGAGGGTATTTTTCTATCAAACGTACACATTTTCAGTTTCACAAACATTTTTTTTATTATTTAAGGCTTCAAATATCTAAGAGGTAGGAAAAAGGACATTCTCAATTTTCAACCCCCTGCAGAGGGTGGTTTAAACAATGGTTAGGACGCAGGGATACTTAGTGGGACGCCAGCCGAAGGTACCAGTCCGCCACTGACTTTTGAATCCATTGAAATAATTTAATTGATTCAATCAAATGTATGTGTAAAGATAAAACCCGCTTAATTTTTTCGTAAAGGTATTTGCATAGCACATGATTTTACACACATAGTACTCTTTTTTATAGATTTGACAGAATATCTTATATGATTTGAAAACGCTGTATATGATTAACAGAAATTCCACTCATTACGGCGACAAAATTCCAGTAAATTCATTATGAATGCCACAATTTCATTTAATTTACATACAATTCTCTTAAATTAGCAGATTATTTATCGAATTAAAAAAATGTGACTCACCGTGTGTGACACTTTTAATGCGAGACCGTACGCTCAATATTTTTAAATATTTAATAAAAAAAAATACATTTTTGCAGCATTTCCAGATAAACAATTAATCGTGATAGAATTAAATTTCACTATTTCTATTTCGTTCGAATTTTATATATAATTTATTTCTCATAGTTCAAAGGTAGAAAAAAGTATAACATTTATGTGCAAGATGACAGTGAGTTTTTAATTCTACAATTTTTATTGATCAAGCCAGACGTACACAAATGTATTTAAATTTATATTCAAAATGATATAGAAAAGTTCAAATAGACATGATTTGTGTGCCAAAGTGTTTAATTCATTATTCCGTTTGGAAAAGTTAAAATAGTTCATCTAGGCACCTGAATTTTCACTATAACATTGAAATCAGTTAAAATCCTTTTTTAACTTAAAAGTTTCAGATTTTTTAATTGAATCAGTAAATAAATGAGTACTTTTCATCTCTTTGGCCTCTGAAAAGTATTACCAAAAGTTTTTGAACTGAAACTTTTCAGTTTTTTAAAATCTATAAAAATTGAGAAGACTACATCGCAAACATGCTGAAACATTTAATTTTCAATATTTAAACTATTTACGGAAGTAAAATCTGTGCATAGTTTCTATACTGTATAGGGTTATTCAAATATTGAAAAGCCACGGGCTTTTTTAAAATTGGATTTAAAAAAAATGGAAAAGAATGACACCTTGAACCAATCATAAACACAGGTTTCCCGACAACAATAATTTCAAGATATTTCTAAAAAACTGATTACATGGCCCACTGGCTTTTTAATGATTGAATTTTTATTAATTGCATTATAAACACGAGTTTCCCGACAACAATAGTTTTGAGACAGTTTCGTGATATTAATCCAAAATGGCGCCATGGGCTTTTTAATAATTGAAATTTCTTAAACTGAATAGAATGATAATTGCATCATATACACAGGTTTCCCGACAACAACAGTTTCGAGATACTTTCGAGACATTGATCGAAAATGGCACCATTAGTTTTTTAATAATTGGATTGGATTGGAAATCCAACTTCCAATTGAAAAAATTGATGTAGTACATTGTGTAACATGTGCGGGAAGTTGCACATTCCAGGAGTGTTAAAAACTTCGCACGAGTGGAATGTCTTGCTGCTTGTGTCACATGTGATATTTTTTGTGAAAATTGCTTGAAAATTGTAATTCTTGACGCGGCGAATCCCCCCCCCCCTTCCACTTGTAAAAAGAACCAAATCAAAATGCGATGATGAATCAGATAACTGGAAAAAGAATAATAAAATTGGATGTGACATTAGTATTCATATTTAATTCGACAATAAATTATATTGGTCGGATGCTTGACTGCAACTCATAAAAACATAACATTTGCGGTTAGCTACGTTCTCCGGCAAAGCCGCGTGATGGCGTCATATTCCATGTGAATATTAATTCCCGAACTAACTCAAGTGCCAGTGCGGGAATATTCCCGCACCCAAAACAGTGCGGGAATTTTACATTCCTGCACGCTAATCTCACAGCAAGGAATCTGGAACTTCGCGCTCTCTTTACGGACACGGAATGTGGCCATTTTCATGTATGTGTTGCAATAAATATTAAATCTGCCAATCTTCTTTTATCATATCACTCGCTTTTTCAGCAATCATTATCGTTGGAGCATTTGTATTTCCACGAGGGACAACAGACATAATTGAAGCATCAACAATTCTAAGTCCATGGACCCCATAAACCTTTAATCTCGAATCGACAACAGCTTTAGGGTCATTTTTCGGCCCCATTTTACAAGTTCCCACAGGATGAAGAGATGGTCTCGTATACTCAACTGCATAACATTTCCAATACTCCTCACTACCAAATTCAAATTGTTCACATGCAGGCCAATGAAAATCCACTAATTTGTACTCATTCTCCTTAAAAGCTTTAGAATCTCCTAACATCATTGCAGTTTTGAGTCCTTCAACCAAAGTATTCAAATCAGACTCATCTGAGAAGTAACCAGGATAAATCAAAGGATTACCCCAAACAGGATCAGTATCGTTAAGTTTAAGAACACCCCTACTCTTTGGTGCAAGTACATTCGTAATAATCGATATCGCATCATAGTAAGAATAAGGCTGATATGAAGGAATATTTGACCCAATTAAATAATCATTCAAAAAAATTGGTGTGGCTCTGAGATGTATGTCTGGCAATCCTTCATTAATTTCGTGTTTAGTTCTTATAAAAGCAACAGGAGGAATCGGACCAAAAGATGATAATGGTCCCTTATGATTTTCAATATAATTATGTAGATCCTCGACTTCTTGAGTAAAATTGGTTGCAGTCGATGTTTTTTTACTCAAAGAAAAAACAACATCACTTGAAACGTGATCATGGAAATTTTGTCCTACAGGTGAATCATAAATTACATTGATGTTGCATTTTTTGAGATCTTCAGCTGGACCAATTCCAGAAAGCATAAGAATTTTTGGAGAATTGAGAACCCCAGCTGATAAAATTACTTCCTTCTTTGCATGAACAACTTGAGAAGGTTTTTTGAGATCAGAAAAATACTCAACACCGATTGCTTTCTTAGTTTCTGGATCAATGATGACTCTTTTTACGTGAGCCTCAGTTTTGATGATTAAATTTGATCTTTCATTTCTAATTGGGCGAATAAAAGCTGTGTTTGTGCTTTGACGAACTCCACCTTTTTGAGTTCCTTGTGTTTCTGTCACACCGATTTGTTCTGCTGCATTTAGATCTTTTTCTTTGTAGCCCAATTGTTGTAAGGCATCCATTAAGATTTTTACATTTTGATCCGGGGGAGAAAATCTTTGGACGGATTGGTAACCACCAGTTCCGTGGTACTCTGCATTTTTCTCTACAATCTGAAAATTTCAAGAATTTTGAGCTTACGTGCAAAACTAAACATATTTAGAAAAATAGATTTAAGATGTCTGAAAAAAAGTATTAAAAATGAAAGTTTTTAAAAACTATCTTACGGGCAAAACTTTTTAGCAATTAGTTTGCAAGTTTAGTAAAAAAACAAACCCGTGCGCTATGCGCGCAAGTTTTTTTTGATTACACGATTTTTAAATTAAAATATAAAATCAATAATAATACGGAAAAATTTTATTTCATAGTATAATAACTATAAATTAATGTGCAAAATTTTTGTATAGAAAATCCAACTGTTGAATTTTTGTTCAAAAATACCAGTTTCGGACGGAAAATGATTATTGTTTGAAATAAACACGCAACTCAATATTGTTCAAAAATTGTAAATCTTCTTTGAAGGCTGAAGATTTTTCATCAACAATAGAAATTTTAGACAAAACCCCCTAATTTAACGTAACAACAAATTATTATTCGAGATTTTAAATCTTCTTTTAAATCGAATGTTTTTTTGTTTAAGAGAAACGATTTTTGATAAAATTGTTAATACGACCTGAAATTGTTCAAAAAAAAAAGGTAAATCTTTTATCAAAATTTTATGATTTTTAATTAGCAATATCAATTTTAGATGAAAAACACTAATATAACATAACAAAAAACTGTTTAAGATTGGAAGTATTCTCTTAAATATATTTTATGTTTGTTTGAATAACCGATTTTCAGCAAAAATATTAACCAGTTTCCAGTATAAAAACGGAACGTGGACTAAAATTATTAAAAAAAACTGTATTGTCTTTGAAATCGAATTGTCAAAAATTAAAAGAATTTAATTCTTGCTCGAAATATACCAACTTTTGTTTCAAAATGTCAATTTTTGACGTAAAGTACGAACGTAACCTGAAATTGCTAAAAAATTATAAATTTTCTCTAAAACCTGAAGATTTTAAAATAAAAATCTCAATCACTCAACTATAAGAAGCACTGAAACGATTCGAAATTGTTAAAACTTGTGATTTTTATTATTTTATACAAAATAAATCATTGGATTTAATTCTGATGATTTTTTTTTAAATTACAAATTTTAGGTGAAACACACCAATATAACCTGAAGTAAGTTATTCTTTAGCAAGTAATGATTTTTAACTACGAAATCATGGGGAGGGGAGGAAGAATCTAATGATCAAATTTGTAATATGAAAAAAATAAAGTAAAATAGAAAAAAAAAGACGGGAGAAAAAATAAGGAAGGGGTTTTGAAGTAGCCTCCTTTTTGTTTACTAATCTTTCAAATAATTTGAATAAAGATATTCAAGAATATGTTTTCCAAATTTTATCCTCGAATTTTATAATTTTTTTTCCCTTGCTTTAGGCAAAAGTCGTAATTTCCAACCAGTTTCAATTTACAGAAGCTCATTCTATTCATGGAAAAGTTTTTCACCATTATTTTCTTCACTTTTTTATTAAATAATATTTAGCAATTGTTTAACTCAAACAATTACTAATATAGATATATAGATAAATATAGAATATATTGAGATTTTGTCATTTTAAATTGAATGAAACTGACAATCTGATCAATCTTTCGAAAGTTGTCGTGCCTATACGACCTACAACACTACTACAGACAGACAGCAGCAGGCACCTTCGCAAAAATCGATTTTCTGACTCAGGGGGTCTCAGAACGTGGAGATTTGACGAAAACCGAAAAAGTCGAAATTCACATAAAACCAATACTTTCTCATTAGGACGAAAATGTATAATACAAGTATGCTAAAAATGATATTTGAATAAGCAATTATGTACTCAACTATTTTTTATCATCAATAAACACTCGAATTTCTCTTCTAAAATTTGTTCCAAGAACAATGGGCCTTTTTTGTCAATTTTATAAATGGAGTTAAAAATTTAGTAAATTCGAAGTTGACTGTACAACTAGGACATCCTTGAGAGGGATTAATTGTAGATTAAAATTTTGAAATTTCAAATTTCAAAAAATATATGATTAGGATTTTAAGATTTTTGAGACGTATCGTCACACCACATTTTTTGGATACGATAAGTTTAAATAACACTGAATGGATATGAATTAATACAAAGAATGCATTTGAATTTAATTAAATAACTATTCCTTACATCTTTATCTCTGTTATCTTCAGATTTTTTGAAATAATGCAGGACTTCTTCGTAATTCCAACCAGGATTTCCCATAGCTGCCCAATTATCATAGTCATCACGATTACCTCTTATGTACATCATACCATTTATGGTACTTGATCCACCCATTACCTATAATTTCATATTTTGAATTATAGGATTGATTATTGCATTTATTTTTCTAAAGGGAATACAATTTTTATACAAATGAAATTTGGTTAAAATCAGGTAGGATCTTCACCAGAGTGAATAATGTACAGTACAGTGCGGATAATCATAAAGCAAGCAGACTAACGTATGTAAAATAATAAATTTGATTTAATGAATGGTTAGGCACATGAGTGTTCATCAATAAAAATAAAAATTAATTATTTTATATGCATTTGTGTTTTTAATGAATGATTATCCACTGTAGATAGTTTCTCTCATATAAAAGAAACTACTTACTTTTCCTGCAAAAAGGGAGCAGGGCCTTGAACGACATGATTTTTTTTCTGGTTGCATGGGATAACGTTGCAAGATGTTACTTCCTGCAATCATAGCCATAAAAGTTGGAATTTCCATGACTTTTGGTTCTTCTATACCATCTTCGAGTACAAGTACCTGTTACAATATTAAAGATAATATATAAAGTATAATATTTTCTGATTCTTTTTTATCAATCAAAATATTATCTAATTAATTTTCTACATTTTTTCTAAAAAAAAGGTGCAGCAAAAAAAAAAATAATTAAAAAAATTTTGCTGACTTTACCCTAACCGATAATATTTAAAGACCACAATTCAAATCCTATAAAAATTACAGACTTCACAGCTCAACATGCTGTCAAAACCAAGGAAATATGGTAATTTTTCACGAAAATAGATAAATAAATTCTTTGGAATAAAATCAATGTATACACCAAAAAGCTTTAAATTCATAACGATCCATGCCGAAGTTCAATTTCTTAGAAAGCAGTCGACTTTTAAAGCAGAATATATGAATTTTCAAGAAAAAGAAATTAATTTTTGATCGAGAAAGATAAATTTCCATCAAGAAAACTTAATTTTTAACCAAACAGTTGCATTTGCAAGCAAATAGTTAAACTTTCAAGCGAAAGAGGTGAATCTTCAACAAAATAGTTTTGAACGTTTAACCATATAGTTGAATTTTCAACTTGAACTGATGAATTTTCAACCAAATATTCAAATTAAAAAAGAAAAAGATTAAACTTTAACCAAAAACAGTGGAATTTTCAATTAAATAGTTCGATTTTCAATTCGGAAAGAATTTTTTGGAATACAGTAGAATTTTTCACAAAAAAGATCAGTTTCAACCAAGAAAGATAAATTTGCAACCATAAAGACTTTTCTACCGTGAAAGATGAATTTTATACCCAAAAAAGATAACAATTTTTCAATGAAACAGTTGAGCTTTTGATAAAAAAGATAGCTTTAACAAAATAGTAGAATTGATTACCAAATAGCTGAATTTTCAACCTCGAAATATTAATTCCCAACCAAATTTTCGAATTTTTAAACAAAAAAGATTAAACTGAAACTATAAAGAGTTTAATTTTCAAGAATAATGACTTTTCTAAAAAAAGAAATGAACTTTCTGCCCAAAAAGATGAATGTTGAACGAAACCGTTATATTTTTGAACAAAAAATATGACTTTCCAACAAAATAAATAAATTTTCAACAAAATAATTAAATGTTCTACCAATTAGTTGAATTTTAAATCAAATATCTCAATTTTCAACCTACAAAAGTGTATTTTCAACCTAGATGATTTACTTTCTACCAAAAAATACAAATTTTCAAAAAGCATGAATTTTTAACAAAATACATCAATTTCCAACCAAAAATGAAATATTCAATTTTTCAGTTGAAAAAAAAAATTATTTCTCAATCAAAAAATTGATTTTCAGCTAAATAGTTTAGTTTTTAACCGTAACAGCGAATCTTTAACAAATAATTTATAATTAGGTATTTCAACTTTCAACCAAGTAGTTCAATTTAAAAGAAAAATGAATTTTCAACAAAACAATTAAATTTTCAACCAGAGTTGAATGTTGAATTAAAATTATAAATCTTCAACAACAACAAAATCAATTTTTAACGAAAAAACAATTCAGAATTGTGGAATTCCAATTAAGTTTTGAAATCTTCATCGAAATAATAAAATTTTTAACGAAACGAGACGAATTCTGAACCAAAATTGTAATAGCAGACTTTCCGACAAAAATAACTTTTTAATGGAAAATAGTTTAATTTCCTTCTTGGGTTTCATTAATTCAGTTCGTATTCAAGATAGGAAAAAACTAGAAGCAGGGGAAAATGGAGATTTTTCTTGAAAAAAGAGGGGATTTTCTGCCACCTTTGGTTACCACGAGGGGTCAATTGACCCATACCTGCGTTGGTTGTCAAATAATGATTTTAAACAGTTTCTACCGTCAAAAGTTAATGATAAAAGTATGTTTTATTTATATCACATCGTTAATACAAGTGGAGAAGAGTAGTGAGTCCTGAAATATCCTAACTTTTCATATGTAGCTTTTTATGTAAGATCTGCGAATTGACTAAAGAAGAGCTTAAGTCAGTGTAATTACTATCTAGCAATAGTTTTCAGTAGGTGAGAGAAAGAAAAAAAATTATTTATAATGTTTTAAGCAAATTAATGAAGAAAAGCCATTTTTTGTGATTCGCAATGATTAGTTCTTTGAAATTCATAGTTTTTATATAGAATATGAGAGAAATGTATACCTTATTATGATTATATTTAAAAATATCTGCTGCTTGGCAGCATTATTTAAACAATTCTTATAAACAAATACACAGTTTTCGTATGTCACAATGAATAGGCTCCATTTTTTTGCAGAATCGACCAAAACTGTCTTGCTAACGACTTCTTTCTGCCATTCTTTCAAATTAACAACAACTGGTAATTATTTAAACAATATTTGTGAACAAATTTACATTTTTTAAATTATTTCACGGAAAGGGCCAATTTTTTTGCGGAACCTGAAAAGTTTTGTGATAAAATACCAGCCAAAACGCGATAGGGGCCAATTGACCCCTGCCGGTAACAGACTATAAAAACTCGATTTTTTTAAAGTGCACATCCAATATTTCCTACAAAATTGTCAAATACTCCTATTTATAAATAATTAAAAGTCACAAAACGCCATCACTCTGCAAGCGACCGCTGCGGAGATTTGCCACTTTAAAAATCGAAAGGTGTCAGTTGACCCAGCCTGGTACTTCTGGTGTTAAAAAAGGGGACAGTCACTGAACTCCTTCACGGTCAGATAGAAAAAAGCATATGTCAAAAATCTTTTGAAAAAGAGACAAAAAATAGATAAGACAAGACAGAAAGAAGAAACACAGAAATTTTCTTTTCAGATACCCATATAAAAAGGACACAGTTATGGCTTTTGAGGAAAAGTGGCATAACTTTTTTGACCATATGTGTCACTGACGATGAAGGGGTTTAAGCGCTTCTTACAAAAATTCCCTGACTTTTGCAATTTTTTTTTTCAAAATCCCTTACTTTTCCGTGACTTCCAGAGTTCTCTTTGACCTGTGGCCATTAAGGGAACGCTATGATTGATCTATTTTTTATATTGCAAAAAAGAAATAATTGTTTAAATATTAAATTAGGTAGTAACGACATCTTGAAACTTACATTCCATTGTTTAATTTCCGATAATCGATTCGCAAGTACACTTCCTGCTGATCCAGCTCCAACGATAATAAAATCATATTCCGTCTTTTCAGGTTCATAAACTGACTTTTTGTCCCTTGAGGTTCCCAATAAATTTGTAATCAAACTTAAAAACATTATTGTTGATGGTTGACAGCCAGTGGCTGTTGTATTTGAAATGCAGAACTCGGTTAAATTTGCTGGTCTCCATGCCATATTGTAAAATAAAGAGAATCTGATCTTCTCTTCAACAATTAAAAAGGAAACTAAAAAAAAATTTGAAGACTGATTACATATATACCGTCATGCTGTGAGATCCGGGAAATTACTGACTGATTTGTTATGAGAGATTGAAAGAGGTGACGAAAGACATCAATTATATGGAGTTGCGGGCGCCCTGCTGGACAGACCAGATTTATTTTATGGCACGCGATAGCAATAAAACTGGAATTCAATTACTTATCTAGATTTTAAATTTGTTTCGAAATTCTCAAGAATGCTGTCGATAAATTGGAAGCAATGCAATCCGCCTTTCGTCAATATGTTCAGAGCCGTAACTTTCGTTCATTTGCGTCCATTGCGAATGTTTATTTTTGCGCTCCTCCCCCTCCGCATAAATTTTTAAAACCAAAAACAGTTGAATCGAACAGAAAAAAAACAATTTTCAACAAAACACTTGAATCCTCAATAAAGAAAAATTTTTGAGACAATAAAAAAAAACTTTCATCCAAAATGTAAATTTTTCAAATAAAAAAAGATCAATTTTGAACGAAGAAGATTAATTTTTTAATATAAAAGACGAGTTTTAAACCAAAATACATACATTTTGAACGAAATAGTGGAGTTTCCAAACTGAAAAGACGAGCATTTTACAAAAAAGTTGAATTTTCAATCCAATTATCACATTTTTAACAAATAAGATTTATTTTCAACCGAAAAGCGTGATTTTATAAAAAAAAACTAATTTTCAACAAATTACATGGATTTTGAACAGAATAGTTGAATTTTTAAAGTAAATAGATCAACGTTGAACCAAAACTGGAACAGTTTAAACAAAATTGATTTTCAATATGAAAAAAAAACGAATCTTCTACAAAATAGTTGATTTTTCTACCAAACTACTGAATTTTCAAGGCATGAAGACGACAGTTCTGTACAAAACAGTTGAATTTGCAATCCAAAAATATGAAGCTTCAACCAGAAAAGTACATTTACAATCTATATTCTAAGTTAAAAAACAATTTTTGTAAATCAAAAAATAAAATTACAACAGAAAACAGATTTTCTTACCAAAAAGCTGAACTTCCAACCAAATAATTGAATTTCTAAACTAATAAAATCAATTTTACTTCAAAGAATACTTTTAAATTGAAAAAAAAAAACAAATCTTCTACAAAACAGTTAAATTCTTGACCCGAAGATATGAAATTTCAACAAAAAAGTTCACTTTAAACGAAATAGCTAAATTTTCAGTTAAAAAATTAATTTTTATCCCAAAAAGGGAACTTTCAACAAAGTAGTTCAATTTTCAACCAAACAGTTGCACTCTCAACCAAAAAAAAAAGATTTTCTACCAAATAAGACGAATTTTCTACCAAATGGTTGAATTTTTAGTCTAAAAAAAAAATCACTTCTTGGCCAAAAGTGGAATAGCTAAATTTTGATTAAAAAACAATAGTTTTCAATTAAAAGAAGCGATTTTTTCACAAAACAGTTGAACTTTCTATCAAATAGTAGAATTTTTTATCAACTTGTTGAATTTTCAAATCAAAAGGACGAATTTTCGACATCAAAGTTGAAATTTCAACCAGAAATGATGAATTTTCAGCAATAAAGTTGATTTTCGAACGAAAAGTTGAATTTTTCACTTAAAAAGATGAATTTTCAACCAAAATTGCACCCCGCGTATGTAAGACAGAATAGAAAAATCGTTGCCCCCCTCCCCCAAAGCAAAAAGAGTACGCAATTTATGAATGGCCCCAAGTATGCACGTGCTTTCAGGTTTTTAATGAATGTGAACACTATAAATGAAAAATATAAACAAAATTTATTTTATCGCCTTTTCATATTCAATTCAAAAAGTTCATTCAAATTATTGAGAGCACCCCTCCTCACCTCCTTTCATAAACATTCGTTGACGAAAGTTCACAATTACAACGAGAGATTAACTATTTTTGTTATCTGATCTACAATATAAATCTCTAATTAACTCTTGTCAAGCTTTTTACATCTCTTATAATCCGTAGAAATCTCTTGAAATCTCATAATTTCTTTTGAATCTCTGGAATATTAGATATTCGTAGAAATCCCTAGAAGTCTCTTGAAATTTTATTTTGATTTGATTTATTTCCTAAAGATCTCTAGAAATCCATTGGAATCCCTTGCAATATTGTAAATATCACTAATATCCTGGACACGTTCCTAAAGTCCTTTCAAATTTTATGAAAGTCCTTAATAATTTTTAAATCTTGTTAAATTCCTTGAAATTTTTTAATTATTATCCGTAATACTTTAAAATCCTTTAAAATGCTTTGAAATTTGTATCATCCATAAAATCTTGAGAAAATCCCTAGTAATCCCACAAAAATCGAATAAAATCTTGTAAGACATCTTGATATCTATAATAACTTTGAGAATGCCTTGAAAAATAATTAAATCTTTGAAATCCTCCGAAATCTCGTGAAATCCAGAAAATCAGATCAAGCCCTTTGAAATACCCTGAAAGTTTCAAAATCCCTTGAAATTTTTCAAATCTCTTGAAATAGTTGAATTAAAATCCGTTGAAATTCACTGAAATCTTTTTAAAACCTTTGAATTCTGTTCAAAGCATCGGAAATCCCTGAAAAATTTTCGAAGTTTTCTTAATTCCTTGCAATCTTATAGAATCAATCAAGACTAAATTGCAAATTAAAGCACTTAAGTTCAACTTTTTTGAATTTGAAACTTACAAATTTGAACTTTAAACCATTTTTAGTTCAGAATTTTTTCATTTAAACGCTAAATAATTTACACGTATAAAATGGAAGCATTGAACACTTTTTAATTGGAACAATTTAAAAGTTATAATTTTTAATAAATTGAACAAGAAAATCTGGTGATCCATGGTGGAATGATGAAATTGAGGCAGCCCAAAAAGAAAAGAAAGAAGTACACAAAAAACGCTGAACATCGGAGGTCTTAGCAACGAGGAGAGAAATAGGCTCAAAAATGATTACAGACACAAAAAGAGGAAAGTTAAACGACTAGTCAAAGAGAGTAGAGAAAAAATCAGAACAGAAGAAGAGAAAAAAATACAAAACTACTTTGAAGGAATTATGAAACTATTATATAAACAGTTGAAGGAAAGTAAAAGTACAGAGTTTGTCAGCATGAGAAACAGCGAAGGTGAAATGCTATATGATATAGACGGGATAGTAGACGCTTTAAAAGACTCCTTTAAAGAACTATTAGGAGGTGAAGATATAGGGCAACAAAACTGCGACATAGAACATAATGCACTAGAAAATCCAATTGAAAAAGTCTGTGTCACTCAGTTCAGAGATATAATTAAGAACTTGAAAAACGGTAAGGCTGCTGGTATAGACAGTATTAGCGCTGAAATGCTCTATCACCCAGTACTGGGCACTGGCACGTTCATAGGTGGTGGGACACCCTGTATATATAAATCTAGTTTCAGATTGTTTAGTTTTTAATATTTGATTTATAACAGCACATTTTGAATGATCAGTCGAAAGTGGCTAAATATTAAAAAACTGGTCTTTTTATAAATTAAAAACTTTCAAATTTAGTTTGTCAAAAATGGAATACCTTAGATTCAAATAATATTTCAATACGATTTGAAATTGAATAAAAGCGTTGAATTATGAACCTATTAATTTCAAGTTATTTCAAAATTGAAAATAGTTAATAAAGTTTCAATCGGACGTTAACATTCGTTTAACTACTAAGGCTTTCGAAATAAAATAGTCAAATTTTTTATTTAAAAATCTGAAAATTATTTTATTATTAACAGCTTCAGAATTTTGTTGTAAAATGAATTATTAATAAATTATCAGTAGTCGAACTACAGTTCAATTTTTGAAATTATTTAAATTGTGAAAATGTTGATTTTTGAGATGGCGGATATGTTATTTCAAGCAATTACCAGAGAAGCTTAGACATATTTTTAAAGGCAAAGTGAAAAATGTTTGCATCAGCGAGAAATTTGTGAAAATAGGAGCAATAGTGTCATTTTTTGCAAATTATTAGTAAAATAGTTGTATCGTTGACAAAATTGTCGGAATGTGTCAATAGTGTCGTGAGTCCGAGGTCTGAAATTATAATATTTTTATTTGAAATAAAAAATTTCTACATTTCTTCAGGTAATTTATTTGTATTTTTCAAATTTATTTAAATTCATTGTTTTTGTAATTTATTTATTTTTTATTTATTGATTTCTTTTGAATTTATTTTATTTCTTCTGCGCTCAGTGCGGAGGCATCGACGGCAAATATATGTCGATTTAATTGCTAACACAAGATATCAGAAAATAAACAAAATTATTATATAGGAAAAAATTAAATGTACCTATATCTAATATTACTCTTCGATGATATGTTTCTCAATTTAAAATGTTAAAGATTGTAGAATTATTCTATTTCAAATTAAGAGCCTTAATATTTATACAACTTCAAATTTACAACGATCCCAATCGAACTGATTCAGGCTCGAATATAAACAATAAACTATTTCAGAAGTAGACATTAAAAAAAGAGAATAATTGATTCAAAAAAGGCTATTTTTGTAACATATTTCTATTATAGAGAATACTTTCCTTCTCATATACGGGCTTCCAAAAACCACGCGGCCCAAATTTGGCCACTTTTTACCCCCTCCCCCATGTAGTGCACCGTGGCATTCCCGATGACCCCCACCCTCCTAGGGTGCTATGTGACTTTTTCTATTTTTTGTAAGACGAAAATAAAACAAAAAATTATGAGGTTTATTTATTTTTCAGTTTTTCAAGAATAATCTGAATCAACAAACGGCGACACTGGCCACTCACACGCATTCGTTTAATTTTTTTAAACACCTAAGTATAAAACCCCTCGGGGTGGGGTTTGGGCCCCCCCCCCCCCTCCAACGGGACCCCGCGGTTTATGGAAGGCCCCTATGTATGAAAATATTTCGTATAAAAATATACCACAATTAAGAGAGAAAATGATTTTTTTTCTATGAGATAATAAGTTATCATCTTAAAATAAATTAAATCGGAATCTGGTTGTTGCCAACTTACCTCGTTTTTAAGATTCTTCTGTGGATTCTGACCATTCTGACACATTCGCTGAAAAAGATAAGAGAAAGTATAACAAGATTTAACTTATCTTCTTAGTGCAAGGCGGTGTTTTATCTTATTTGAATTCCGATTAATGTTCTCGCATTATATCGAGATGAGGTCTTAATTTCTTATATTTTAATACACCAATTTCACTTAAATTATTTATAACAATGTTTAATGTTAAGTGTTAACCATGAAAATAAGTAATTTCTTAAGTTACTATTTTGATAACTCCCATTAATTAACACTTATGTGCACAACAGGGTGACCCTTATTTTTCCAAATCACATTTCTTGGCTCTCACCGCCTAGCTTTGTTCGAGTGCCCAAAGAAATGATTAAGTCAAATTTTTCTCTTTGATTTCATTTTATAAACGCCTAAAGTAATACACAAAGTGTACAAATATATAATATTTCAACAGATTTCAGACCCTAAAATGTTCTAAAACCCATATCAAATTAAATATAATATACTTAAGATTTCAAGTCGAAATGTATTGCACTTTCAATAAATTAGTGGAATCTCCAACTGAAAAAGATTAATTTACTACCAAAAGAGATAAATTTTCAACTAGAGAGTTTGATTTTTAACCAAAAAATTGAATTTTACAACTAAATGGTCATCTTTTACGACAAAAAAGGTTAAGCTTAGACCACAAATATTTGCATTTTTAAATGAATAGTTAAATCTTCAAGCGAAAGAGACGAATTTTTTAGAAGACGGTGGAAATTTTAACCAATCAATATAAATTTTCAACGAAGAACATTTCTACCACGAACGCTGAATTTCCAATCCAGGGGGCAAACTTTCATCCGAAAAGACAAATTTTGAAACATGAATTTTGAACAACACCGCTGAATTATCAACCTGCGAAGATAATTTTTTAATAAAACATTGAAATTTACAAAAATGATAATTATCATTGAATCAGTTGTATTGACAAACAAATTGTTGAAATTTTAATTCAAAAAGACGAATTTTCTATCGAAAAATACGAATGTTCAACAAAACAGTTAAATTTTTAAACAAAAAAGATGATTTTTTAAAAGTACTAGTTGAATTTATAATTAAATAATTAGATTGTTAATAAAATATTGAAATTTTTATCAGAATAATCGAATTTAAACAAAATAATTGATTTCACATCAACCTAGTTGAATTTTCAACTAAAATTATAAATCTTAAAGAAGAAAAAGCATTTTTAATAAAGAAGTTCAACTTTCAACCAAGTATTGAACTTTCAACTACATACTTGAAAGATTAATTATCATCCAAAAATATAATCATTGATACTTCATCCGCAAAAAAGATGAATTCTCAACGAAAAATGTCACAGTTCATATTTTAAAAGAGAAATGAATTTTTAATAAATTACAGTTGAATTCAACCAAAAAAGACAAATAAAAATTGAATCCTCAACCAAAAATGATTACTTATAACAAAACAGTTGCACATTTAACCAAAGCAGATAATACTTCTAGAAAAAGAGATGAATTTTCAACAGAAAACAAACATTTTTCATTTAAGGTCAAATAAAAATGTCAACCAAACTCTCAAGCCAAAAAGGCAAATTCAACATAAAAAGTTTAATTTCCAACCGAAAAGTTAACTTTCAACCAAATTGTTGAATTTTCTACTTCTTTTACCCTTTTCAGTTGGAAATTTAAGTATTTGTTTGAAAGTTCGTCTTCTTTGGTTTAATGCAACAGTTTTTTATTCGAAATTCACGTATGTTTTCGTTACAAATTCTACTACATAGTTAAAAGTTGAACTTTTATGTTTAAATACTTTTTGTGTGAAAATTCTTCTTGTTAGTACAAAATTTGACTATTTTGTTGAAAATTATTTTTTTTCTTATTGTTGGAAATCAATTTGCTGATTAAAAATTTAATCATTCCATTCTTTTAAGAAATTTCACAGTTTTTAGTTAAAAATTCAACAATTTGATTGAAAATTCGTCATTTTTGATTAAATTTAACAGTCCCTTAATTAAAATCAACTTCTTTTGTGTTTGAAAATTCAACTACTCAGTTGAAAGCTAAACTAATTAGTTTAAAATTTATTTTTGGATGAAAATTTCTCTTTTTGATTGGAAATAAGTTTTTTAAATTGAACAACATAAAAATTATATTTTCTGAGGAAAATTCACCTTTTTTAGTTTAAAATTTGAAATTTTGGTCCAAAATTCGTCTTTTTTGGTTGAGTTCCACAGTTTTCTATTTTAAATTAACATCTTTTTCTGTTTGCGATCAACACTTTCTCAGAACAAACAAATTATTCAAATAACTTTAAATTGTTTAAGCAATGAAAAATTGTTCTGAAAAAGAACGGGAACATTAATAAACATTAATAAACTGAAGAATATCTGAATTTATTGAAAAACTGTAAATTTGTGACTTTCGTTATAAATGAAATAAATCTTTTAAAAAGATTTTGAGATAATACAACTTTCGGAAAAGAAAAACCAAACAATCTTTATTATTTGTCAAATTTTTTTCTTTATTCACATATTTTAAAATAAATACTTAATTACAAAAGGCTTTTTACAATTGAACACGATTTTATATGTACATTTGAAAGTGAAACTCTTTTTTATTTTTGTTGCCAAGACTCAATCGTTGAACACTGATGAGATCGGTTAACGCTCGGATGGGTGACCATACGTGATTTTCAATTTGTTGTGCGGAAATAGTTTATGCTTGGGAAAGGTTTTCTGTAATTTTTTTTCCTCGATCAAAATTCTAAGCAGGTGCAAGTAAGAATGTGAGTAGTAAAATTTGAAACCATTTTTTTTTTTGTTAAACGACAAGGGCACCAGCTTCAATCACTTCAATCTGATTATTTTCGACCTGGAGGTTTGCTGATATCGGTAGCCCAGAAAAAATCCCAGTTTCTAATTTTTTAAGATGTATACTTGTCATATCAAATGCAAAATAAAGGAGGGTCGACAGATTCGGAAATATATTTTTGTCTATAATTGAGATTGGATTATGACTTAATGACAAATCTGTCAAATTAAACAGACCCCTGAAAGTTCCAGATTTAATAACTGTAAGTAAATTGTTTCTTAGACTGAGGTATGTTAGATTTGGCATATTGACAAAACTTCCAGGTTCAATAGAATCTAGCTGATTACTTTCGATATTAAGATTTGTTAGAGACTTGCATAATTGATTAAAAGTCCCTTTTCTAATTTTCCTGATTTTGTTCTCATCCAAGTGAATTTCTGTCAACTCATCCATGTTTTCTAAGATTCCATTCGGAAGAAAATGAATTGAGTTATCACTCAGATAAAGAGAATTAAGGCTCTTCAAGCTTCTAAAAGAACCTGGTGCAATATAAGAAATTCTATTTGACCACAATTCAAGCAATTTAAGGGACTTTAATCCAGAAAAAACATCAGTCTGCAAATTTGTTATTTGGTTTTTACTCAAAAAAAGTTCTTCCAAATTCGGAAGATTTCTAAATACACCATTCGGAATAGATTTGAATTTGTTGGTACCAAGATTGAGAGATTTTAGTGACCATGGTAAAGTTCTGACGAAATTCATATTTTCGAGACGATTGAGTAGCAGGTAGAGTGTTTCAAGTTTAGTATTTTCAAAGGCTTTATCTTCGATTTCCTCTATTAAATTCTTTGATAAATTTAATAATTTGATATGCTTATTTTTTACGACATTTGAATGTAGTTTCGTAATTTGGTTTTCATCCAGCATCACTTGATCGACATCGACTGGTAGCTCATTCAAAAGATCACTGGATATATTTTCAATTTCGTTGCCACTCAAAGAGATCACAGGTACATTCTGAAGTTGGTACCAACTTTTGGCAAATCCTTTTATTCCTAATTCAGAAAGGTCCATCCAGATCTAGTTAAAAGAAAATAAAAATATAAGGAAACATGTAAAAGATGAATTTGGTCTCTATGATGAGATTAAACAAGTTTTTCTTTTGATCCAACTTATTAGTTTGCAGAATATTTTTTAGTACAAAAAAATGATGATAACTATGCGAAAAATTAAATCTTTATCAGTTACTCACAATGTTATCTTTATCAATATATGTTATTTTTTTGCAGTGAAGATCCAGTTTTTGTGTCTCTTTTGTATTCACCACAATTCCATTTTCGATGCAAACCTCAGTCAAATTGTACAAGTCTCGAGTAACAGGGTGATTGGATATATTTGTATAATTTTTTTTAGATCCTGATGATTCTATTTTATTTTCTTCAATTAACGAGGCGTTTTCATATAGCAATAAATTAATATAATTAAATTTGTTTCCACGGGTATAAATTGTAACATTTGTAGGCAAACCTAAAAATTCGCCAGGGTTTATAGACGATTTAGGAATGTAGGATATATTTAAAGTCTTTAAATGATCTAAGCCAACAAAAACTTTTTCTAAGGATATAATTTCGTTTTCCGAAAGTGATAAATATTCGAGATTAATGAGGTTTGAGAAGATGAATTCTGGAAGAGCCTTGAGGGAATTATTTCTCAGGTTCAAGGTCTTCAGAGTTCTCAAATTCTCGAAGGCTTCTCTTTGAATTGACTTGATTTGCATACTAGACAAATCTAGATTTTCTATTGAGGAATCTTCAGAAATTATTCTATTCAACTTTCCATTCTCGATGTCTAAAATTTTAGAATTCGTTACTTCAATTCCCAATACCAAAGACTGTAATAGGAAAATTAAAAAGACGAACATGATGTATCTGTAAAAGAATTATTATTATTATCAGCTTGTGATAATTATTGCAAAAGTTACGAAAATTGTAAGACTGAACAAATTTTTTAATGACTTTTCAAATACATAATTCTCAAGTTAGTAATTGCGAAAAATATATATATTTTATTTCAAGAAAATTAGACAATTTTATATATGTATCGTCTGCAACGATTTGTACAAAAATCTATTTAAAATTACTCAACTACAAAAATCAAAGATTGTATCTAATAAATTTAAATCAATGGACAAATATAATACAAGAATTTTCTAAATACCTTTATTGAAGAAATATTTCAGCTTTCTATTTGAATTTTATTTTTTCACTTGCAATTCTAAATCATCATGAATAGAAATTCACACTGAAATATATATGTAACTGAAGATTCAACTGATGCGACTCTTTATTTTGATAAAATATTTAGAGTCATATGAAATATACACCTTATTGGAGAAGACTTACACTAAGTCAGGTTTTCTGGGATTTAATTCAAGTTTTTCTCCTGTTGTCATTCGGCAAAAGTCGGTCACGTACTGAAACTCGAAACTAACGGTTTGATGAAATTATACTTCGCAACCTCTGCTGGCGATAATGAGAAATATGTTTTGCTTTTGCTTTTCAAGAAAAATTTAATTTCAGAAAATAAAAGTAATTTACTAAAAAGTTCCAGTTTCTCAAGATGTATATATAAATCTAAATTTTCCTTTGCATTCATATTCATATAATTTGATGACCGTTGAAGAAAAATTAAATCAATTTAATATAGTTATAACACAACTCTTTATATTAGTCAGTAGTTACTGATGACTTATTATCAGTGTCAAATTCGAGGTCAAATCACTTACTTTTATTGCTTGAATCAAAAAATATGAATTAAATCATACAAAATGACTGATTCGCAGTAATATTATCAAAATAAATCAGAAGTCAGGAAGAGCCCAATAAACACAGGGTGCCTATCCGACCGATGATTTGAAATTCCCGGGCATTTGTCTGTTTTCTCCGGGTCAAATTTTAATTTCCTCCGATCAATTTGAAAAAGATCAACAGACTTTAATGATTTCCAACGATTTTTGAAGATTTCAAAGGATTTGAAAATATTTTCAGATTTCAAAGATTTAAAATTTGGAACAAGGAATTTTGGAAGAAAGTTTTTCTTCTGAGTTGGAACATCAGATGACTTTTGGTCATAAGAATTACAATACTGACTCGGAACGGAGAATTTTTTAAATAATTATAGTTATAAATTATACCATACATTTTTCTCTTCTTTAAATAAGAATTAAAATTACTTTCCAAAATTTCCGTTCCATTGCAAAAATT
The DNA here is from genome assembly GCA_932178445.1 of Andricus quercusramuli. Lineage (NCBI taxonomy): Eukaryota > Metazoa > Arthropoda > Insecta > Hymenoptera > Cynipidae > Andricus > Andricus quercusramuli. The sequence goes on from CAKNXH010000228.1 coordinate 221,042, forward strand.
CTCTGCTCTCGGTCAAATAATAATTCTTTACGAAAATTCCCTGTCTTACAGTCTAAATTATAATTCTTCACGGAAATTCCCTGTTACAAAGTGAAAATTACATTCCTTAATAGAAATTACCTATGGCAATTCCTGTGGAATTGCGATATGAAGAATAAAATTCGCTATCTTGTATTATTCTCTTTTTGATATAAGCAATTAAAAACTAAGAAACTGTTGTAATTTGTAATATTGGTCATTTAGCCGCCAATGCTGGAAGCTTTTCTTTCATTCCGATGTTCCTTGGAGGTGGTTCAAATTGAAGTTTACAGTATGTACAACAATTATGGTAAAGAATTAAATGTACTATCTTATATTTTTCTTATTTTTATATGTGTAGTTAAAGACTAAGACAAATGAAGAAATTTGGCCTTTCAAACCTCTATGCTGGAACCCGATATTTCTCGGGGATGGCTCAAATTGAAGTTCTTAGCATGTAGAATCGCGATAAAAAAAATAAAATTTACTATCTTATATTCTTCATTTTTTAATATCAGTAATTGAAAAGTGAGGGAAATGATGAACTTTTTCAATTTGACCTTTTAGACCCCTATGCTTGAAGCTTTTCTTTCAGACCGAGTTTCCACGGGGATACCTCAAATTGATCTATTAGCATGTAGAATTATAATAGAGGATATGATTTGCTATCTTATATTTTTCTTTTTCGGATATACGTGATTAAAAATTCAGGAAAAATGAAGAAACTCGGCCTTTTAGACGCCTATTCTTGAAGCTTTTCTTCTAGTCCGATTTTCCTCGGGGATAGCTCAAATTGAAGCTCTTAGCATGTAGGATTGCGATATTGAAAATAAAATTTGCTATTTTATACATGGATAATTGTCCGAAATCTTAAGATTTTTGTCAAAGAGATTTTGTAAACAAAAAAATAGTGAAACATGTGACCTTTTATATATGTATTGCTTCTTTGCATAACCAAAATTATACTCCTACTCTAGCTCAGCCGTTTACTTGATGCCACGGGCTATCGATGTGATTTAAAAAATTTGTAAATCTGAAAAGTATTCATATATTTTCGAAATGAGTATACCAGTGGAAAGCTAGTTTTTTTGTTTTCATTCTCAGACACCTCAATTTTCACAATTTTCAAACAAAACATCATCACCTTGACACCTTATCTTTCTTCTTTTTCATTCATCTTAAGAATATTATTTCATCATGTTTTGTATATCATAATTTGATAATTCAAAACGAATATTTGAATGACAGGTTATAAATTTCAGAAAGCGGCAATATTCACACATTTAAATTTCTGATTTCGTTACATCAGCGACAATTTTTCAAAAATTGATATAAATATCAAAGTACACGGAATTTGTTGGTTGACACTTATACGTGCATTCATATAATTTAAAAGTGATATCTATAATGCATTTGATTAATTTAAACTAATTTTGCAGTATGTAGGCCTGGCCCGTAGAACTACCGACATTTTTTTGTGTGAACTCATTTTCCCATTCATATAAAGAAATAACTTTTGTAATATTATAAATTAGAAAGAGCCAAGGCATGAAATTAGATTCTTTCTCACGATCCAATCGCTATTTTTCTATACAACCTACGTGATTATGATTAATTTTTATAGACTATAGAATCATTTATTAACAGAACACATGATTTTTAGGCTTTTATCTGATAAAATATAAAAATGACGAACATTAAAATGTTTAAAAATGCAAAATGGGCTGTCAGGCTGCAAAATGCAGTCAGACACAATACTGCTGAATGCATTAGCAAAATTTCTATCTAATTCGGATTTAGAGACTAGCCAATTAATCTTAACCCTCTCATCAAACACCAATGAACAGCCGGGACATAAAATCTGAAGGTTAACTACAATTGCACATATTCTCTTCTTTTTTATATCAGTAGTTAAAGGATACAAAAATAAGAAAATTTGGATTTTCGTCGTTTGGAATGACTTGAATCCTGTAACATACGAAATTCTTCCTTGAAGGCACTTGCTTAAACTTCTTTGGCTTATTTGTTTTTATCGTGCAGGGTAGTTTTTTATGAATTCTGTGGACCACCTAAGCGATAATGAATTAAGATTACAGAACGCCAGCCGGTAGTTTTGAACGAGCACGTGCCGCATTTATTTATGATTAAAAAGAAGATTGTGGGGGAGCGCATTTATCGAGCGGATATAGGCACAAAGCCGACGATAGGTGCATAATATATATACATATACAATATACATGATACATTATACGTAGCTCGAGCTACTCGGCGATCACTTATCAGAGTTTATTAATTTCCTTGATGGGCTCGAGCTGCTTCGAGTGACAGATTGTACCCGAGTGTGTACGCGTATGTCACGGCGTTCATGATGAAACTTGATGAAACGAAGCAAGTAAACGAGCATAATTCGATTGGCAGCTGCACCCGGACCCAGGAGGAGGAAGTATCTCCTTAATAATAACGGCGCGCTTTTTAAGGATGCAGGCACTCTCGCACCTATAAATCATCGGTGATCATTTTTATAAAACTCACTCAAAATCAGCTTCCCGCGGTGTCTCTTTTAATTCCTTCACTCGTGACGCGAACGTAATCGCTTAATAATCACCAATCTTCAGACGATTTCACGACCATCGATTCTTTTAATTAAGGTGCGGTCCTTCCAAGTCAAAAGCCGGTCTCTAAATTCCAGAACACCAGCAACCATGCCAAAAGTTGAGCTCGTTAGCGCGATTTAAGCTCAGAAAATAATTTGCTTCAGGCTACCAAATGTCGTTTATGAAAGCTTGATATGAAATATAGTTTCTATTGGGGCCGTGTGAAATTACTAAAAAACGAAAGTTAAACAGATTTAATTGTAAACCGCTGTTTATCAGGGCAATCTGATGCTTACTGTAGTATCAAGTTCAATAAATGAGTTTTTCTATAGAAAAACCACCGAAGTCGACTCTTAGGTGGTTTTTGGAGAGAACGAATTGAATGTAAAAAATTGTATGTGGCTCTCTTGATAATTGTAACAGTATTACCTAATAATATTAGCAATACCTGGTGACATTAGTATTAATATTGAATTTAATAATTATACATTCATGAATTGCATTAATTAACATTAAATACGTAAGCCGCCCGGATGAAACAATTTTGGTATGGGATTGATCTAGGAAAACATCTGTGAAATCGTATGGGAGTCATCTCTCAGATAGTATAGTGAAAGTATGGCATTTGAGACGATCCCATACTTCATGTAGGTTTGAATGAAGTATAGTGGTTGTGTAGCTCTAATATAGCTACAGTATAACAATGTATAGTTGAAGTATAGGGGAAGTATTTTTGAAGTATATCCGAAAAGTGTAGCTACAGTATAAATAAAGTATATCTGATGTTCAGTCAAAGTATCGCTAAAGTATATATTTTAAGTATAGCTCAAGTATGTAGATTATGTCTGAAGTATAGGAAAAGTATGGCTATGATAGGTATATCCGTATAATTGCTGATGGGAGATAATAATCAGTTATCTGAAATACATGAAAATAGAGATCCAGAATCATGATTTTCATAATGTCAAAGAATATTGTTTGTAAATTCTAAAATAAGTAAAATGCAAATAAGAAAAATGTTAATTGTAACATAAATTGTTTAACTTTATGAATTTAAACACTAAACGTTTCTCCTAAGTAACACTTTTATTAAACCTTTTTATATAAATAATACATGTAGATGGTAAAAAGAAACTGACATACTTCAGACCAAAAGTAGATTTTGATGTTATAAATCCTTTATTTCTGCCAACGTTTCGAAAACTTTGTCATTTTCCTCTTCAGGACGTTAAATTTTAAAATTCGTCAAATGGAGCAAAACAGTTGGGGAGTTTTTGACTCTTTAACTAAGTAAATTTTATTATTAAAATGTTTTTAACAGTATCAATTTATCAATTTTTGTAAACAAATTTAAATTTTTCAAAATTTAAACAAAATTTCGTACCAAAAATGAAGCTCCTTAAAGATATGTGAGGAGGAAGATGATTGTTTTATAACTAATTGACGAATATTGGACGAATTTAAAAATTTAACGTCCTGAAGAGGAAAACGACAAAGTTTTCGAAACGTTGGCAGAAATAAAGGATTTATAACATCAAAATCTACTTTTGGTCTGAAGTATGTCAGTTTCTTTTTACCATCTACATGTATTATTTATATAAACTTATTTTACTCAGACAAATAACATCGCTTTAACACCATTTCAAACCTTTTTATGCTATTGATATTATGTTTAGGAATCAAATACGATTCTGGATCTTTTAACAATATATATGACAGAAGAGTCATATAAGTAGTCCACTGTATATCCGTTGCATATTGTATATCCTCACGAACAATATTCAAAATATAGTTGACTCACGAAATCACTTGAATCCCGAACATTTAAAATTTTTGGACGAGCTGTCATTTATGGCATATTGTGTTTTATCACGTTGCTAGGGTATTTGAAGAACAAATGAGTACAATTCTATGTCCGATACTTTTGCCATACTTAAGTATAAATGAATGAATAAATAATAAATAAAAAAATAAATAAATAAATAAATAAATAAAAAAATAAATAAAAGTACTTCAGCTATACTCAAGTATAGATGAAGTATATCCCATACTTCAGCCATACTTCAGCTATACTTTAGCTATACTTTATCTATACTATTTCAATATGCTTGAAGTAAGGGATCGTCTCATTTACCATACATTTTTTATACTTTGGAAAGTCAATAATTGATCATTCATAAATTAGGTAAGGTGTTTTTCTGAAATTTCCTTTCCCCTTCTTTCTTCATAAAATTACGGAACAAACATATATATAAAATTTAAACTCTGTTAATTAAACTAATATGGAACCTTAATGAAATTAGTTTTATGGGATAAAATGTGCTTTCTCTCGCGTTTTCTAATCTAATAATTTAAAAGTATGAAAAATGAACTTCAACGTTCATTTAAACTATTATTATATAATTTATGAATGATCAAAATTCATATTTATTAATCTCAGGATTCCCAGTCCTTCCTATTTTTCTCATTTTCCCACTTAAATTTGAACTTAATTAATAGAATCCAATGAGAAAATCCAAATAATTTTGATTGGAAGTTCATTTTTTGGTTGAAAAGTCTATTATCGAATTTTTCGTTAAGAGTTCACCTTCTTTGGTTCAAAATTAAATTATTTTGTTAGAAATTCAACGATTTTGTTCAAAAGTCATGTTTTTTCATTGAAAATTTAACTATGCACGCCTCCTCAGAACTAAGTTTCGCTTAAATGAGCAGGCTAAAATTTATACCTCAGAAATTATGTTTTGGAGATGCCTCCTGAGTATTTTTACAGAATGTGAACAAAATCGTTAGGCCCCCTTTTAAAATAACTCCATATTTGTTGTTTTCTTATCAATTTATCTGATTTGTTTCGAAAGGAACAAGTAATAATTAATAAGTGTGATTAACATTGACTGACTTTTTGATCCCTTTTATAGATTTTGAAAAATATGTGGAAAACATCAGTTTTTTCAAGATTCCACAATTCTGGTCCATTTCTTGTAGACATTTTAAGAACAAAAAATAGAGTCCAAAAATTTCCGAAGAATTTAAAAAAAATAGAATGTTTTAGCATAAATAGTTCAGAAGTTATGACCTTTTAAACTGATTTTTCAGTGAAAAAAACTTCAAATCTTTTTCTTTTTGCACAATATCTCCTATCCTGTACATCCCACATGAAAGTTGTGTGGGAATAAATTCAAGAAGATTATTTTATCTTCAAACCTAAAGAAAACAATTGATTCTAGCTTTCATGTAACAGAAGTTATAGTATCTTGTTTTCATCGTACGTTACTAAATCTCTCGGCATTTTAAACAGTGAATGAGTTTTCGCATGACATGAGTGAATGAAAAAGGTATTGGGCTATGAGAGACTATATAACTTCTGTTACATAAAAGCTAGAATCAATTTTTTTTAGTTTTGAAGATAATTTAATCTTCTTCAATTTATTTCCACACAAATTTCATGTGGGATGTACAGGATATGAGATATTGTGCGAAAAAGAAAGATTTAAAGTTTTTTTTTTTCACTGAAAATCAGTTTAAAAGGTCATAACTTCTGAACTATTCATGCTAGAATATTATATTTTTTCAATTCTTCGGAAATTTTTGGACTTTGTTTTTGATATTTAGAATTTTTACGAGAAATGGACCAGGATAATGGAATCTTGAAAAAATTGATGTCTCCCACATATTTTCCAAAATCTAAAAGGGATCGGAAAGTCAATCAATATTAACCACACTGGAGCTTATTTTGGGCGTGATATTGAAGGTTTTTAATACAGAAAACGTTACTTATCACTTGTTCCTTTCGAAACAAATCAGATAAATTTATCAAAAAACAACAAATATCGAGTTATTTCAAGAGGGGGCCTAAAGATTTTTTTCATATTCTGTAAAAATACTCAGGAGGCATCTCCAAAACATAATTTCTGAGGTAAAAACTTGAGCCTGCTCATTTAAATGAAACTTACAAGGAAGGTACTCCAGGTGTCCCTCGCCGATTTGATTCTCCCTGATATATGTTGTAGTACCCGAAAAACTAAGTGACACGTATTTTTTTTTTATCTGCGGAAAAACACTTTAAGGGGGTGAAACAACCCCTCAAAGATAGGGGTCGCAAGTGTCGATTGTATAGTTTTGTGTAGAAAAACAAAATTGATTTCGACCAAACCTACTGGGAAAGTTTCCTCATGATGAAAGATGACTAAAGTAATTTTCTCTCAAAAAAAAAAGATTTATTAAGGGGGTGAACCACCCCTACATAGTTTTAAAGTTGTGCTGAAAATTGCTAAATTCACAGGAAAAAATTTGAAAAAAATATATGTTGCACTTGAGACCAAAATAAAGTTGACGTGTTTCGTAAAAAAAAATTGGTAAAAAAATTAATGAGGGTAGCTACCCCAAAACACTTTTTATTATTTGGCTATGATAATATATACTTTTCATACACAAAACAAAATTGAGAAATTATTCTTATAACGAAGGAAGTGAAATAGAGTCCATCCAACATGAATGAAAAAATTACGCGGGGGTAAACCACCACTACATATTTTTGAAAATGTGCTGAAAATTGCTAAATTCACAGTAAAAAATTTGAAAAAAAATATAGTTTGCACTTGAGACAAAAATAAAGTTGACGTGTTTCGCAAAAAAATCGGTAAAAAAATTAATGGGGGTAGCTACCCCTAGACACTTTTTATTTTATCTCAATGGTAATATATACTTTTCATACACAACAAAAATTGGGAAATCATTTTTATAACGAAGGAAGTAAAATAGAGTTCATCCAACATTAATAAAAAAATTGTGCAGGGGTGAACCACCCCTACATATTTTTAAAGTTGTGCTGAAAATTGCTAAATTCACAGGAAAAAATTTGAAAAAAATATATTTTGCACTTGAGAC
>CAKNXH010000228.1:233537-263168 GCA_932178445.1 Andricus quercusramuli
CGTCAACTTTATTTTGGTCTCAAGTGCAAAATATATTTTTTTCAAATTTTTTCCTGTGAATTTAGCAATTTTCAGCACAACTTTAAAAATATGTAGGGGTGGTTCACCCCCGCGTAATTTTTTTATTCATGTTGGATGGACTCTATTTCACTTCCTTCGTTATAAAAATAATTTCCCAATTTTTTTTGCGTATGAAAAGTATATATTATCATAGGCATAAAATAAAAAGTGTTTTGGGGTAGCTACCCCCATTAATTTTTTTACCAATTTTTTTTTGCGAAACACATCAACTTTATTTTTGTCTCAAGTGCAAAATATATTTTTTTCACATTTTTTCCTGTGAATTTAGCAATTTTCAGCACATTTTCAAAACTATGTAGGGGTGTTTCACCCCTTAATTTTTTTTTTTTTTTTTTTTGTTAAAATTACGTTAGTCATCTTTCATCATGAGGAAACTTTCCCAGTAGGTTTGGTCGAAATCAATTTTGTTTTTCTTCACAAAACTATACAATCGACACTTGCGACCCCTATCTTTGAGGGGTTGTTTCACCCCCTTAAAGTGTTTTTCCGCAGATAAAAAAAAATACGTGTCACTTAGTTTTTCGAGTACTGCAACATATATCAGGGAGAATCAAATCGGCGAGGGACACCTGGAGTACCTTCCTTGTTAGTTCTGAGAAGGCGTGTATGTTGTTGAAAAAGCGTCTTTTTGGGATGAAAATTCGTATTCCTTCATTGGAAATTAACTTTTTCGTCGAAAATTCGTTTTTTCAGCTCGAAGCTTCAACAATTTTGTGAAAAATCAACTATTTAGTCGAAGGTGAACTACTTTATTAAAAATTTATTTTTAAATTGAAGACTTATCTGTTCAGTCACAATTTCATTTCTTTGGTTGAAAATTCAACTATTTAAAAAAAATGTGTATCAATTTCTTAACCGAAAAATTACCTGTCACATTTGTTCGAAAATATATCACTTTTAGTTTAAAATTGATCTATTTTGTTAAAAAATCATGTATTCTGTTAAAAATGTGTTTCAGTAGGAAATTTTTACTCTTTGTTTGAAATTTGACTATTTGATTGGAAGCTTATGTATTTTATTGAAATCTTAACTCTTTTGTTGAAAATTTGGCTTTTTGGTTTTACTAATTTATCTCTTTTAGTAGAAAATAATTTTCTGTTTCGGTGGTGGATTGAACTATTTTGTTGAAAATTTGTCTTTTTTGGTCTTAAAAATTTTTGTTAGTTCAAATATCAACAATTACAGTTTTTGTTGAAAATTCCTCTTCTTGTGTTAAAAATTCATAATTTTAGTTGAAAATGCATGTATTTGGTTAAAAATTGAACAACTTTGTTGAATATGTTTTATTTTGGTTAAAATTGTATTTTTTCAACTAAAAGATTTACTGTTTGTTTAAAAATTCATATTCTTGGTTATAAGTTCAAGTATTTTGTTAATAATTCATCTGTTTGGTTGAAAGTTCATGTAATAATGTTAAAAATTCATCTCTCCTGGTAGAAAATTAATCCTCTTGGTTGAAAATTTATCTGTTTGGTTAACATTCAATGTTTTAACAGGAAAATTAATTATTATATTTTTGGTTGGAAATGTACCGCTTTTTTAGTTGAAAATTCATGTGTTTGGTTGGGAATTCAACTGTTTAGTTGAAAATGTATGTATTTTGCTGAGATTTTGTCTTTTTTGAAGAAAATTATTCTTCTTGGTTGAAAATTTATCTTTTCGATTGAAAATTCGATTTTGTTGAAAATTCAACTGTTTTGTAAAAATCTCATCTTTTTGGCTTGAAAATTGATCATTTTTAATGAAATTTCTTTTCTTCACTGAATGAAAAATCTTTCTGCCTTAATAATTCAAGTCTGGTTTTAAATTCGCCTTGTTCATTTATTAAGAAGTATAAATTTCATCTTATTTGATTAAAATAGCAGCTTTTTGCTTGAAAATGAATCTTTCTTGGTAAAGGATTGAACTATTTTGTTGAAATGTTGTCTTTTTTGGTTTAGTTAAACTGTCTTTGTTAAAGATTCATCTTTTCAGATTGGAAATTCCACTACTTGTTTGAACTACTTTGTTAAGCCAAATTTAGCCGGAAAAATTACGTAAGCTAGGGGGAAGGGCAGGGGGTAGGGGAGTCAAAACTTAAGGACTCTATCAAAGGGGTGTACGTAGTTCAAAATTTAAGAAGAAAAACTTTACGTAATTTATGCATGGCCCATATGAAAAGAAGAGCAATTAGGAGAAGAAAAATTGATGTCGGTGAATGTCGGTAACAGGAATCGGCAGTTAGTAATGTAATACATTATCAAAAATCTGTATGATAAACCCGTCAATTTGAAATGATTGATCACTCGAAATGTCGCATTTTTATATCTTTACTTGGACATACGAGCCACCTTACGATCCCTCTTTAATCCTCGAGCAATCTAGGATAATTAGTTGAGTCTCGAGCAGTCATCAGGTACACGATTCTATTCGTATTACAAATGTTATACACACACACACACACACACACACAGGCACACGAAAATTCTTATCCAACATACAGTCCTGAATCTAACGTAAACATCTGTCAACCTGCAAGAGTGTAGGTTCACACACTTTTGTATAATATGTAACATTGCGATAAAATTTTGCGACGATTATAAAACATTAAAATGTCCGTCAGACGCATCGTCCTGTTTATTCCTAATGACGCCCCGCGAGACACACTTCAGAGCAATTTCCTCAATTTTATCAAGAACCAGAGAAAATACGAGCGCATCGCATTAGATCCTAAAGCGGTTGTTCAAACAATTTTTAATTCCAATGCGCATTGCCCCATTAGGTTATTAATGCGACCGAAGCCTCAATTACCTCGGCCTTTCCACTATTCACTATATTTCCCTTTCATTATTCATTTTTCCTCTTTATTTCAGTCGACGATTCTCCGGAGATTTAACGCAGACCCCTTGGGAACCGCAGTTCACTGAATAATTTAGCATACGATGGATATGTATAATGGATTTTATCAATAGTTTTGACTGCACGAGATACGTGACTCAATGCTCGTCTCGAATTTGAGGCCCATTCACGCCTAGAGTAATGACAAATACATTTTTCCAATACAAACAGGTACTCTCTTAATTTAAATCAGTGGAATTTACCTGAGAATCAGTAACGCACATCTGGCTTTTTGGATCAGTGAAAACTCGTTGGGAATCAGTGAATATTTACTGAAATTCATGTAAAGTTTCTACTGGGGCTTCAGTAGAAACTAACTGACGTTTCACTAAAAATTTATTAAATTTTCTTTTGGAAAAGTATGTAGTGAAGTATGACTGGAAGTTCAATGAAAAGCTACTGGAGTTTCGGTGATCAATCACTGATTCTATTATTCTATCTAATTGAACTATACAGAAGCCACGACAAATCTTTAAATGAATCCCATTTCTAGATTTATTCGCGTTTCCAAAATTTCCACCCCAGGATGTAGTGCCAAAAATGAGGTCAAAACCGTTTTTTCAGCAGTAAACCCATAAATTTATAATAAAACCATAATAAAACCCTAATTCCTTTCAAAACATTTTTCAAGTTTTTTGGTGTTGAAACAGGGAACTGACGGTACCTTAAAGTATTTGCATAGTTTTTTGGGGTTGGGACATGGGAATTCACAAGGCTTTTGAATATTTTAATAGTTTTTTTTTGTGGTTGGACCTGGGGGACTGATGGGACCTTAAAATATTTTCATAGTTTTCTGGGTTGCAATAAGGGAATTAATGGCAATTTGAAATGTTTTCTCCGTTTTTTTCTTGTGATTGGCACAGTGGAACTGATGGGGTCTTGAAATGTTCTCATAGTTTTCTGGGTCAGAACCTGGCAATTCATGGGGTTTTGAAATATTTTCTCAGTTTTTCTTGTAATTGAAACAGTGGAAATGATGGGGTCTGTAAATATTTTCATAGTTCTCTGGGCTGAAACGTGGGAATTCATGGGGTTTTTGAATATTTCAATTTTTTTGTCGTAACTGGGGAACTGACGAGGTGTTAAAATATTTTTATAGTTTTCTGGGTTGTTACAAGGGAATTCATGGGGTTTTAAACTATTTTCTCAGTTTTTTCAAATTGAAACAGAGGAACGCATGAAATATTCAAATATATTTATACTTTTCTGCGTTGGAATATGGAATATTCATGAGGTTTTGAAATATTCTCAGAGTTTTTTTGTGATTTGAACAGGGGGACTAATGAGATCTTACAATATTTTCATGGTATTCTGGGTTATAACAAGGGAATTCAGGGAGTTTTTAAATACTTTCTCAGTTTATTGAAACAAAGAAGCTGATAGGGTTTTGAAATATTTTCATAGTTTTCTGGGTGGGAGCATCGCGATGCTCCGCGGAGTTTATAAGGCATTGAAATACATTTGCTATGTTTGAAACAGAGGAAATTATGTATTAAAATATTTTTAGTTTTCTGGGTTGCAACAGCGGAATTATTAAGGTTTAGAATACTGTTGTAGTTTTCTGAGAGCTGGAACAGGGGGAATAATGAGGTATTGGAAAATATTTTAATTTTTTTGGGGTTGGAACAGGGTAATCAATCGGATTTTGAAATATTTCCATAGTTCTTCTGTGTCAGAACATGGGAATTGATGGGGTCTCAGAATATTATCATAGATTTTTAAGTTGTAACAGGGAAATTGATGGGGTTCTGAAATATTTTCAGAATTTTGTTTTGTGATTGTAACAGGGGGACCAATAGGATCTTACAATATTTTCATAGTTTTTTTTTCATTGGAACAGGGAAATTCGTGGGGTTTTTGAATATTATAGCAGTTTTAAGTTGGTTTTAGCAGCGGGACTGATGAGGTCGTGAAATATTTTCATTGTTTTTCAGTTGGAACAGTGGAATTTATATGGGGTTTTGAAATATTTTCAGTTTTTTTTTTGGTTGGAACAGGGGAAAGAATGTTCTTTTTAAAATATTTTTTATTTTTTTGTGGTCGAAACAGGGGAACAGAGGGGGTCTTAAAATATTTTAATAGTTTCTTCGGGGCTGGAACAGGGGAATACGTAGGGTTTAAACAAGTTTCATTAGTTTTTGGATTATTGGAACTGGGAGACTGATAAGGTCATGAAATATTTTTTATGCGACTCCGGTGCATTAACGCGTTTTTATGCGACAGCGTAGAGTATCGTAATGTTGTACATTACGATACAGCGGAAGATCACTCTTCACATTACACTCCGCTGTATCGTAATGTACAACATTACGATACTGTACGCTTTCGCAACAAAACTTGTAAATGCACCGTCGACATATAAAATAATATATGCGCCAATGAGCACAATTCGGGACTTCACGCGACTCGCTTACAATGCTCGCAGGACTTATCTCGCCTCGGCTTCGATCGTCCTGCGAGTATTGCCGCTTGTCGCGTAAAGACCCTCATTATGCACCTCGGCGCATAATATACTATTATGACACATGCATGATTTCAGCCTTTTTCGATGCCTATGAAGCGGAGCTAAAGTTGTACTTTTTACTCCCTAGGGAGTGAAAAGTGACGTCAGAGAGGAATAATGGCAATTACGCATCTATGACCTCGCATTTCATGATTATCAACCCACTCACCGTGAAAACTGTGAGGAAATTTTGTTGCAGACAATAGAATTTTGTGGTTATTAATGGAATGTTACCATATATACCTGTAAAATTACCATAAATGACCGAAATATTTCATAAATTACCGGAAATTTATGAAAATTTAAGAAAATGAATTTCGGGTAAGTTACCATATTTACTTGTAAGATTACCATCAATGAACGAAAATTTTCATAAATTTCCGGAAATTGATGGCAATTTTTAAAAATGAATTCTGGGTAATTTATGGTAAGTTACGATACTCACCTGTAAAATTACGGTAAATTACGGAAAAATTTCATAAATTTCCGGAAATTTATGAAAATTAAAAAAAAATTTTTTGGCAATTTATGGTAAGTTACCATTAATTAACTCTAATATTATTATAAATTAGGTTAGCATTAATTTCATGCTTCATTATACAAAAACTAATATGGACTGAAATCATGACTGTATTTCGAGAAATGTCTGAAATCATCCATTTTTTATAAAAAATTTCGTATGCGCCAAGGGGGAGAGGCACTTTTCCTCCCTCTAGGTGCAATGTGCATAATATACTATTAATCGCTTTTTGAGATGCGACTTAAGAATTCGTGTGGTTGTCAAATATTTTCTCAGTTTTTTGGTCATTAGAACAGAGGGACTGACGGACTATTTTCTTCGTTTTTAATTTGTAGACAGTGTAGTCAGTGAAAATTTACTAAGAAATCAATGACTACGGAAAGATTTAAAAACCTGACGTCATAAAGGATTATCCTGAGGTATTATATATTATATGTTATATGTTATATGTTATATGTTATATGTTATATATGTTACCCAGTACGGAATCGTGACGGTCCCAATAATCGTGAAATTTAGTTATAATTTATACATATTGTTAAAAAAAGACGTTGAATGTAACATTTAATCATAAAACCCATTCATTTTTAGCATTTTATAGTAGCGAATAGGAATTACATTAATTCAAGTTAAATAAAAAGCAAGAAAATTGGCATCACGATTACGGGGACTAAGATCACGATAACTGGGACATTTACCTTATTACAATCTAAAAACGTCAAAAATATTTGAAAACAGCTAAAATTTCAGTGACGTATACTACAATTTCAGCATGTGAATCTATGATTTCTCAATGACGGTCCACTGATTTAAATTTAGAAAGTACGATTCAAAAATATTTAACAGAATCAATATGTTACCTATCACAAGAATTAATAAGTAAACACGTTCCCCCTAAAAATTAACCTATACAAATTTGATGAAAGCGTTAAATAGTGTGTAAACTGACACTTTCAGGAAATTGCAGAAAAAAAATCTCAAAAAATCGAGATGGAGCACATTTCATGGTGGCATCATGTAATATTCTCGCGTTTAATCTTCAGTAATGGGTAAAAATTACTTATTTGAAGACACGGGAAGGTCGTTTCATGCTTGATCTTTCTTTTTTATTACACACCCGAAAAATGAATAAACCTCGCGATCTCGAACGACAAGCGCAAAAGAAGGTGGTGGAAACCCAGTGACCGCTTTACCGTATCAAATTATATGGTATGTTCGAGTCATTGGCGTCGGAATACATCTGGATTGTGAAACTGTAATTTTTTAAATTCCATACAATTTTCTCGGAAAAAATGCCATGCCATGCGTTGTCCGGTCTCAAATTTGCCTAAGGGTTCTTTATTTTTGAATAAATTTTTAGTTTGCTGAATGACACATATCTGTCACTGATATCCTTTCATTTCCAATTTTATACTTTCCAATTGGTAATTTTCGAAATGTTATTGTTTTTAATTTGAGAAAAGTGATGGTACTTCAATTTCAAAATTGTCTAAATTGAAGTAGTCTTAAAAATCTAGTTTTCAATTTTGAACAAATGAGAGAGGAATTTTGAGATGAATCAATGCTGAATAGAACCCTGACAATTTTGATTCTCAAATGTTAAAAAATCCAATTTCCAAATAAAAAAACTTTGTGAATTAGATTCTTTTTAAGCTAATAAAATTATTTTCGACAACTTTGGATTAGGTCCTCATAGCATGCTACCCTTCAATTGTCAGGAGATTTTCCAAACAAATTTGACGCCACTGAAATGAACCAATTAATTCTACTGGTGTTCAGGGCCAATTTTAGAGTAAAATTAAGCTGAAATCTTGGAACATTAAATCGTAATTAAGTCGTTGGTGGCGTCGACATTAAAGCCTTTCTTAACACACGAATAACGAACGATAAAGCAGACGTCGATCAATTCAATATCCTCATCCACCTGCCTGTCGAGTTGATACGTGCAGATATCGATTACGCTTTCGCTCAATCACCTAACTGATATAAAATCATTTTTGTGCCCAGACTTGTCTTGCTGTCTCATTATTGTCATTTCCCTTCATTACATACAAGAAATAATAAAAGAGAAAGCAAACACAAGCGAAGATAACTTACGGTACAAAAATCCTGGCCAACAAATAATTTTTTAAATAATTGCTTCAGTGATTATTGATTTCAATAATGCTCAATTCAAGATGATTAAATCTTAAATTTGTTTCTTCATTAAGAATTTACATATTTGTAATTCTTCAATGTTGAATGCTTTGAATACTCATAGTTTGATTTTCACATTTTATATTTTGATGTTTTAAAATTGTAATGTTTAACATTTTTGAATTTAACTAAGGGGTTAATTATCCGGATTTTATTTGTACACACGATTGCAAAATTGCAAGATTTTATAGGATTTTAAAGGATTGCATAAGATTTTGAAGGATAGCATGGGATTGCAAGTGGTTGAATAGAATATCAAAAGATTGCATAAAATTGCAAAAGAATACATGGGATTTTAAATGATTGAAGTGATTGAATGAGATTTTAATGGATTACATAAGATTATAAAAGATTGCCTCAAATTGCAAAAGAATAAATGACATTTCTGAAGGATTGCAATTAGAATTAAAAGGATTATATAGAATTTCAAAGGATTGCATGGAACTGCAAAAGATTGAATGAAATTGTAAACGATTGCATGTGATTTTATAGGATTGCGCACGTACGGGATTGCATGGAATTACAAGGACTCTAAAGGATAACATTGATTCACATATGATTTTAAAGGATTGCATCAAAATTGCAAGGGATTTTAAAGGACTGCGTAAGATTTCAAAAGATTGCATGGGATTTCGAAGGACTGCATGGGATAACATGGAGATTGAATGGGATTACAAGAATTTTAAAAGATCGCGTGAGGATGCATACGATTTTAAAGGATTGCATCGAGTTTGCATGAGATTACAAGGGATTATAAGGGATCGCATGAAATTGCAAAATATTGTAAAGAATTTCAAAGGATTGGATGAGATTGAAAAAGATAGTATGAGATTATCTTGAAAGAATGAAAGATGAACGATTGACGAAGCAAGTATATAAAGGTAAAGTAAATGGCAGAATGCCCAGAGGTAGACCGCCGAAAGAATGGTTAGAATCTGTAAATGAGACATTAATCCGAAGAGACATAAGAAGTCATAGAAACAAAAGAGCTTGCATGAAGAAATGCATGGACGTAAAGGAAGCTAGAGTAGTGTGCCAGGACAGAAAAGTGTGGCGACAAATAGTTTATAAACAGAGTGACAATAGAGTGAATGATGCCTGAAACAAAGACCTTGGATACTAATGGGCCCAAGTGTGGAACCATACATAACAATTTTGTGAGGCTCCTCACTTGGGATGATCGCTAGAGAGATTGATCAGCAACCTGGGTCGGAGCAGTGTTGCGGAGTGAACGTGTCATTTGAATAAATAACACGAAAACTCCAGATCAATCTAAAATATCTATACCTAACACATATATACCTATATACCTATCTACCTTATACCATACAACGACCTACTTTACACCTATATACCTATCCCACTACTTTCCAACCGAGCAAGTCACGCCTACCCCGAAAGGGAAATGGCTTAATGGTATAATAATAATAATAATAATAACGAATAGGATTGGATTTAAATTACATGGGATTACAAGAGATTCTATATAGGATTGCATGGAATTACATAGGGTTTTAAAGGATTGCGTAAGATTTCAGAAAATTTCACGGGGTTACAAGGGATTATAAAAGACTTGATGTAATTTTGCAGATTTGCCTAGGATAATATCTAGATTACATGGAATGCAGAGATTCTGAAAGAGAGGGATCTTGCAATATTTTCGTAGTTTTTTTGGTTTAGAGCAGGGGAATACATAGGGGTTTTTAAATATTTTCACAGTTTTCGGAGTGTTGAAACAAGGGGACTGGTGGGGTCTTAAAATATGTTATTTGTTTGATTTGTTAGAACAGGGGAATTCATAGGGTTTTTAATTATTTCATTTTATTTTCGGAGGGTTGCATAGGAAAATTCATGGATTTTTAAAATATTTTCTGAGTTCTTTTTTGGGATGAGGTCCGTGGAACAAAGAATTATTTCACTTTTTTTTATTTTCAACACTTCACTTTTGAAATCCTCTTATTTAAAAAATATATATTATCCAATTTTGAACATTTTATATTTGAAAATTATTTAAAATTTGCAGATTAAAATATCTGAGGAATGTATGGTATATAGGTGTAATTACGAAAGAATATTAATCACAAAAAGTGCCTATGTGTTAGTTTGATTCAATTTCGATAAAAGCCAACTGAGTGTGCACAAAGGGGAACTTCTGAAACGAAGTTGATCCCACGAGTCTATCGGTGGCAAAACAAATAATTGTGTGTACCCCATGAAAACAGTACGACACACTGTCACGAAGTGGAGGCAAAAGAACAATAAGATTTTTTTACAAGGGAAAAAGCCAGGTTCTATTTCCGATATTAAATATTTGTTTTCCTCATTCTGAAATTGGAATTTCAACTTAATTAACAGTTATGTCTTCTTTTTACAGCCAATAATTTTTTAAGCAAGGATGGATTCAGAAAATTTTTCTGCGGAGGATTTTGTGAATTTTCTTAAACGAATGTTTGTGAAAGGGCGGTGGGTTCCCCTAATGATTTGAAAGAACTTTTTAAATTGAATATAATAAGGCAATAAATTCTACTTCATTGCTTTCTTATAGAGGGAGATATATAATGATCTTAATTTTCAAAAATAATTTTTTGATATATTTAGATATTACTCGTCCCCAGGAGTTCGAAAACCCATTTTTTTTTAATGACTGTTTTTTTAATGGAATTTTTTTGAATACTATATATGTAGTATATTTGTTCGCGTCTTTTAGATGCATCGATCAACCTATTATTGAATCTTTTATAACACACCAGTACCAATTTATGATGTAGCGAAAAAATGGTTTATTCTATTTATAAGAGAAAAACTTGTCTTAATTTGAAATACAACAGTACTATACGTATGTATTTGTTCGCGTCCTTGAGACGCATCGATTGACCTACTGATAAAGCTTTTATGACTCATTAGTACCGATTCATGAAGTTTAAAAAAAATGGTTAATTCTGTTTATATGAGAAAAACTTTTTTAATATTCAAAATACGACAATACTATACGTATAGTTTATTTGTTCGCGTCCTTGAAATGCATCGATTGACCTGTTAATGAAGCTTCAATGACCCACCAGTACCGATTTATAATGTTTCATCAAAATTGATGTATTCTGCTTATATGAGAAAAACTTTGTTCATATTAGGAAAACTACAGTACTATATCCGACTTGTTTGTTCGCGCATTCGAGACGCATCGATTGCCAGGATAAAGAAACTCTCATGACATACCATACATTACTAATATCTTTTTTAAATTTTCCAACAACATTATTTAATTTTTTTTCAAGAGGATTTTTTTTAAGAATGTAAGAGAATGAATATGAATATGACTGAAAATAAGAGAATAAAGAGAATATTTGATGTCATTGTTCGCGTCTTCGAGACGCGAGGATCGAGCTATATTGACGAATTTTTGATGACCATTCTTGACTAATCAATTGCTACTTAGAAATTTGAAAAAAGTTACATTGTTTCCATGAGATTTTAATTTGAAGTATAACACTGCCGTAAGTTAAAATGTTGCGTCTATTTAAACAGAATACATCAATTGACATTTTGTTGGGCTCTCTGATTTTCTGAAAATAAGATTTTCGGTAAGACAGAAACATAAACTTGAAAAATATTGAAAGTAACCATTTCTTCTTTTGTTAGGGAATACCCTCCCTCTATGGGGAAGCAAACTTATATGGTACTTACGAGGAAGCAAAATGCTTATAAAATTAGCACAAATAAAGACATTCATAGTGCATACACTCTTACACTGAAAAAAAGGGTTTAGCTGTCCTAGCTAGACGTTTAGCTGGATTTCGTCATCTAAGAAAATATAGCTGTGTTATCTAAATTTCTAGCTTAGTTACCTAAATGTCTAGTTATTTCAGCTAAATTTTGCTATCTAGAAAATATCTAGATAAATTAGCTAGAAAATTTCTAGGCGGCAAAATTAGCTAAAGCAGCTAGATATTCAGGTAACACAGCTAGAAATTTAGGTAACACAGCTATATTTTCTTGGAAGACGAAATCCAGCTAAACGTCTAGCTGGGATAGCTAAACCATTTCTTCAGTGTAGTAGACCGCAGCGGTTTTTATATTTTTCAATTATAGTGTTCACATTCATAATAAACTTAAAAGCACATGCATATTTAGGGCTGTGCAAAAATTGCGTGGTTTTTTGGGCGAGGGGTGGGCAACGATTTTGTTATGCTGTCTAACATAGGGTACAATAGTTTTTCTTAATTTATCTTTTTGGGTTGAAAAGTCAATTCCTTGGTTGCAAGTTGAACTACTTTATGAAGATTTAATTTTTAAAATTAATTTTTTATAATTAACAATTCATAATTTTAGATGAATATTTGACCAATTGATTTTTGTTGAAAATTTATATTTTCGAATAGAAAATTCAACTTTTTGTAAAAAATTCATCAACTTGGCTAAGAAATTAACTATTTGGTTAAAAATTTAATCTTTTCGTTAAAAATTCATATTTTCGTGTAGTAAGCCCGGCTGTTTCGTGGAAAATTCGTTCTTTTGGCATACAAATTCAACAAGTTGGTAGAAAATTCGACTATTTGGTAGAAAATTCAACTATTTTATAAAAAATTCGCTTTTCTAAAATTAAAAATTATTATTTTTCAATGCAAATTTAACTATTGAATTTTTTTTAAATTAAACTATTTGGTTAAAAATTTATCCATTTTATTAAAAATTCATCTCATTTGGTAGAAAAACAATTTTTTTGTTAAAATGCAACTTTTTGGTTCAAAATTAATTTGTTTTGTTTGAAGATTCAACTATTTTGCTGGAAATTCGTCTTTCTTGATTGAATTATATTGTTTTTTATTCAGAATTAAAATATTTTTTTGAATAAAATATAAACTATTATATTTTTTATTAGAAATTCATTTATTCGGTTAATGATTCATAATTTTAGTAGAAAATTCCTCGTTTGAAAATTAAACTACTTTCTTGAAGCTTCCCTTTTTGGGTATAAAAATTAATTTTTTTAATTACAAATTTAGCAATTTCTCTGTATAGAAAATTCGTCTTGAAAATTCAACAATAAGGTCGAAAATTCAAATACGTGGTAGAAAATTGATCTGTTTTGTAGATGATTCGTTTTTTCACTTAAATTAATTTTTTCAAGCAAAATTATAACTATTCCATTTTTGGCTGTAAATTGATTTTTTTAGTTTAGCAATTCCACTATTCGGTTGAAAATTTATGTAATTTGTTGAAAATTCGTCTTTTTTGATCAAAAAATTATCTTCCTTGTTTAAAATTCAACTTTTAGGTAAACAATGTATGTATTTTGTTAAAAATTTATTTTTTAGGTTGGAATATATATTTTTTTAACTTTAAATGTAACTCTTTGATTAGAAATAAACTTCTTTGTTGAAACCTAATATTCTCAGATTAAAAATTAAACTTTTCTGTATAGAAAATGTTTATTTTTGTCTCGAAAATGCAATAGTTTGAAAGAAAATTAACGTTTCTTGTAGAAGATTCATTTTTTTTATATTAAAATTAATTATTTTGAATGAAAATTTAACTCTTGCATTTTTGGTTGAAAATTGATCTTTTTAGATTAAAAATTCAACTATTGTGTTGAATATTGATGTAATTCGTTGATTTTTTTTTATAGAGTATTAATCTTTTTCGTTGAAAATTAAACTATTTGGTTAGTAATGTATGTATTTTTTTAAAAATACGTCTTTTTGGCAAAAACAAATCTTTTTAGTTGAAAATACAACTATTTGGTTACAAATTCGTGTGCTTTATTGAGAATTTGTAGTTTACAGCAGAAAATTGATCTTCTTGGTGAAAAATTCATCTTTTCTGACTTGGAAATTCTACATTTTGGGTGACAATTTTTTTTATTGTCTTAAAAATCTTTCTTTGTTGAGGATTTAAGCATCTTCTTGAAAATTCTTCTGTTTTGGTTCAGTTCAACTGTTTCTGATTTCAAATAAAAATCGTTTCTTCGTTAAAATATCAACTATTATATTCTTTTTGTGAGCTCATCGTTTTTGGTTGAAAATTCGCAAATACATGTTCGAAAGTTAAACTACTTTGTCAATTAATAAGGAACAATAGAATTTGACCAAACCTTCCTCCCCCAAATCGTCTCACTGAATTTGGGGGGGGGGGGGGGGGACCCTAACAAAGGGGGGTACCTCTTTAAGAATTTCTACAAAAAAAAAAGTAAAAATAATTTCTGATAATTAGGGGGCTCAAATTTGTCAAGGTAATTAGGAGACCTTAATTACTTTATGTATCTGATATACAAATTTCTAATCTTTAAATTTGGTGTCATGAATATCGGGTAGGGGGAGCTCAATCGCTTAACCCCCCTCCCCACTCCAGATCCGCTCTCGACATTAAGCAACATTTTCGATTTCAACAACGTCATTTAATTTTTCCTCAAACGGTGTGCCTTGTTCTCCAATTAAATCTTAATCGACTACCAAATGAATCCGAATTCCAAAGATTACAAGCTGAATTTTCAGCATACTTAACATTATGTAAATAAGTACTTTGCCTGCATCTCCACACAATTTAAGGTTGATCTGACATTGACTTTGGCGTAAACTTGTTCATTTTAGTATCAGGCTTATGAACTCATGGCAATGCGGTTTCACATGTTACATTTTTTCGACTCGTTTCTTCCAATAATGAAGGCTCTTAAAAGATTAAGTAATGTGCATTAAGCCATACATTTATAAATTGTATAAACATTTGCACCGGAAAACGATGGAACCTCATGCACCTGTTTCGATTATTACCTATTTTTATTTTATTTCAGGAAATAAAATAATTTACTCCTGTCAAGGCGAGAAGCAAAAATTAAGGACTCTTTCTAGTATGTATGTATGTATATTTAATCTCTCCCTTTTACGGGTTTGAGGGCCTCCGCTCCCTGTACATATCTTTACATTTCATCCTTAGTCTAACTTATTCGCTGCTTATATTCTAAATCTTCGCCTTACATGATAACATTCATATTAATACTATTATTCTTAACTTTCTACAAATCTAAGCATGAGCGACCTTCCAGGGCTTCCGTTTTCTCTTACCATCAATTGCATTTTCAACGATTTAAAATTTACCATTTTTCTAGTGACTTTCCTTCACAGAGGATTACCCGTTTGGCTCTGCCCTGTTCCCTTGCTTTCTCTTATTTCTTCCAGCTTTTTCATCCACATCACTCCCTGTCCATTACCATCCAAGATCCATCTCACACACTCATCCACACTCAACTGTCCATCTTCCTCTCCTGTACACCTCTCTAACACATGTGCCCATGACTCCACCTCGTATCCACATACTCTGCACAAATTATCCTCTTCATCCATCCAATATCTACAAGATCTCACTCCTTCCCCCATTCTAAACCGTACCACCCTATTCCATTTGTCTTCCTTTTTCATCTTTTGCAAATATTCTGGTTCCGTCAACCCTTTGACCATCATATACCATCTATTGTACTTCGAATCCATAATCTTTCTCCATCTCTCTTCTCCTTGTCTTACTAATAGCTCTAATTCTATGTTCTGCCACTCCAGAACCCCTTCCTGCACATCACAAACATTCCTCATTTTTGTCCTTTCTTCCTCCCATTTCGAGTTTCCCAAATTTCCTCTCGTCTCCTTGTTCCGAACTTCGTCCAAGCATACTTGTGCTATCCTGCTCCCCTCCCCCCTTTTCAGTTTCTCTTGAAACCTCCAGGCTCTCTTAATTTGTCTCGTTACCATTTTCTCCCTTCCTAGTTCTTCCCTCAACATGTATCCTGGGCAACTCCAACTAACCCCCATTACCCATCTCAGAAATCTCTCATGCATACTTTCCACTTTCCTATGTTCTTTCCATCCCCAGACTTCTACCCCATAACCCAATACCGCCCATACCAACGCATCAAACAACCAGACCCTCATTCTCCAATCGTCCTTGAACCTTCTCTTTCCTATACCCCATACTTGGCCCATTACTTTGCTCGCACATTCGATTCTCTTCCTCACCTGCACCTCGTTTCCCCCTCCTGCCTCAAACCAGAAACCTAGGTAACAGAACTCCTCCACAGTTTCCACTGTTTGTCCGTTCATCTTCCAACCGTAACCTATTTTGGTCTTTCTCTTTCTGAAGCACATCACCTTGGTCTTCCCTACGTTCACCGTCAGTTCTTTTGCTCGTACATATTCTTCGAAAATTTTTATCATTAGGTTCATACCCTTCTCATCGTCTGCTAATAGAACTACGTCGTCCGCGTATGCTAGAGAGTACAGTTTGCTATTACCCAGAATCGTCCCCCCTTTCCCTTTCTCCTTTAGCTTCTCCTCTAAGTCTGCCAGCAGCATATTAAAGAGCAGCGGACTCAACGGGCACCCTTGCCTAAGACCTCTTTCTGTCCAGAAAACCTCCCCTTTTTTCCCCCCTATCTTCACCCTAATCCTGGTTTCAGTAAAAATTTCCTTTATCCTCTTCACTAACCCTTCCTCTATTCCCTTCTCTTTCATTGCCTGCCATAGAACTTTTCTATTCACTGAGTCAAAAGCTGCTTTAAAATCTACGAACAAAGCTACTAATTTCCCTTTTTTTCTCCCTAAGTTTCTGTTAACCAAGTAGTTGAGTACGTAAATGTTATCTATTGTTCCCATCCCTTTTCTAAATCCCGTCTGATTGTGTGGGATACTTTGTTTCTCTTCTATCTGACTCTCCAACCTTTTTCTTAGAATTTCCGTGTATATTTTATAACCCACTGGCATGAGGGTGATCCCTCTGTACTCTTCTACCTTCTTACCATCCCCTTTCTTGACAAGCGGTACCACCAGCCCTGTCCTCCACTCCTCCGGCCACCCTTCTCCTTTCCAGACCTTGTTTCTTTTACGTGTATGACTCTCACATGGTGTCTAGTGATCAGCTAATTTTATGTTCCTGATTTTGAACCGACCACATTCCTCTAACCCATTTAAAGATGCCTTTTTGTAATTTGCCAATTATTTATTTATAGGCGCTAAGCTTATCCTCAATGCCAGAATAAAGTGATGATTGTATATGTTCTTTTAATGTTAATTATATGAGAGTTAAATTTTGTTATCTTAAATAAGTTGATAGCTACCGGTATTGTCGATAAAATGAGCAAGGATGTAGTCGTTTTGTCAAGTTTTAAATGAAATAATGCTAAAACAGTGCGCCAATTGTGCAAATTTTTGCTTGCATAGTGCAACATGTTTACAGTTGCTTTTGCTTTTTATTATTACTTTTCTACAAATGAGATAATTGCAATTTTAACAAAACATGGAAATTGGCACTATTGTTACAATATCAGCCCTCGGACTTATTTCAGATATTCAATACACTTGAAATCCGTAGAAATCTTTAGAAATCCCTGTAATTCCCTTGAAATTTTATTTCACTTCAGTTATTTCTGGAAGTCCTCTTGAATTTCACTGGAATCCCTTGAAATAATTTGAATATTATTCAAATTTTTGAGCAAAAACGTGAATTTTTAACCCTAAAGATAAATTTTCTACCAAAAAACACAGAATACGTGGAATTTAAAACACATAAAGTGAATTCTAAACGTAATAGTTGAATTCTCAATCAAACAAATGAATTTTATTTTTAACTAAAGAGATAACATTTTTATAAAAAAAGATGAATTTTCCACACAAAAAATGGATTAATTGAATTCTCAATTCAAGAGATAATGTTTTAACGGAAATGATAAGCCTCCAAATTAAAAAATGAATTTGTAACTAAATGGGTTAATTTTCAATTAAAAAAATTGATTATCTACCAGAAAGGAAAATTTTCTACGAAATACATGAATTTTTAACGAAACAAGATGAATTTTCAACCAAAGAAGACCAATTTTCAACCAAAAATAGAATAGGCGAATATTCAGTTAGAGCAAATTAATTTTGAACAGAAAGAACGAATTTTTAATCAAAGAATTTAATTTTTGAGAAAAAAAAAGAACTTTGAACGTAAAAGTTGAATTTTCACCCAAATGTTCCAAATATTTTCTGCAGAATACATGAATTTTCAACCAAAAAAGATGAATTTGGCACCAAGAAAGATCAATTTTGAACCATAACTAGAATAGGTAAATATCTAGTTGGAAAAATAAATTTTTAACGAAAAACAAAACGAATTTTTAACCAAAGAGTTGAATTTATAGCCCAAAAGATCAATTTTCTACCAAAAAAAGACAAAATACATGAATTTTCAACAACATTAAGTCAATTTTAGAAGGAATAGTTAATTTTTCCACAAATCAGATGAATTTTTGGCTAAGAAGATTTTATTTCTGTCAAAAAAGATCAATATTCCACAAAAAATGTAATAGTTATATTTTCAGTTAAAGAACTGCATGTTTAACTAAAATTATTAACCTTCAACTAAATACAATAGTTAAATGTTCAGTCAAACAGATTAATTTTCAGCAAAGAAGATAAAATTCAATTTTAAGTTTTAAAAAAAATCTTCCAACAAAAAAAATCATCATTACAAAAATAGTTAAATTTCGAACAAAAAAAGGTTTTTGAACCAAAATGATGAATCAAAAACCAAAAAAATGGGTTTAACAAAGTAGTTCTACTTTCAACTAACTTGTTTAATTTTCCACCAAAGAAGATAAATTCTCATAAAAAAATGTAACAGTTGATATTTCAACTGAAAAAGATTTTAATTTTAAAACAAAAACAGTAGAATTCTAGCAAAAAGACGAATTTTCGACGAAAAAATGTGAAAAAATGGGGATTTTCAGCAAAATCAGAAAATTAACTAAACTTCAGTTTATCGAAAATTTCCTGACTTTCTGAAATTCCCTAACCTGTAGAAATCCTGACTATACTTATAATATGCTTATATTACTATTATTATACTATTAGCCATTTCCCTTTCGGCGTAAACGTGACTCACTCGGTGACGAAGGAAGTAATGCGGGGGAGGGTATAGATTTTCAGATTGATCCTAAATTCCGTGTTATTTATTTAAATAACACGTTCGTCCCGCAACGCTGCTCCGACCCAGGTTACTGATCAATTTCTCTAGCGATCAATCCAAGTGAAGAGCCTCACGAAGTCATCATTGTGAAGTTCCCCACTCGGGCCCATTAGTATCCAAGGCCTTTTGTTTCAGATGTCATTCGCTCCATGAACACTCTTTTTATAAACTATTTTTCGCTACACTTTTCTATTGTGGCATACCACTCTAGCTACCGTACAGCACAGTCTGTATAAATATAGAATTGGGTATTGCTCTTCAAGCATTACTTCATATATTTCTACTTCTGATAATGGGTTCTACTCTGCCGATAACCTTCTCACTCTCGTTTAGACACCTATTTAACTCCCCACCTATATTTCCGTCACTAGTGAATAGGCTACCAAGATATACGTACTTGTCAACTTGTTCTATTCTCTCATCGTTTAGGACAATATTGCACATGGTTTTTTCATCCTTTCCTCCAAACAACATAATTTTTGGTTTATTGACGTTAGTCTTCAGGCCCATGTTCCTTATTCCTGTATTTAGTTTGTTCAACAATCTATGCAAGTCTTCGATTGACTCTGCCACAATAACGTATCATCTGAAAACGCTAACCCACGTACCTGCACTGTCTCGAGATCCACATCTTCTTCGTTGAAGAGGGCCATTCTTAGACACTTGTCCATGGATATAATAAATAGCCATGAGGACGTAGCGCATCCTTGTCTAACATCTGGAATAATACCGAAGCAGTCACATCGTTTCCCATTAACCCTTACACTCGCTATATTCCAAGATCAATTAACTTTGATAGTATCATAAGTAAAACAATCAGATTTTCCTCTCTCTCTCTCTCTCTCTCTCTCTCTCTCTCTCACTTTCTCGGATTCTCGATTAAACAATAAAAAGGAAGTGAAGAAGAAAAAAGTAGGGGAGTGTCGTACAGGTTGGGACACTGTATAGTGTATAGGTTCGGGTGCTGTGTTTTCTCCATTTCTTTGCACTGGTGCCACCTGTTAATACTGGAACATATTAGTATTAATAGAAGCTCACTTTCTATCTTATCTCGAAGAGATGGTCCATGCTCGTTGCAGCTGCACCAAACAGTGTGTTTACAAGGAGTAGAAATATTATCGTATTAACATTATTCAATCCCCGTTAACTGTATATTTTTATCGAATCTGCAGGGTAGATGAGTTCAACGTGTTATGAATTTAATAAATTGTTATTTCTGAAGACGATTTTGCATATAATGCTGATCTTTTGTCTCCCCTCAACAATGCAAAAATTCCGTTAAATGTATAGGTTTGATTAAAGCCATTGAAGAAGTGAAATTCGAAAAAGAAACAATTGAAAAAATCTATATTTACTAAAAGGTTCACTGGAATCTTAACATTATTATTTTCACTTATCTTCATGTTTTGAGAGGTGTCCCAGCCTACTCTACACACATTTTTTTGGCAGATTGGAAGACATTCAGAGAGTTCTATCGTAAGCTTTCAGTAAGAGTGATAAAACAAGGCGTTCACCAGTGAAAGAGAAAAGGGCAAACTGAGGAGCAGGTAACCTTTCCAGTTTCCAAAGGAGTAAGAGCTTGGAATATTGAACGAAAAGTGACGATAAGAGGGGGAGGGTGACCAATAATAAAAGTCAGTTGGTGGATATTACCCAACTCAGGGAAGTATTGGATGCCTGGTGGGAGGAAAAGTGCAGTGTCGAAATGAACAAGATAAGTGGGAAGTTGAAGTATGAAATGTGTAACCTAGTGGGGATTGAGGAATTGAAAGAGAGAAACGTGGCTGCGGAAACAGCATTGACTCGGGCTCGAGATAGAGAAATAGCATGGAAAGAAGAAAATGATAAGTTGGAAGGAACAATCCAAGATCTGGAGTCCAGACTTGAAAATGCAGAGAGGAGGATTTCTGAATACAGTCAAAGAGAGAGATTAGAAGAGCCACAAACCGGAAGTCATACTGTCTCACAGGGCGATGAGAGAAAAGATAACGGAAATGAAACCGGAACATTTGAAGATAGCGAATTGGATGAACACAGAAAAAGGAAAAAGTGGGTCCTGGTGAAGGGGTTGGGTGCGAAAAGGGGAAAAAGAGCGGCAAGGGAGATAGAAAATACGATAAGGGTACTTAACGGAGCGATTATTAGCATTAAACATATCAGAGTGATAGGAAGTGGGACATTGCTTAAATTAGCCTCTTTGATTAAGAAGAGAAGTCTGATGGCAAACAAACACTACCTTCGGGGTACGTCCATTAGAATTGAAGACGATTTTACGCCAAGAGAAAAGGAAGTGCTTGAGTGGATTGGGAGTGAAGTGAAAAGTGCACGGAAGAGAGGGTTAGCAGCGAACAGCAGTTACATGAGTTGGACTATTGGAAACAGTGTATTTTTCTGGAATGAGCGAGAGAGTAAAATTGAGACTTGGACATTTCGGAGAGACACAAACTAAACCAATAAGAGAAGTCTCGTGGAACATCACGGGTAGCAGCAACATCTTGAAGACTTGGGAATTTTTGAGCAACTTGGATTTGGTGATTCTTCAGAAAACCTAGCTGGGAGAAGAATCTTTTAAGAACTTGAAGAACAAATTAGATTCAGATTTTATATGGTGTGATGAGGCAGCTTCGAGAGAGAATAAAAAGGGTAGGGCAAAGGGGGGACACTTGATTGGAGTAAGAAAAACATGGGGCAATATGGTCTGTCTATAGAATGTGCAGCTCTGAAAGCCAATGGTAAGAAAGTTGGAATTATTTCTGTGTATAATAATGTTGGGATGAAGGCTGTGAAAGAAGTTTTTGATCCTATGATAGAAGGGGAGCGAGGGAAGGGTGTTCATTTGATCCTGGTGGGTGACTGGAATGCGAGGATAGGTGAAGAACAGGGGTACGAAGAAATTAATGTTGACATAATTGGTACACATGTAGCTAGGGATAGAAAATCTGAAAATAAGCTAGTCAATCAGGAAGGGAAAAAGTTCCTGGATTTTTGTGAAGAACACGGGCTTATAGTTTTAAATGGTAGAATTAAAGGGGGCAGGATGGGTAATTGGACGCATATCTGCAAAGACGGAGGGTCTGTCCTCGATTACGTAATTTGTTTAGAGACTGAAGAGAATTGTCCAGTGGTTGAAATGAAAGTAGAAAGACGAATCGAGTTGGACCATCTTCCAGTAACATTCAACTCAGAGATGGGGAAAGGTAACAGAGGCAGGGGAATACGAAAATCAAAATGAATTCGAAGCAGAAAAGCTCGCCTAGGACGCAAGAAAAGAAAATGAATTCAGGAATTAAATGGGTGAGCTGTGAGAGGAAGGCTGTGTGAAGGAGAGGGAAGGGTGGTAGGAAGGGTGGGATAGATTCAAAAAGTGTGTATGGGAGGCAGCAAAGAGAGTAGGAATGATCAGGAAGGTAGGAAAAAACGAGATTAAGAAAGGTGGAAGGGGAAAATGGTTCGATGAAGAGTGTGCAATTCAACGGAAAAAGGTCTGGGCTTGTCTAAACAAATATTTAAAAAATAAAAGACAGGCTGATAATATGAATTTGAAGAAAGAAAAGAAGAAACTGAGAAATCTGTACAGGGCAAAAATCAAGGGACAAAAAGAGGAAGTAGAAGAAAGTAGGAGCATGGGAGATTTTTGGATGGCAATTCGGAAATTTAGAAGTCGAAAACAGCGTAAGGGGCAAGGGATAGGGAAGGATCGATGGAAAAATCATTTTGAAAATTTACTGGGAGTAGATAATACTTTGGAAAACAGGGAAATGAACGAAACCGCTCTGGATAACACCATACGAAGGGAGGTAGGGTCTAAAGAAGATAGGCTAAATAAAGACATACCGATGGAAGAGCTGGTTAAAATTTTTAAGACAATGAAAAAAGGAAAAGCTCCAGGGGAAGATGGGATACCGGAAGAATTTATGAGTCATTTATTCAATATTCAAAGGAGGACAGGAAGACGATACGGGGAACTTCAGAGGAATACCTTTGTTAGAATCGGGGTACAAAATCTTGGCTTCAATTATGGACGAAAGTATAAGGGATTGGCTAGAGGAAAAGGATCTCTATAAAGAATCTCAAGCAGGCTTTAGGAAGAAAAGATCGACAAGAGAACATATCTTTGTATTAAACTCCTTGATAAATAACAAGTTGAAAGGAAAAAGAGGGAAACTAAACGTAGCATGTATCGACTCTAAAAAGACGTTCGGCATGGTCAACCGAACAATTTCATTTCAAAAACTGGCTAAATTAGTTATCAAGGGGAAAATGCTAGAAATGATAAAAAGCCATCTACAGAGAAACAGATAACCAGGTGATCACAGAGGAGGGGCTCACAGATACTTTCAAAACTAGTAGGGGAGTGAGACAGGGATATCCTTTAAGTCCCACTCTATTTAACATTTTCATTGAGGATATGGATGAAATCTGGGAAAACCAAAATGTTGGAGGATCGGTAATAGGGGAGACTTCCCGGAAGACCTGAGAAGGATGCTACTACTGCTGGAAGGGTATATGTAGACAAAAATAATTTGGAAATTAATGCGGGCAAGTCAAAAATTATGGTGTTCAGAACAGGGGGAAGAAAGGGTAGAAACAAAAATTGAAAAATTTCTGGGGAAGTAATCGAAGTTGTGGACACTTATAAATATCTGGGTTTCTGGTTTTCAGCAGCAAGGAATATTTACAATAAACACACGAAAGCAATGGTCGGTCAAATTCAACAACCGGTAAATGTAGCTTCGAGGATCATGAGTAGAGCTAGGATAGGGGGGTTGAAGAGGAGACTTTATCTCTTGGATGCCCTAGCCAAGTCAGGAGGAATGTACGGACTTGAGATCTGGGGATGGGAAAAACGGGAGGAGATGGAAGGGGCTCATACTAGGTTTGTCAAAATGGTCATGGGAGTTGATAGGAATACACCGGGATACATTTGGAGAGCAGAAACAGGCAGATGTAGTCTTGAGATAGAAGCAAAAACAAGGGCAGGTAACTATCTAGTAGAAATTCTTAATATGGAAGACGATAGACTCCCCAAAATCTGCCTCAAGGAGGAATTGAGAGCAGTTGAAAATAAATATCCCACGACCAGGGGCACTAATCTGAAACAAGCTTTGGTAGATTTTGGGGAAGAGCAAGTCATAGGGTGGGTGGGAGGAAAAAGTAGAGAGAATGCAATTCCAGATGTACTCGGAAGGGGTACTACAAAATTACTGGAGAAGGAAAAACGAAAGATGAGGTAAAAATAGAAGAATCTTCTTACTGTACTCAGTATAAAATTTAGAGGACAGCACAGAGAGGGAAAGGTTACTGGAAGAACCGAAAGTGGAGCCTTGCAGATAAAATTCAGTGGACAAGACTCCGATGTGAGAACGTAGGAAAAGCGGGAAATAAAGGGTATAATAATATAGACTGTAGATTCTGTGAAGAAGAAGAAGAAGAAGATATGAAGCACATGTGGGTATGTCAAAGGGCACGAGAGCAAATTGAAAGAAAGTGGGTGCATGAATGATGATATGCGAAAGAATTCGAATCGAAGCCTGAAGCATGCAAAGCTGTTGAATAAAAAATCAGAAGGGTTCATAGATTGTAAGTGGATTATAATTTTTAGAATCTAAGTTTTTCTATTCGATTGTCTCAAAGGACCTTTGTAAGCAGCGAAAAACATCATAACCTCAGTCCCATCGCATTCTTGTTCGACTTTTTGCATGAGGCGAAATTTTTTGCTCCATAATCGTCTCTGCTCTTGCAGACGCTTTTCCTCTTCGATCGTGGAGAAGAATAATTGTCAAATACAACACAAAATTACATCAAGAAATTATTATTATTATACCACTCAGCTATTTCCCTTTCGGTGTAGGCGTGCCTTGCTCGGTTGGAAAATAGTGAATAGGTATATAGGTATAAAGTAGGTCGGTATATGGGTATAAGGTATATAGGTGTTAGGTATAGATGTTTTAGATTGATCTGGAATTCTCAGGTTATTTATTTAAATGACAAGTTCATTCCGCAACACTGCTCCGACCAAGGTTGCTGATCAATCTCTCTACCAAACATAACAATTTTGTGAGGTTCCTCACTTGGGCCCATTAGTATACAAAGTCTTTGTTTCAGGCATCATTCACTCTATTGTCACTCTGTTTACAAACTATTTGTCACCACACTTTTCTGTCCTGGCATACAACTCTAGCTTCCTTCACGTCCATGCATTTTTTCATGCAAGCTCTTGTGTTTCTATGGCTTCTTATGAAAACATAAAACTTGAAAGCTCTGGCGAAACACTGGACAGCTGTACTTGACATAACCTCTTCAACTTCAACTGACACATACGTCCCTGGTTCCGAAGAAAATGCTCAATGGTGCTCTCAATCAAGTTTTTGAAAAAATGCGTTTACATGCACAAAAAGACTATTTCTGCATACAAAAACCGTCCAAACCCTCCAAATGAATACTTTAGGCAACAAGGAAAAGATTTTAGGAATTTTCTGGTCGGAGCCCTACTATATATAGATAGATTCGCCATACCTATACGAAGCATGGAATTCTTTACTAGAACCTGATAGGGCCCCCATCAGTATTTTGAAGACTAGATATTCTGATAGGGGCCCCTTCAGAACCCACCTTCAAGTATGGAAAGATGGGGAAATTCCAGCACGTGATATGTTTTGTTCAAAACAAGCAAGCTATTTTATAGACCTTGAAAACGGTGTAATTAGAGCCTACAAATATTATAATGGAAAAAAAGCTATGGGCTAAAAACAAAACCTGACTCCACCTTCACTACATTCCCCTAGATTTTTCTATTCAAAAAATCCTGGTCCTTGCTCAAATTTCCGGATTTATCCTGCTCAAATCAAATTTTTGTTTTGTTCTCATTTTCCGGTCCTATACATTCATTTATTATTTTATTTGTAATTTAGGAAGTGATTAATCGAAGCCTGG
This sequence comes from Andricus quercusramuli, assembly GCA_932178445.1. Taxonomy (NCBI): domain Eukaryota; kingdom Metazoa; phylum Arthropoda; class Insecta; order Hymenoptera; family Cynipidae; genus Andricus; species Andricus quercusramuli. Next base: position 259,637 of record CAKNXH010000228.1, read on the forward strand.
CACACGTGTATGACACTTATATAGCCGGGAGTGTATTTTATTGAGTCTGAAGCTCCTGGAACACTTATTAACGTAATTTGGGCTTTGGGTAGTTTATGACTTTATTAACTTTATCTCGTTCTTCACGTAATTTCGCTATCAGATTGACTTTCGGTCTGAGAAGACGAAATTGCGATCAAAAAAGACGAATTTTCAAAAAAGGAAAAGTTACATTTTCAGCTAAAAGAATTATTTTAAACCGACAAGTTGACTTTTTGATAAAATAATCATATTTTTAACAAAATCGCCGAATTTCTAATTAATTAGTTTAATTTTAATTTAAATCAGATACATTTTCAACAAAATCGTTCAACTTTCAACCAAAGAGATGAATTTTCAACTAACGTAAAGTGATGAATCTTAAATAGTAATAATTTTTAGTAAAAAAATAAATTTTAAATAAAAAAAATAAATTTGAACTAAAATTATGAATCTTAAAAAAATTATTTTCGAACAAAGTGGTTCCACCTTCAACCAAGTAGTTAATTTTGAAAACCAAGAATTTTAAACGAATGATGTAAAAGTAGATATTTCAACCAAAAACTAGATTTTAATTTTAAATCAAAAACAGTTGAATTCAATAAAAAATACGAATTTCCAACCAAGTAATAAAACTTTTGACTACAAATATAATCGTATGGAGGAAGGAACTGAAAAAAAATGTAAATAGAAAATACAAGTCAAATAAATTACTGACAAGCATATTATATCAGGGTGGCCGCCAAACTTCATTTTCAAAATTCCCTAATTTTTGCCTGGCCAATTTTTTATTTTCCATGGCCATTAATGTGCAAAGACTAGAATCTGTAACATTTCAAAGGGAGAATCTTTTATAAACAGAATAGAACAATTTTAAATTAAAATTTATGTACTTCAATTTTATTATCCTTGCCAGACATTCATTGATAATAACACTGAATTTTTCCTGCATTACGAATTAATTTAAACAAAATTTATTAACTTCTCATCATTGGGCGAATGGAATTAAAATTTTTTAAATTTTTTGAACATGGAAAAAAAATTTCTTTCAATTTTCTTCGTAAAGTTTATGAAAAAAGTACAAAAAAAAGTTTGTTGTCAAAATATAATATTTAAAAAAAATTGACGAGAACTGCAATTTTGATAATTTACTGGTTCACGCAGGATCCATTTTTCAAAGGCAAAGCTTATCGCAATGAATAAGCTTAGACGGAAAAAAGTGAGCAAATTTTTTTTCCTTCGATATACAATATACATAAAAAAATTTTAAAAATGCAGTTCTTCAATTTTTACTCAAAGTTGCTGAAAGAAATGTTTATATTTTTTGTAGTGCTCTTTTGAACAAACTGAAGAAACACGTGAATATTTTTAAACTTGCAATATATATTTTTTTCTATTTTTTACGGATCCTGTGTGAACAAATTTTTACGGATCTTGTGTCAAAATAGCTCATATTTCAGGTTTCATAAAAAATAAGAAAGAAATTTCTTAGATGTATATGTACGTATTTCTTTAGTTGATTAAAAAGAACATCAAAAAATAAAATTTTTTTAGCAACTTCAGGTACAAATTAACAGAATTGCATTTTTCGCTACTTTCTTACTTTTTTCCGTGTAAGGAAAATAAACTTCATAAACTTTACAACAAAAAATTTAAAAAACATTTTTTCCATACACAAAAAAAACTCAAAATCATTTTGAGTTTTTTTTCGGCCCACCTTACTGTATAAGCACATTGAATTACGTTTCAATATTTTCTGGCCTTTATATGTAAAACAAAAATTCAAAGAGAATAGAGAATAATATAGTGTTGGAGTATGTCAACAAAGATTCTTGAAGAGACACTTGATTAGCAATCGGTGTGTTCACGAAATGGCATGTTCACGTTGTTTGCTCTAGAAAAGATGCGACTCTGTGATATCATAATATTAAACCTCTCTTTACCTTGGTTCAGTGCTAAAATACACAAAAAATTCTACATGGAGTCGACGTTTAATAGCCGCGATTAAAGCTTCCATTACCAATTTTATTACTGTTAAAATGGTCACTTTGCATGCGATTTTAATATTATATGCAAATTATTGCTACTGGCTATTTACTATAAGGGTCATTGCCAAAAAGTTGAGAATATTCCATGCAATTTTCAACTATACAATTTACAAATCGGTAAAGAAATGTTTTCGACGTCCCTGTTATTTTTTTCGACATTATTCATTTAAAATTTTTAAAAATTTGCATAGTTTTACGTAATTGTGCCCGTAAGTTCAGAACAAATGTTGTAACTGGTTTACATAAGTTCAGTGTACGCGGTCTGCCCGTCCAGAAATTGCTGTATAAGCTGCGATGAATGGGCAGGCGTTGATGCGCAAAGATGGTTTGGTTTTCTTTTTTTTGTTTTTTTTTTTTTTGTTCATTTTATTATTCAAAGTTTAAAAGCATCCAAGTATACAAACAAATAATAGTCATCTTACATTATATTGGACCATTCAGAATTAGTTTAAAATTTTCAAAATTATACAAAAAATGAAATGATTAACTGGAAAGTAATGTTTTTGAAATAAATATATTCGAAGTTTTACTTAGCATAAGTTTTTCATTTTTTCATTTATTTAAATACTTCAAATATGAAGAAGCCTTTAACATTTCTGACTTTTAATATTAGTTTCAGTAAAAATGATTAAATTCTTCAAATTTATTACAATTACAAATCTTTTATTTCAATCACGAGTGAAATCTTTAACCTTCTTAGTTTATTATACAAAAATTCAGAACCATTTCAAATATTATAGAAATTTTATTACTTTCCTCTTTTTGAATCTTTAAAAAATTGTAAATTACAAACTTGTCAGTTTAATTGATCAGCTTTTAGTTTGAAACTTTTAACGTGAAATTTTTCATAACTGAAATCGTTTAAATTAACCAATTTTCAATTCAAAGCATATATTAAAACATTGAAACATCGAAAATGGTATGGTTTTATTTCTAGACCTTAATTAATTATCCACAATTTCTTAAATGAACGTTTTGAATTAAAACATAGGAAACAGGGTGTGTTTCCAAGAAACTAGGGTAATGATGGAAAAATAAATTTTTTTGATAAAATGAATGTGAATACCATATTGAATTCAATATAAAACGCTTAATATTCCTAATATTTCAAGCCGGAATATATATTGAATTTTCAACAAACAAGATTAATTTTCTAGTAAAAAGACGAATTTCCAAAAAATACATGACTTTTCTACCAAATAGTTTTTAATAATAGATGGTAAATAGTAAAGTGCTATTTATAATTATTATCAAATAGTGGAATTTTCCAATTACTTAGGGCGAATTTTGAACAAAGAATGGAATAGTGCCATTTTCAGATAGAAAAAATTAATTTTTCACAAAAGAAAAACGAGTTTTTAAGAAAGATGTTAAATTTTCAACGGACAAGGTGAATCTGAAAAATATGAATTTTTAACAAACAAGTCCAACTTTCAAACAAGTAGTTCAATTTATTAGAAAACAGT
>CAKNXH010000228.1:263268-289159 GCA_932178445.1 Andricus quercusramuli
TATTGTTAGTTAAAAACATTAATTACCAAAAGAACAAAAAACACGAATTTCCAACAAAATAGTTACATTTTCCTCATAAGAGATGAATTTTCAATTACAATGATGAATCTTAAAAAAAATGAATTCTCAAAAAAGAGTTAATTTCAAAAGATGATTTTTTAACGCGGAAGATTAATTTAGTAGAAATGGAATAGTTCAGTTCTCAACCAAGGACATGAATAAAAAAAACACGAATTTCCAAAAAAGTACATTAATTTTGAACAAAATAGTTGAAAGTTAAAGCCCTGAAGATAAATTTTCGACAAAACGGTTGAATTTTCACACGAAAGTATGATTCATTAACAAAAATTTTATTTTAAGGCTGTGGCTAGTCGTCCAGAAAAAATGGGGGAGTTGGAAAAGGGGATGGACTAGTCGTCCCGAATTTTCGGGACAACTACCCAAGCTTATAAAGAATATTTCATTACTCATCCCAAATTTTGGGACCACGAGACACTCCATAATTTTATACCGGAAAGTAAAATTTGCAAAAAAAGTTAATTTTCTACCGAATGGTTGAATCTTCTTTTTTTCCAGAAAATTCATTTTCTTAAAATGGAATAGTTAATTTTGCAATTAAGGAGATCAATTTAAAATCCAAAAAATGAATTTTTAACAAAGTAGTTCAACTTTTAACCAAATAGCTGAATTTTTTAGCAAAAATGATGACTTTGCAACAAAATAGTTACATTTTCAACAAAATAATAAAATTTTCAACCGATTACTAGAAATTGTAACCAAACGAGATAAATTTCGAACCAAAAATATAATAATAGACTTTTCAACATAGTTGATTTTTTTGTTGGGTTCTGTTTATTTAGTCCGCATTTGAGACTGAATCAATATCTTTGAAAATTAATTTTGCACACATTACCTTTTTACTTCCGGTGAATATATGAATTTATGTCAGGAAAAAATATTTCAAAATCTAAAAAATGTTTTGCCATAAAAGTCGAACTGAATAAATCGCTTTCTGGGGGGGCGATTATGTACGTTTTACTTTAATTTGCGCTTCCACTTTTTCGAAATGCAGGTCAATTATCTTTTTTTACATTCTAATTACACTACAATTTGAAAAAAAAATACAATCAACGTAAATGTCGAAAGAGTGGAAGTGGAAATGAAAGTGAAAAAGTTACACTATCCCCCCCCCCCCCTGTGGAATCGCCCATATATCTGAAAGAATTTTTTATTTCAAATTGTAATTGAGGACAATTGTAAATATCATTGTGGAGTACTATGGTTGTATTCACTATAAGTGTACGCATTTGTGCTAATTTTATGAGCATTTTGCTTCCTCATAGGTGTCAAATGAATTTGCTTCCTCATAGAGGGGTTTTTCTGTAACAGAAAAAAAATGGACACTTCCAATATTTTTCAAGCTTATGTTTCTGTCTTACCGAAAATCTTATTTTCAGAAAATCAGAGAGTCTATCCAGATGTCAATCGATGTGTTTTGTTAAAATAAATAACTTTTTAACTTACAGAAGTGTTATATTCCAAATTAAACAGAGTGTTCTCCTCATATAAACAATGTAAACTTTTTGTAAACTCTCTAAGTCGCTAAATTGGTTGATCAGAAATGGTCAACGAAAGTTCGTCAGGTCAATCCACGCGTCTCGAAGACGCGAACAATCACATCAAATACAGTTTACTCATATTCCAAAAAAATCCTCTTGAAAACAAAGTAAATAATTTTATTGAGAAGTTTAGAAGCGATATTGGCAGTTCATGGTGTGTCATGAAAGGTTCTTTAATTTGGGCATTCGATGCGTCTCGAAGATGCGAACAAATATGTCATATGTCATTCCTGTTGTAGTCCCAACATTGAAAAAGTTTTTCTCGTCTCAACAAGATAAACAATATATTTTTTTATTCATATACCGGTATCGTTAGATGATTAGAGGTCACAGAAGATTCGTCAATAGGTCATTTAACGCGTCTCGAAAACGCGTACAAACATGTCAAGTACTACAGTTTTTCTAGAATTCCTAACATGAACAAAGTTTTTCTCATATAAGCAGAATATAGACATTTTTTTAAACTTTATAAATCGGTACTGGTGAGACATAAAAGGTTCAGAATTGAATCAATCGATGCGCTTCCAAGACGCGAACAAATACACTTGATATCATTTTGCTGTATTTTGAATATCAAAAAAAATTTTCTCATATGAATAAGCTAAATTTCTTTCTGTTTGAAATCTGTTAACTCAAAAAAACAATTACTTATAATTGGCCGATTCTGCTCAAAATCCTATCAGACCTGGATAAATTGTATTTTTAAACTCCTGGGGTCGAATTTAATCGAAATATGTCAAAATAGTAGATTTGAAAATTTGTGTAATCACAAACCTCCCTCTATGAGGAAGCAAAATTGATTACTGAACTAGTGACCAATTCTGGAGAAACATTTCGAGACATTTTCTGAGGGAAAGTTTAAAGATAAATATTTGTTATATGCTTTGTAGCTATGGTTAAGAGTCCACTACAAAAACTGAAAATATTTGTAGATATCTATAAAATAAAGGTGCGTGTTTACAAGTCTTACACGATCGCTCACTTTGTACACAAAAGAGAGGTCGTGGTTCGATGCATGTTTAAACAAAAGCGGTGTAGATCGCGTTTGACACGAATTGATATAATGGGCTTTGACCATAGCACCCACGCAAGTTTAAGTAACGAACTAACAAACTATTCAAAAACTCCTTCTATTTAAAATGTCGTCTTTACTTAATGGCAAGTGGCCTAGTTTCTGTTTCCTAATATTTGATCACGGATTCGTTAAAGATTAAGGGTTTCGACTAAATTACCTCTGGCATGAAGTAAAAAAATCCTATAAAAAAAAATTACAGAAAATTGAAGCAGGAATTATTTTCTAATGGGAAATCGAACCTAGATAATGAAATCAAATTAATTACGTTTCTATGAATAGAGCCGTAAGCAAGGTGGTGCCGTCGGTGCCTCCGCACTGGGCGCAGACTGCAAAGGGGTGTAATTAAACAAATAAGGGGTCGTCCATAAACTATAATCTACTACGCTACCAATATTTTGCTTTTTTTGATATCCCTTTCGCTTCGTTGACAACCGTAATTCTGTCTTGTTAACCCCCTCCCGCGAAAAGTAACGTAGCCGAAAATTTTCTCAAAACCGGGGAAATAGGGTAATTTTTCAATAAAATGGGAGGATAATAGGGGCGTTAAATCTTTTGAATGAAATTAATTTGAATTGAAGACACAATTTTAAGCATAAAAAGACGAATTTTCATTTACAACAAAATTAAATTTTAACCAAGCAGTTGCATTAACAACCAAGTAGTTGAACTTTCAAGCAAAAAAAGTTCTTTTTTAACCAAGAAAGATGATTTTTCTACCGTGAAAGGTGAATTTCCAATCCAAAAGGACATTTTAACGATACGGTTGAGTTTTCAACAAAAAATTACTTTATCAAAATTGTTGAATTTTCAACCTACAAAGGTTAATTTTTAACCAAATGGTCGATATTTTATTTCAAAACAAAGAAAAAGTTGAAATGCTACCAAAAACAATTGAATTTTCGAGCCAAAAAAAGAATGTCAACAAATATTTAAATTTTCAACCCGAACAGTTGAATGTACAACAATAAGGTTCATTTTCAACCTAGAAAGATGACTGTTCTACCATAAATGATACATATTTTATCGAAAGAGGAATTTTTAACAAAGTATTTAAAACCTTAACCAAATGGATGAATGAATCCTGAACAAAAAATACATGAAGTTTCAAGCTAGAGATATGACTTTTGAACGAAATGGTTGAATTATCAAATAAAAAAGTGTTTTTGAACCAAAAATTAAAATTTTTAAATTTGCACTTCAAAAGATTAATTTTAAAAGAAGAAGAATTTTCAACGTGTTAAATTGAACCAAAGGAGACGAATTTTTTATCGAATAGCTTAATTTTCTACGAAATTGTTGAATTTTCTACAATAGAGATCAATTTTCTGCAAATAGAGATCAGTTTAAAAAATCAAATTTAAAAAGAACGAATTTTCAACCTGCTGAATTAAACCAAAAACTACGAATTTTCACAAAAATATTTGAATTTACAACCAAAAATATGAATTATCATGGAAAAAGTTAATTTTCATCCAAATAATATAATCTTTCACCAAATTGTAGTATTTTCAAGCCAGACAGATAAATTTTATACAAAACAGATCAATTTTCAACTAAAATGACGCATCAATTGTAGTAATTTCTGAAAATGTTGTTAAACTTTAAACAAAGTAGTTGATTTATTAACTAAAACAGAATAATTTTCAACTAAAGAGGATTAAAGATTACATTTCTAAAATAACAATTTCAACAAAATAAATGAATTTTCAGTCTAATTGTTCAATTAAAAAAATTAATTCTTCTTTTTAAACAAGAAAATAAATTTTCAAAAAATGGATTTGTTAAATTGCCAACGAAAGATGAATTTTTAACCAAGAAGATAAATTTTCAAAAAATGGAATATTCAAAGTTCCAACGAACGAGATGAATTTTCAAAAAAAAAAAAAAGAATTTTTAACCAAGTAAGTCAACTTCCAACCAAGTAGATGAATTTTTTTACCAGAAAAGATAACTTTTTAACAAAATAGTTACATTTTCAACAAAAAAACTAAATTTTTAACCAAATATTAGAGTTTTTACCCAAACTTAATGTATCAAAGATCTTGACGTTACTTGCAGTTACTCCCCCCTTCCCCCTGTTATGAACCGTAGGTTCCCCCCTCCCCCTAAAATTGATAACGTAGTTTATGGACGGACCTTAAATTACATAGGGAAGTGTAGAAATTTTTAATTTCAAGTAAAAATATTACTATTTCAGATCATGGACCAATAATACTACGGTCACTTTTTGACACTTTTTTTTTTTAATGATACAACTCTCTTACTATTATTAGCAAAAAACACTAATGCTTATATTTTCGCAAATTGCTTGCAAATGCAACTATTTTTTCACTTTGCCTTTAAATATATTTCGAAAATTTTTGCTGATTGGCTAAAATAATATATCCGCCATCTCAAAAATTGAAAGGTTTTCATAATTTTCAAGCTCTCAAAAAATTTCGAAGTTTCTACAAGTTTTTGTGAATTTAAAAGAAATATAACTTTCGAGATGATTAATGGGATTTCAATGTATTACAAGAGAGTTGCAATTTTACGGGATCTCCAAGGTCTTCAAGGATTTACAAAATTTCAATGGATTGCAAGGGATTTAAGAGACTTCAGGATATTTTACAAGATTCCAAGACATTTCAAAAGATTTCAAGAGGATTAAAAGAAATCTAAGGATTTCAAAGACTTGAGAGGACTTTAGGGAATTTCTACGCATATTTAGATAAAGTTAGGGAATAAATGAAAAAGGATGACATTTTTAGGGACTTCTAGAGATTTATGCGGATTCTTTCGGATTTTATGGAATATGATCAGCAAAACCGTTGAATTTTGAAGAAAATAGTAGAATTGTTAACCCAACAAGATAAATTTTGAACGAAAAATATAATAGTAGTTTTCTTTAAAAAAAGCTTTTGACCAAAAAAGGTGACTTTTTAACAAAGTAGTTAAATTTCAACAAAATAATTAAATTTTCAATCAAATGGAAAAATTTTCAACCAAAAGAGATGAATTCAGAGCCAAAAATATAATACATCGTTGGCTTTTCGAATTAAAAGAAATAATTTTCAATCAAAAGTAGTTGGATTTTCTGATTGGATTCTATTAATTTAGTTAGCAATTGAAAGATAAACTTTAAACTGTACATCAAAATTTTAAAATAAGTAATTCTATTTGATCGTAAAATTTATTTCTAAAAGTTCCTAAATATTATTGATAACAAAGAAAATTTTAATTGTAAATGTGTTTTAATATTGAGGAATAATTTTGTTCTTGAAATTTTTCCATCACCTTGCTATCACCTTGGAATATCTCAATTTCAATTTAAAAGATTAATTTCTAGCTTTAAAGATTTCAAAATGTGTCGAAAAAGAATCTAGAAGATATCGAAATAAAATATAGAAGCTTCTTAAGGATTTATGAAGGTTTCAAGATAATCAAAAAATTTTCCTAATATTCCTCGGCAAAATTTGAAGTGATTTATTGGCTTTGAAAACTTAATTTTAATAGAATATTTGAAAAGATTTTAAAACATAACAAAACATTTCCAAAATTGTAAAAACAAATTCGGAAGATTTTAAGACTATTTTAGGAATAATTTGAGTCAGTTGCAAAGATATTTAGGAATTCTAAAAGTTTTTAAGTAATTAAAAATGTTTTAAAATTGTGAAAGATTTTCGATAATTCACTAAAGCTGCAAATATTTCCTAAAATTTGGTAAAATCCTGCAAAATAAGAAAATTTGTCTTTTTGGTTTAAAAATTCATCTCTCTTCGCAGAAATGTAATATGTCAAGGTGGAAATGTTTGGTTTACAAATAAAATATTTTTTTGTTGACGATCCAACTTTTTTGTTGAAAATTCATCTTTTTGAATAAATTTGACTCTTTTTGATCCTTTGAAATCTTTTTCAGTTTGACTATGAATAATTATTGAATTTGACGTTGAGAATTCATCTTTTTCGGCTGAAAATTTAAATATTTGGTTAAAAGATAAAATACTTTATAAAAAATTGACTTGTTTGGTTTAAGATTCATCATCATTGTTCCGAATTTATCTTTGAAACTTTGAAGAGATTAAAAATATTTCAAAACTTTGTAAGATTTCCGAACTTTTATCGAATATTCTTTAATTTTTTCCAAGCATCAGAAAATCTTAAATGTCTTTTAAACTGCTGAAACTTTTTCCAAAATTTTGTAAAATCATGTAAGTTGGGAGAAAAGGTTCGTAGAAATTTCCTAGATGCTTTTTTGATATATCTAAAATCTTCAAAAATCTTCTTAAATTTTCTCGAGAAACCTAGAAAAATTATAGTTGTATAACCCCAAAGCAAATAAACCAAAGAAAACTGAAAAATAAATAGATATTCGAAATTTTTATTTTTATTCGTTCAAATTATAATTTACCTGAATTTTTTGTTATTCTGGACTAAAAAATCTTTTTTGTTTGCTCTCATCAATCTTCTTAAAAATTAATTTTTTTTTGTGAATTCAGCTCTTTTTGATTTGTAATTAAAAATATGTTTAAATTCAATTATCAGCTATTAGATTTGTCGTTGAGAATTCACCTTTTTTGGTTGAAAATTTAATTACTGGGTTAAAAGGTACGTTACTTTATTAAATCCGCTTGTATGTTTGAAGATTCATCAATTCAATTCAAAATTCATCTAGTTGGTTGAAATAGTGACCATTTGGTTAAAATTTTGTCTTTTTCGGCACGAAATTAATCTCCTTGGTTCAAAATTCATCTTTTTGGGTTTGGATTAAACTATTTTGTTAAAATGTTTTCATTAATTCAACTGATTTTTATTTAGAATTAAATTATTTTTGGATTGAAATATCAACAGTTAAATTTGTTGTTGACAATTCATCATTCTTGGCTGAAAATACAACTGCTTGGTTGAAAGTTGAACTACTTTATCAAAAAGTTATTTTTTTGTTTGAAGGTCCATAATTTAAGTTAAAAATTTGTATTTTGTTGGTAGAAAATTAAACTTCTCTATAGAAAATGCATATAATTGTTAAAAATTTAACTATTTGGTTGAAAATTAAATTTTTCGTGGAAAATTCATATTTTTAGGTTGGAAAATTAAATATTTTTGTAGGAAATTCATCTCCATTGGAGAATGTTGATTATTTTTCTGTTAAAAATACAAATTGTTGAAAATTAATCTTTTTTTCGTTGAGGATTCAACCATTTTGTTGAAGACTTGTCTCTTTGGGATGAATTCAATTGTGATTTATTTAAAATATAAATATTTTTCGATTGGAATATCAACTATTACATTTTTCGTTGAGAATTCATCTTTTTTGTTTGAAAATTTAACTATTTCGGTAAAGATGAAATTTTTTGCTGAAATTATTTTTCGACATCTGAAATTTTCAGAAATCTGTTTGAATTTTCTTTAAATTCTTTAAAAAATTACATCCATATAATATTAACAAGGAATAATCAAATAAACCTGAAAATAAATAGTTATTTGAAATTTTTATGTTCTATTCAAAATTATTTTGTACCTTAAACCGAAAAGCTACATGCTCGCATAGCGCGCGATTGATGATGCTAATTTTTTGAAAAAGAGGAAAAGAGTGTGAGACCCGGAGTTATGATTTTTATCCCGTATATAATTTTTTGAGAAAAAATCAATGAAAAGGGTTGTTACGGCACTGGTATCGTTACAGCAGATACACCTTCTGCATCTATTCATACGGGCAAGGATGCGTTAGCATGCTGGTGACCAGCTGCATCCGAAAAACCTGCAAAAGCATTGGGGTTTGGATTACGCGACTTTTAGATGCAAGCCTGGTTGCAGGACATGCTATTACGGAATTAAAGCATAAGAAAGGCAATTGGAGAAGGCGACTTTCATACCTAATCCCGGATTTATAGCATGCATGCACCTTCCGACCATTAAGAAGATTAAGAAAGCCATTCAGATCCATAACATAATTATTTTTTCTACCACAATTTTTACAACTCATATCTGATCAGATCCAAAATTCCGAAAATTGAATGACCCTCTTTCCTTATATCGAGCCAATAGTGTTTTTTAGTGCGGAGCCGTTCAAAAACTACGTTACGGTATTTTGAACACTTTTTGCACACAGGATGAAGTCACAAATACGAACACTCATTCCTCTACTCAGACAAAACTTTTTTTTTATTTCATTAGGTAAACATCTAAAATTAAACACAGAACATATAAACATAATATTTTAACAGACTTCACAGCACGATAAAATCAGGGGAAATGGGGCAAATATAATTAACTGTAGACCAAATTTCAGCGAAAAAATAGTTGCATTTTCAACCAAGTAGTTGAATCCTCAATTCAAAATGACGAATTTTTTAGAAAACCGTTGAATTTTGAACCAAGAACTATCAATTTTCAACCGGAAACTTTTGTACAAAGAAAGAAGAATTTTTAATTCAAAAAGACGAATTTTCAATAATACAGTTGACTTCTCGAACAAAAAGATGAATTTTTATCAACGTAGTTAAATTTTAACAAAATAATTAAATTTCAAAAAGAATAGTCGAATTTTGAACCGCATAGTTTAATTTTCGACCTTCAAATAGCTTCCTTAGTCTTCAATAAAATGTATCAATATTATGCTTCAATCAATTCGTCTTGAATCAACACAACTTTTCTATTCTCGTATCAACATTAAGATCTGATATTTCAACTAAATAATATTTTATTTCAAATCAAAAACAGTGGAATACAACGGAAAAGCCGAATTTTTAACGAAATAGTTGAATTCTTAACCAAATCAGAATAATTTGTAACCATGCGGTAGCATTTCTAACAAAAAAATCAAATTTCTACCAAAAGAGATGAATTTTTAACCAAAAAGTTGAATTTCCTACAAAAGAGTTGAATTTTCAACCAGAAGAGTTTTCAGATAAGAGATAAAAAAAATTCAATCAGATTTTTCCACGAATACTCAATGAAAAACGTAATAGTTGAATTTTGAACTCAAGCCTCAAATAGCTTCAGAAAGAAGAAAATCATTTTAAATTGAAGAAAAAAGAATTTTTTTTTATTCAACAGTATTTTCTTTGAATAAAAAAATCTTTTTTCTGAGTGTAGTATTTTTAACCAAAAAAGATGAATTCACAACCAAAGCATTGACTTTCCAATTAAAAATAATTAATATTAACGGAAAACAGTTGGTATTGAAGCGAGAAACGTGAAAAGGGGAAGAGAAAAGAAGGAATTCTTTTAAAAAGGGGTAAAAAGGAGAGTAGGAGAAAGGGTACGTAGTCTCTATGTAGATGCTCTACTTGTAAAATGAAATCAGGAAAATCACTAATACTCATTTTTGGAACTATATCAAAAAATTGATATTATCATCTATGCGGCAAAAATCGTTATAAACCATATTACACTAAAATCAAAAGCCTCCTTTCTTTGTACTTCCCAATTATAAAAATCCAAGTTAAGAAATGAGAAATCTCGTGTTTGGAATTTCAACACGAGTTCGAGAGTCGAATGTAAAAAGCGTTTCCGCCCATTGGCTAATTGCAACTCGAGCTGCTAGCAATTAGCAGTTGCCCTCGTGTTAATCAATGGGCTCTGGTGTATCGACAACATAATTGCACGGGGTAGCATAAACGTACATGAAGTAGCGGTGTCAAATCACGAGTCTACTTTCAAGATCAAGATCCATTGATCATCACTAATTTTAGTATTCGATAGGAATATCGTGCAACGGAACGAATCCATGCTTTGCCGATTACACCACTCATTTCTCAGATATAAAATTAATATCCGAGTAATTAGGTACCATGAGTCATGAATAAAGGGAAAAATTGTTGTATGCTTTTAGCATTTAATGTTTTTATTCAACGCAGGCAAGATTCACGCGTTTTGTAAGCGTTTTTTCAGTTCTAAAAGTAGCCGTTTACAGAATAGAAGAAGCGAAAACAAATTCGCATGCGCGGAGTGCAATAATGAGTCTGTAATACTCCTAGGAGTAATATGGGCTCATATTCGTACTGCACGCATGCGTAATCGCAGGCACTTGTGTACGATTATGGCCGCTTCAACCTAATCTAAAACTTTCAGACCTGATAAACTTGTAAATTATACCTTGTCATAACTTGTAAATCATACCTTCTTCGTGCACACGAGACTTCATGTCGTAAAGTATCGTGTGCACTAAGGCAAACGTCTTTTTATGCTAGGTACACAATATACCAAAAAATGTCTGCGAACAAAAATTTTGAACCAGAAGACGAATAGTCGACAAAAGAGTTGAATTTTCAACCAAATATATAGGTGCTTTTGTCAACATATCCAACTAGGAAGTTTGAAGAATTAGTTGTACGGATCAGCAGGGAAAGGGGCGGATCCAGAAAAGTTTCTGGTCGTTTCCAAATTACCAAACATTTCTCCAAGACATAATCAGACTTTTTTCGAACTTTGGGCTCTTGTTTCTCAACTGAAAAAAGCTTAGGTACTTTCCTTTATATATCTTAAGGTTAGAAAAATGCACATATATTATTAATAATCCGTAAAAATTAACGTTCAGATGCGAACTGGGATTTACCAACTTACCCGAAAAGCCATTCTAACCAAATTTTTTGAAATAGTTCACAAGATTTGAAAGATTTAAAAGATTTTCAGGGGTTTGAAAGGATTTTAACAGATTTCAAGGATTGAAAAGAATTTCAAAAGCTTTCAAGGAAGTTCATACAATTTCCCAGGATTTTAATTATTATTGTACGGAACGTTCAAACACTCTAAACTTTTTAAGAAATTTTGAAAGGTTTTAAAGATTTTACGGTAGACCAAGGGTTTGTAAAAGAGATAATTGAAGGAGAAGATTAGAGTAAAATGTATGGGATTGCAAAGAACTTCTTCAATTTCATAATGATTTTGAAAGATTTCATAAGATTTGAAAGGTTTGAGGGTATTTTTATTAGTTGTCAGGGACTTTAGAGAGTTTGACAGATTTCATATGATTTTTGTGGGATGATTTTAGGAAATTTTTAATGAATATCAACAGATATGAAAACATTTCTGACATTTTATAAAATTTCTATAATAAGCAAAAAATTAAACCAAAATTGAGGCATGTCGTAGAATTTTGAAGAATTTAAGATTTATAAGATTTTAAGATATTGAGAAAAATTGCGAAAGATTTCAAAGGATTTCCAAGATTTATAAATATTTCAAATGATTTTCAAGGGATCCAAGTAGATTTTCGATGATTTCAGTAATTCTAAGGGATTTTAAACGCTCTCAAAAGGTATTTTAATCAATTCTCCAAGATTTTGAAGAGGATTCCATGAGGCTTTAAATATTTCAAAAGATTTGCAGGCATATCATAAAATTTCATGTAATTTCCAAGAATTTATTCACAAGAATTTGAGAATTTCAAATATTTGAAAATATTTTCAAATATTTTCAAAAGATTCCAAGAATTCGAAGGAATATTAAGGAATTCCAAAGGCCTATACAGATTTTAGAGTATTTTGAAAGATGTACAGGAATTTTCAAACGCTTGAAAAAATGTCGAGGTATTTCAAAATATTTCAAAGTATTTGAAATATTTCAGGTTATTTCCAAGGATTCCAAAGAATTTTCAAGAGATTTACCAAATTTGAAGGGATATTTATGAAGACTTTAATATATTTTTTAAGGATATTAACGGATTTAAGCAAATCTCGGAGGATTTAAATGATTTTAAGAAAGTTAAAAGGGTCTCAAGGTATATTAACCAATTCTTCAGGATTTCAGGACATATCAGATTTTGTGAAATTTCACGGGAATTTCAAAGGATTTAATTGGATTTCAACCGACTATAACGACTTGCATTAATTTTTATATTATTTCAAGGGGTATTAAAAGGAGTTTCGTAAGATTTGAGAAATTTTTAGAGAATTTTCAAGATATAAAGGCTTTTATTTTATTTTTATTTCGAAAAGTTGAACTTTCATCCAAAAAAGGAGAATTCCTAATAAAAAATAGAAAAAGGTGATATTTAGAACCAAAATACATTTTAGTTTTGAATCAAAAATAGTTAAATTCATCTAAAAAAGACGCTTCCTTCAAAAATATTTGAATACTCAACCAAAACCGATTGACATTCAACCAAATAGTTGCATTTCGAATCCACAAAATATTAAAACTCTGAAAAAATATATGAAATTTTAAACGAATGTTCAACAAAAAACTTTAATCTCCATCCAAAAAGATTAATTTTGAATCAGGATGATTGATGTTCAAATCAAATGATGAATCTTCAATCGAAAAAATGAATTTTTAACCAAGCACTCCATCTTTTAGCCAAGTAGTTGAATTTGCAACCAAAAGATATGAATTTTCAACGAAATAGTTGAATTCTGAAATGAAAAAAATTTATTGAAATTTTTTTTTCAGACTAATTATATTTAAAAAATTAATCACAATTAATTGAATTAATTTTTGCAACTGTAGATTTAAATAAGTATAAATTTTCACCAATTTCAATCAGTAACTGAATTCTAACTACATAATTAGGAATTAGTTACTTTTAATGATGAATTATTCGTATTGACGAATATTATACAGAAAAATGAAATTGCTTATCAAAAAATACGAATTTTCAACAAATTAGCTTGATTTTAAACAATAAAATGATCATTTGCAACAAAATTATTACATTTTTTAAAATTTCTGAGCTTTTTCATTTTTAACATCTAAAGCGACTCCTCTAAATACAGAGTTTAGTCTTTAAATTCAATACCTAATATCATGTTTTGAATATTTCACTTTTTCCCGCCTTGGCATTTGAAATTTTGGAAACTTTAGAACGTTTCCAAAGTTTCATGAAACTTTGCAACCCTATACAGATGGGAGCAGAGAGAATTTTTAGAATTTCTCTTTAATATCGACTGAAGTATTAAATACGGTAGGGTTGCATGGTAACTTTTTCATGCTGTTTACCCCCCTCGGGCGGTATTATGGCAGCACTTTATTTACACTAGGTGTCGTGTTACGGGCTCATAGTCTGACCACGCAGGAGCAGTGACACTTATCTCCAGAGCTTTAAATGATCCTATCTCATACGAACACGAATTGTCAGTAGCAGTAGGCTCATAATCTGCGATGACCCAATATGTTATCCCACAATATTTTGAACCTATCCAGCTATTCTAGAAATTTGTTTAACTTATAAGCTTGTAGATCTAATCTCTAGATGGAAATCTTCCACAGCTTTCCAGTGGGTGAAATATTCATACTAAATTTCAGTCATGACCATCTGAATTGCTAGTCCTATATACAGAAATCATAGATGGTCAGACTAATCATCCATGTATAGTCAGCTACATAATTCGGAACAGCCAGAGCTCAGACATACTATTTACAAGATGTGAGCTTTTTTGGTATAATGGCCTTTTTTTATTAGATCAGTATGCCAACAAAGCTAATATATCTTCTAATGCATTTTCACCTGGTAGACAGACAATAACATCAGCTAATCAGACATACTATGTTTGTTAAACAGAGCCTATAACCAGTCATCTATGGTGACTGTATGTAGGACAGTCATTATAGATATGGTTTTTTTCTCGAAAATTACTTAGGACTGTTGAATTTCACGTAAAAAATATGCCTATATGAATAAAAGCAAATAAATTTTCCAGCAAAATACCAAATATTGAATGTCCTATCTTTAATATTTTGTAACATGTTGCTACGAAAAGCGTGCACTTTGATAAAAATTTGTAAAATTCCGCTAAAAGGTGAATCTCTTTTTTTTACTTATTCTGAGCTGTATGTAAAAGCTTCCTAAGTTATAGTTGCTTCTTTTCTAATTTGAACTAAATAGTTATTTCCGAAAAACTTAATGTATAATAAAACTCAATAAAAAGGGTGATTTTCAGGAGGTAATAACTTGATACTTATTAGAGCTAGAGCATTCCATTTTGTTTTAGATCTCCGGCAAATTTAGTTGCTTCAACTAATACAAGTGAAACTTTTATCTGAAAAATGTACAACACATGAGATATTTCACGGAAACTAAGTTAAAATTTTTAGGGTGATTTTTCATTGAAAAATCACTTCTGGAAGTCACATCTCCTAAACTATTCAAGATAGACCATTAAAATTTTCAAATTTCATAGGGAATTTTGTGCACTTGAATCGTTGTTCAGGCTATTTACGCGTGCAATGAAATGAAAAAGAGAAATGATAAGAAACTTGACTTTTTTCACCTGTTTCAAAAGATTTTAGAGCCTTCTGAATGTTACTTGATGTTTAACTATTACAGGCTTATTTTGGATGCCAAACTAAATGGGTTGTACCAATTAACATTCAATTTGCAATTATTTTAACGAAAATATACCTAATAACCCCACAAAAAATTATGATTTCTTAAAAAGGGGCCGGACCATTTTTTTCATTTAGGATTTAAAATACTCGTGAGGCATCCTCAAAACATATTCAGAAAGAAACTGTGATAGGCGAGCATTTTTCAGTCAAAAGTGGTTCAAGCTAACCGTGATTTTTATAATGTAATCAAGTGATATGATAAGATTAGTGTGCCTAATTTGACATATTAGACAAAGCCCGGTTTCTGCCCCATCATCCACGGACTGGGTTGTAGCCAATTGTATGATAGGGGAACCCACATCTTGAGGTAGGGTCCGAATCACTAGAACCTCGGTAAAAGTATGAACATAGACAAATTTCCAGTGGCACCGGCTCAGGGATCAAACCGCGGACTTCTATCTGTAGTCCGAGCGCCTGACCGGCTGAGCAGTTCTTTTTTAATCATCAATTATTAAAATTTATATATAATTGTCTCAGGCTTAAGATGGTTACAGCTCAATAGCTTCAATTTCGTTTCTTCAACCCAAATCTATTTCGATGCAAGTGTAACTAGAATTCCCGTGTATATGCATCACGTTTCTTTCAAAACACCGCTCCGACACAGCTCGCTGACCAATCTCTCTAGCAATCACCCCAGGCGAAGAGCTTCACAAAGTCATTATACGTCATAGATCACACAAAAATACACAAGCCGACTGTTAATCCCATAATAAAATCGATAATAGTGACTGCAGATATAGAACAGTCATATAATAGTGGGTGAGGCTGATTATGGATTTTTTTCTAGATAAATCAGCTACATCTTCCACATTCTTTCAGAGGAGCTCAGAAATACTATATTTAAGAACCACGACCCTCTTATACCTTCCTGTATACTCATCAAAGGTGGTCAGGCTGACTATCCATTTTTCTCCCTGTGAGTAGAAGTAGTCAAGGGAACTTCGATTTTTGATCTATTTGAAGAGAAAAATCTAAATTTTGAATTATTTCACGTCTTTCTTCATGCTTGCGATAGTAGCTTGATCTTAGAGCGAAATTCTTGAAAGAATATTGGCTCGTATAATGAAGAATACGTGTCGAAGAATGATAAACCGTATGAAATATTAATGGGCCTGCAAATTGGTCATTTTAAAGCCGTTTCTTGGGAGAAGTTCGTTGACCATGGATGGCGGTCTCCTTTTATTTTGAGGAAGATCGGATTTGTCAGATAGAAGGAGAAGGAGGAGGAGCGGGAGCGGGTTTAAGCAAGGGCACCCGGCTAGGCCCTGAGGGTACGAGCAGCTGTTTTCGGGTGCGATGACACTCGGTTAATGCCAGGAGCCTTGCAAAAACCGCATAAGGGCCAACCTCAATGGGCGCGTGCCCTTACGAGTCAATTCACTCCCGAAAGACTCGAAAGACTTGACAGACCTTATCCCGTGCAGATATCGCCATGTTTCTTCCAACAGGTTGAGCAGACTTGGCTCAGGCCGGGTCTCTTAGCTTGGCTCTGCCTTATAATTTTCAATAGCTAGAACATTTTTAAAAATTGAAAAATTTGAAAAAATTGAAAAAAATGCATGTCGCAGAGTGTCAGATGACCAATTGCATGGTTTATATTCGATGGCTTCATAATATGAAAAATGTAAACATTGTGTTGAAATTTTGGGAAACGGTTCAAAATATACAATGGCACGTTCGTCTGGCCTATTTAAGTTTTTATTTTGTTCAAATAGTGCAATTTAATGTGGAATGTAAATGACAACAGGGCTTTAGAGCCCTAGCTAAAATAGAATTAGCAGAATAGCAGTATTTAAACAAAATAAAATCTGAAATCCAGACTGACGTGACCTTATATATATTTTGAAACATTTCTCAACATTTCAGCACAATATATGTCAGTCACAAGCCTTTGAAGGCTTAAAATAATGTTACTTGAACTTAAAGGGTTTTGTTGAAATTCGAAAGATTTTTTTTCTAATTCAAACGATTTGCTTATTGCATTCCCCAGAACTATATGCGGGATTCCAATGAAATTCAAGTGATTTTATTGAAATCCAAATGATAGTTCACATTTTTCATGATTTGCGGGGGACTTAATGGAATTTAAAGAAACGTATGTTGGAAATTTAAAAGATTTTATTGAATTTCAAGAGATATTATAGGAATTTCATTCAACTTCAAAAGATCTTGTTAAAATTCAAATTATTTTCTAAGAATAATGTTTCGCAATTAATTGGCGACGTCTTACTGCGATTTAAAGGATTTCGTTGAAATTCAGGAAAATTTATTTCGAGATATCTCAAGGGTTTTATTGAATTTTAAGAGATATTATGATTCTTGAGATATTATTGAATTTTGAAAGATTTAAAATTTTAATTTTAAGTACCCGAACAATTTCCACGAATTGCAGTTTGTAGCTAAATAAAAAAATATAGTGAAAAATTCAAATAAAATTCTTAAAAAACTACACCACTTTGCTAGAATTTGGAAACTTTTACCATATTTTACAAGTAAGTAATAAAATAAAAACTTTCAATTATATTATAATTTATTGTATTTTATTATGAAAATGCACTTCCACTCAAGAAAATATTTTATTTAAATACAAGGAATTTTTTTCAAACAATTGTGTTGCAATTAATCCAATTTCAACCTTATTCAATAATTTTTAAGAGATTTTAATACGAAACTAATGTACTTAGGAACTTTGGGTCATGTAAAACTTACCGGATTCCTTGCTTACCGACATTTTTTCTCAACATATGACGTCCACACGAAATGAGAAATAGATTTTTAAATTGCAGGGGAATTAAGTTAATTGAATATGTATGAGGATGTTGAAAAAATGGTTTTAGAATATCAGTAAGGCACCCCAATTGGCACCCCATAGTCAAATTTTTATAGAAAAATGTGAAACAATTAAGATAAAATGATTATTTTCCTCAAAAATTAGTGTAAATATAGTTTCATTGAATAACGTACAATGATAGTAATGTAGAAGGGGATAACTCTATACGTATGAAAATTTAATGTATGCATTTTCAAGAAATTGAGAAAATAAGAACAACAAAATATCAATAAAGAATACAGAACTCAAATAGGGGACTGTAAATCATATCGAATTTTTATTCATTTATTTTTTCAATTTGTTGACTAAGAGAAGGTACAGCTTGGGCGAGTTTGAATTTTGATTCAATGGGATTTATTGGAATTCAAGAAAATTATTCAAATTTTATTGAATTTTGGGATACTCTATTGAAATTCGATTATTATTTATTTATATTTCGCGGGATTTATGTCGACGCATCCGCCCTATATGAGTCTATTTGCTGACAGCGCCTTGTGTAAGACTATTCGTTGTGCATAAGCATGTCGGATAGTCTCATACACGGCGCTGTAAGGAAATAATCACCTCTATACTTAATGGAGGCGTCGTAATGGGACTTTTTATTTGGAAAATAATTACTTGAATCCCAATAAAGTTTTTTGGAATCCGGAGGACTTGATTAAAATCACGAGATTTCATTGAATTTCAAAGAATTTCTTTGCAATTTAAAGGATTTTATTAAAATTCAGGAAATTCCATTGGAATGTGAGAGGCTTTACTGGAAATAAAGATTTTATATTAAATTGCGCAAGAGATTTTGTTGAAATATATGGAATTAAATTTTATTTTATTTGAATTAACCTAAATCTCGACTAATTATCTTGAATTTAATTGAATTTCAGAGATCATGGCGCAAGATGAGCTGATAATTAAAGGGGGTAAATAGGGGAACATTTATGTTTCCATGTGAAACAGAAGAAAACAATTTTTTTATGAGCGATTTCATATTTTTAAGTAATGCTAATAGTATATTATGCACCTGGGGGAGAAAAAGTGCCTCTCACCCTTGGTGTATACGATATTTTTTATAAAAAAAGGATGATTTCAGATATTTCTCGAAATACATACATGATTTCAGTCCATATTAGATTTTGTATAATGAAGCATGAAAATAATGTTAACCTTATTTATGGTAATTTTAGAGGTGATTTACGGTAACTTACCATAAATTACCCAGCACAGTTAATTTTTTTCAATTTCCTTGAATTTCTGGAAATGTATGAAAATGTCCCGTAAATTGTGCTCATTTTAGTTGTAAATATCGTAACTTACCATAAATTGCCCAAAATTAATTTTTAGACATTTTCATAAATTTCCGGAAATTTATAAAAAAATGGTAATTTATGGTAATTTTACAGGGAAGTATGGTAACTTACCATGGATTACCCAAAATTCATTTTTAAAAATTTCCATGAACTTCCGAAAATTTATGAACGTTTTCGGTCATTTATGGTAATTTTACTGGTATATATGGTAAACTTCTATAAATAACCGCAAAATGCTATTATAGCTGCAACCAAAATTTCCTCACAGTTTTTACGGTGAGTGGGCTGATAATTATAAAAAGCGAGCTCATAGAAGCATAATTTTCATTATTCATCTCTGACGTCACTTTTCAGTCCCTAGGGAATAAAAAGTAGAGCTTTAGCCCCGCTTCATAGGTGTCGAAAAGGGCTGAAATTATGCATGTGTCATAAAAATGATTTTTTAATTATCTCTGCCATTAAAAAATTCATTTTAAAAAATTTGATTACTCAGGTCGCTGGAAATCCCGTGTAGAAATTTCGATAGGGCTCTAGTGGGGCTCCGATGAGTTTTCCCTATCTCTAACCGGGCTCTATTGAGGAAAACTAGTCGGGCCCCCATCTAGAACGTAACGCTGTGGCCATATGGGCCCCACTAGATTTTCTAGTAGGGTTCTAGTGGGGGTCGCCCGCCTACAACCCCATTTAAGAGAAGGGCCCCTACGGGGCCCCTACAAGGCCCCTATGTTTGATTTAAGTTAGCAGCTAGGAGATTCCATCTTCCTTCTCAGTTTTTGGCGTTGAGAAGAATATTTTTGAATTCCATGAGGAAGAGTTTCTCATCGATATTTTGGCCTATTGAATCTTTACGTGTGTTGGAATTAGCAGCTGAAATAATAATAGTACACTAAAATATGCCAATTGCTGAATTATAATTGATTGATTTTCATTTTTATACGTACCCCGAATTTTATAAATTTACTTATTTGACATTTTTTGTATTATAATATAAGAGAATAATATTTTTAGTTTGTGTTATTATTAGATTATATTTACTGTTAAATTATTCGTACAAATACAATATATTCAATTATTATTACATTATTTACCTTCTACGTGATCGTCGGAGCGAGCAGCTCCAAAAATCATAACCTCACTCTCATCACATTCTTGTTCGACTTTTTGCATTAAGCGGAACTTTCGACTGTGAAATCGTTTTATGTCTTGCAGGCGCCTTTTCTCTTGCATCGTGGAGAAGAATAATTGTCAAACACAATAAAAAAATGACACAAAGAAATGAAAACACAAAACTTGAAAGCTCTGGCGAAGCACTGAACAGCTGTACTTGACATAACCTCTTTAACTTTAACTGACACATACGTGCCTGGTTCCGAACACAATTTTCAATAATGCCCTAAATCAAGTTTTATGGAAAAAAGCGTTCACATGCACACGAAGAAACACTATTCCTGCTTACTAAGAACGCCAGAACCCTACAAGTTAATACTTTAGGTAATAAGAATAAGATTTTAGGAATTTTCTGGTCGGGGCCCCACTAGATACAGATAGATTCGCCATACCTATACGAAGCATGGAATTCTTCACTAGAACCTATAGGGCCCCCATCAGTTTTTTCTAGTCTAGATATTCTGATAGGGGCCCCTTCAGAACCCAACTTCAAATAGGGAAAGATGGGGAAATTTCTGCACGGGATCCATCTATAAAGGTCTGAAAAAACAAACTTGGAAATAAACATTTCTTATATGATTAAAATTTCGCCCTTACTATAATTAATACTTCGAATGTAAATTTAAAACGAACAACTTAGAATATTTCGCTTCTGATTAAGGATTTAGTTTTGTACATTTCAATAAAAGATTGTTTACCTTTTAATACTTTTTCAAAACTTACTATCTATATTTTTCAACTGTTCCAATTAATTTTATATTGGATATCAACTTCTGTTTCTAGTTTTTGTATTTTTAGCATGTTTCAGCATAAAGTTTTCTGAAGGAGTGTTTTATATTATAATTGTAACAAAAATTCTAATTTTAATTATAAGAATTGTTTAATGATCAATTGATTTCATTGCAAATTAGGCAAAATGTCAACCAGAGTCCAGGTCATGGTGTCAGAAAAATTGAGTAGTGCATATTTGTATATAGCATTCGATGATGAAAAGAAAGTAACACGTATTTCACCATATTTGTTGAAATCATTCGAAGATTCCGCGGTCCCCGCATCATCAGAATGCCAAGGACTGGAATTTTATCTTGCGTAGTTTATAGAATATCCCGCGTAATTCAAATACTGTATTTTCAAATATCGTAAAGAGAGAAGGGGGTTTTTAGAAAATAAAGGAAAAAAGGAAATTCGAAGAAAGATAAAACAGAAAAAGCAGGGGAACCGGAACCAGACTGTGATTCCTGGAATTCCCTCGTTATCCAATGGATATCATTCATGATAAAGTGGATTTCTTTTTCGATCTTAATTTCAAATTATTAAATAGAGACACTAAACAAATGATTCGTTCTAATCTACAGGGTTTTGACTCATGAAAGTTCTCTTTTAATTGAGTCAATGTTATTTTAACTCAATTTCTTGAAAGAAATCTTTTTATTATAAAAGTCTTTGTAAGGAAAAATGCATTAAATAGTACAATTTTAGTCGTAGATAAAACATTTTTTGGACTATTATTTTTCCTAATCATGGAATTCGTGATAGTCTAAATAGATTGGTTTGAATCACCCCAAAAAAAAAAAAAAAAAAAAAAAAAAATTTCTTTACTTTTGTTGAATTCTCTGTAGTTCCTATTAATTTCTTTCAATTTCGTTGAATATTTCTGAATTCGGAATAATTCACTTGAATTCGGATGAGTACAATTTAATATCAGTGAATAATTTTAATTTCTCTTGAAATTACTTATTGCCTTAAATTTCTCTTTAAATCAGTTAAATTTCCTTGAGGGGCGGTCCGTAAACTACGTTACCAATGTCAGGCTTTTTTTTACCCAATGAAACAGTTACAATAACAGCCAAATCGTTGAACTTTTAATAGAAATGTGAATTTTCAACCAAATACTTCAATTTTCTAGCCAAAAGATATATTTTTTCGAAGAGAGTTGAATTGAAAAAAAATCATTTTCAGTTAAGGTAAATTTTCAACCAATGAAAGTGACTTTGTTACCATGAAATAGGAATTTTTAATCTAAACGGATGAATTTTGAACAAAACAGTTGAATTTTCGAATAAAAAATGTGATTTTAACAAAAAAGATAGAATTTTCAACCAAATAATCGAATTCTTAAACAAAAAACATTAAAATTCAACAAAAAAAATGTTTAATTTTTGAGCCAAAAAGACGAATTTTTTAGAAGACAGCTAAATTTTCAATCAGAAATAAATGCATTCTCAGTACAAAAATGACTTTTTAACAAACATAGTGGAATAATAACAAATTAATTAAATTTTGAACAATACAGTTAAATTTTTATTGAAAAATGGAATAGTAAAATTTTCAGTTCAAGAAAAGAATTTTTAATTTTAAAAAACAAATTTCCAACAGGAGTTAAATTTTCAATCAAAAAGACGAATTTTGTACAAAACAGTTCAATTCTGCCGTACAAACTAAAAATATACATAAGCCCAATCTCACTCGAAAATTATTTTCGACCCAAAAATATAAATTTTCAACCAAAAACGATGATTTCTCAACAACAAAATGTGATAGTTGATATTTCAATAAAAACAGAGTTTACTTTGAAATAAAAAAAGCTTAATTCAACAAAAAAAATGGGGTTTTTCGAAAAAAAAAATTTAACCAGTAAAATTCAACAGTAAAACACAAATCTTCAAGAAAATACTTGGATCCTCAAAGAAAAAGATGAATTTTTAATACGAAAAAATTAATCTTATAACCGAAAAGACCAATTTTTAACAAAATACATGCATTTTTTACCAAATAGTTGATTTTTTAACTTTTAAATGACTTTTAAACTTTTACTCAACTTTTATATTTTTAATTTTTAAAAAACGAATTTTTAACAGAAGTTGCATTTTAAAACAAAAAGACGAATTTTCTACAAAATAGTTGACTTTTTGGTCCGTAAAAATGAATTTTCAACAAAAAACGATGATTTCTCAACAAAAAATGTAATAGTTGATATTTCAATCAAAACAGATTTTAAGTTGAAATGAAAAAAAGTTTAACGCAACTAAAGAAACGGTTTAATTGTCAACTATAAAAGATCAATTTTGAATTTAAAAAAATAATTTTTAAACAAAAATGCAATAGTTATATTTTTATTTAAAAAAATTAATTATCAACAACAGACTTTAACATTCAACCCTAAATCTGATTTTTTGAACAAGAGATGAAGTCTAAGAGATGAATCTTGAACCAAACAATATAATTTTTAACAAAGTAGTTCATCTTTCAACCAAGTTGTGACATTTCTTGCACAAAAAGATGACTTTTTAACGAAATAGTTGAACTTCAAGCCAAATGGTCGAATTTTTCACCAAACAAGATACACGTTTCGATACAAAAATATAATAGTCGACTTTTTAAACAAAAGTAGTTTGATTTTCTTTTTGCGCTCTATTAATTCAGTTCGAATTCAAGCGAAGAACGATAAAAAGGGTAGAAAGTGTAGAAAGGGTAAGTTTCTTGAAAATGCACAAAAAAAGATTTTCTTAAAAAGAAAGGAAAAGAGGTCATATGGGAAACAGTCTGAAGTCTAAAATATGAAAGTGATTTTCAAACTTATTAACTACTTATTTAGGTTTACCGCCGGAAGGCTATCTTTCGCAAAATTCACAAACTTTTTTCAAGTTTGTCATCAGGAAATGTACTAAATGTTATCTAAGTTCTTAACGTTACTTCCACTGACCCTGTCACCAACCGTAGTCTTTAGCTCGACCCCCTTCCCCTTAAAATGATAAGGTAGATTATGGACGGCCCACGAAGTAGTATAAGGAGATCCAACTCTAATATAAGGATACTTCCCATTTTTCCGTGCCCACTTCCTATAGCATACCAGATAAACTATTGTAGCGCCTCTCGTGAGAAAATTTGAAACTATTGTGTTTTACAATGTCTGCCTCCTTTCGTCGTCTGCTACCGGCTGTCAAAACTGGCGAATAACCTGCCAATGAAAACCATTTTCAAAACTGCCTCCAAAACCTATGTTATAATGGGTTTCCGCAAGAGGCGCCACAATACTTAATCTGGTTTTGCTATAGGATGTGGGCACGGAAAAATGGGGGGTACAATTTTCCGTAATGGCCCATAGAGATGGATCTCCTTATACTACTTCGTGGGACGGCCTCTTAAATGTATACACATATTTTCCAGTTTATCCAATTCCTGAATCTCAACTTTAGCTAAATTAATTTTAATTCTCTTAAATTCACTTGAAATGACCAATTATTCAGTTAAATTCAGTCCGATTTGATTCAATTACACAACAAGTTTTTCCAGTTTCGAACATAACCAATCTGATTTAACACATGAAAAAATGGCTAAGAAGAAATCTGTTATTGAAATGTGTTCCAGTTAAAGAGGTTCTTTGTTGGCACATGAATGATTATTATTACCACCGTTTAACGAGCTCTTAGGTCCGTAATTTATTGGCTGCTCGTGCATCATATGGGCACAAGGTTCCAAAAAAAGAAGTCTTTATGGGTTTAGAGGTTGAGGAATCCTTCTCGAAAGAAGAGCGCAGCTTCTTTTGCCCCCTTTGTTTGCACGTGCCAATTATCACCCAGCCCATACGGGATTCGGATAAACCCGATAAAAGATAGACGCGATGCGAGGGTGTTCTCGGCAGTATCGGTTACACCCTGTCTGGGGTATTAATTAACCACATAAGGGCCCCGTAAGACCCGACGCGTGGCTACATCTTTCCGTACATTTGCACATATCAGAAGTGTGCGTATATGGGCCAGAGAGCAGTTGGCCCTCGTGGGTCCAGGACCCATCTTGCACTGGCGTAACGCCTATCAACAGTTTCTACATAATGTCTTATTAACTTGTAATTACTATTATTATAACCAATAGATATTCGCTACTCATTTCAACGGTTCCGGATATACCAATATGGGGCCGATCAAAAACTAAGTCACAAACTAGAGGGGGCGGGGGCAGGGTTTGTGCAGATTTGTGATGTATTGGGACGAAGTTAACGCAGAATGTGACATCGCATATGGAAAACATGACTGTTAAAAATTTCTCCTGGAAGCTTCCGATAAATGTATTGGAAGTTTATTTCCGTAACTTAAGGTAACGCTATAACACAAAATGTTGTAGTTTCCAAATGCTGGTATTGTTGTGGTACCTCACATGTATTGGAATTTTGCAATACATGTCCAGTAGCCGGTATCACTTCTGTATCATATTGGCGGCTGAATATCTCGACACCTATCATGCCAAAAAATTCAAAAAAACATGTTAGTCATTTCTCAGGACATTCAGGGAATTCACGGAATTGATTGAACTTTCGAAATGTATGATATTCAAGGAATTCTCGAAATTCATGGAATTCAATAAATTCCTGAAATTCACGGAATTCCAAGAATTTAAGGAATTCACCAAAGTCAAGGATTTCACGGAATTCACCAGATTTACGGAATTCATGGAATGTAAGTAATTCATTAAATTCGCGGAATTCATGGAATTCACGGAATTAATTAAATTCACAAAATTCATGAAATTTACGGAATTCATGGAATTCACGGAATTTATTAAATTCACGGAATTTATTAAATTCACGGAA
>CAKNXH010000228.1:289169-311615 GCA_932178445.1 Andricus quercusramuli
AATTCACGGAATTTATTAAATTCACGGAATTTATTAAATTCACGGAATTCATTAAATTCACGGAATTCAAGGAATTTACAATTTAAGAATTTCACGGAATTCACGGAATTTACATAATTCAAGGATTTCACGGAATTCACGGAATTCACGCAATTCATGGAATGCAAGAAATTCATTAAATTTGCGGAATTCATGGAATTCACGGAGTTAATGGTATTGACGAAATTAATGGAATTCAAGGAATTGATGGAATTCACTGAATTCGTGGAATTGGAAAAATTCGTGGATTTCACGAAATTCAAGGAATTCATGGAACGTTAATTCCGCAAATTCCATGAATTTCGTTAATTTAGTGAATTTTGAGAATTCAATGACTTTTTCGAATTCCGTGAATTACTTGTATACCACAAATTGCTTGAACACCTTGAATTTCATGAATTCCGCGAATTTAATTAATTCCGTCAGTTCCTTGAATTCCATAAATTCCGTCAATTCCTAGAATACCATAAATTCCGTAAATAAAATTTCATGAATTCCGTGATTTGCACGAATTCCGTGAATTACACAAATTCCGTGAATTCCACGAATTCCACGAATTCCACGAATTCCAAGAATACCGTGAATTCCATGAATTTAATAAATTCCGCCAATTACATAAATTTAATGAATTCCGCGAATTCCTTGAATTCCTTGACACAATTTTCGACTTATAAACGCGCTACAATACATGTATTGTAATGCTTGACGGTGACATGTATTTCAATTTCGTCATTCCAATACCGTTTTCGCAATTTTACGTTACGCTCTATTGTAGAAGTGATGGAGAATTCCAAACACTTTTAACAGCGTAGTACTCTTTACCCATTTTTTTAAGAACTCTTTTTTCCAGTTCTCCAGAAAGTCCCCCAATAAGAAAATCCAACTTTTTTTGTTAGAAGTTAATTCTTTCTAGGTTCAGAATTAATATTTTTCGCCTATACATATTTTACTATTTGGTTAAAGATTGAATTATTTTGTTGAAAATACGCTTTTTTTTTAGTTAAAAATTAATTTTCATCACTAAAAATTCAACTAGAAAGTTGCAAGTTTTGAACTACTTTGTTCAAAATTCATTTAATTGATTTAAGGTTTCACTATTTTGTTGAAAATTCTGTTTTTTTTTTTAAATTGAAAATTAATTTCCTGGACTCAAAATTTGTCTATTCCATTTTTAGTTGAAAATTCAATTACTTGGTTGGAAATTGAACTATTTTGTTGAAAGTTTTTTTTCCATAAAAATTGATCGTTTTGAGTTTAAAATTCAAGTATTTGGTTGAAAACTGATATTTTTTAGTTTAAAATTCAAGTATTTGATTGAAAATCATCATTTTTGTTGAATAATCATATATTCGGGTTGAAAATTAAACTATTTTGGCAGATAATTCAACTATTCGGATGAAAATTTCTGTATTTTCTTGTGAATTCTTTTTTTTGTTTGTTAAAAATCAATCTTTATTGATTGAAAATTCAACTACATGCTTGATAAATCAAGTGCTTTGTTAAAAATTTCTTTGATAATTATTTTTTTTATTTATTATTCATATTTTCCGGTTGAAAATCCAACTAGTTTGACAGAAAATTCTACCCTTTGGTTGAAAATTTGTCGCCTTCAGTTGAAAATTCAACCATTACATTTTTTATAGATAATTCATCTTTTCGGATTAAAAATTCAACAACTATGTTGAAATTTGAACTACTTGGTTAAAATTAAACCGAAAACTTAACTTTTTCATTCTTATTAAAAATGTCTAATTTTTCGTTAAGAATTAAACTAATTTGTTGAAAATTTCTGTATTTTCTTGTACATTCGTCTTTTTCGGTAGACGATTAATCTTTTTCATTTAAAATTCAGCTACTTGGTTGAAAGTTGTGATACCTTGTTAGAAATTTATTTCATTTGTTGAAAATGCATTTATTTGGTTGAAAATTGAACTGTTTTCTTGAAAATTCATTTTTTTTTCATCAACATACTGAAATTCATATTTTCGATTAGAAAATTCAACTGATTGATAGAAAAACTGTCTTCTTACCTGAAAAATTAAACTGTTTTTTTGAAAATTCGTCTTTGGGAAATGGAAATCAAATTATTTGGTTCGAAGCTCATATTTTTGGGTAGAAAATTCTACTATTTTGTTGAAAATTCGTATTTTTTGATCGAATTCAACTGTTTGGTTAAAACTTAGTTCCTTTCGCTTGAAAGTTCAACTATTTGATGGTAAATGCAGCTGTTTGATTGCTAATTTATTATTTTGCTTGAAAATTAAATGATTTGGCTAAATTATTTAACTGTTTTCGATATAATACTATATTTTTGGTTGAAATATCAACTATTTCATTCTTCGTTGAGAATTCGCCTTTGTTGGTTAAATTCATTGGATTTTGATTTTGAATTAAAATCTTCTTTGGTTGAAATTTCCACAATTATATTTTCGTTGCAAATAAATTTTTTGTTCATTAAAAATTCATGTATCTTTTACGAAATTCGTTTCTTGGCTTGATGATTCAATTATTTGCCTGAAAATGCAAATGTTTGGACAAGGATTAATTTGTTTGTCGAAAATCTACCTATTTGGGTGCAGATTCATCTCTTTTTGTATGAAATTAATCTTTTTTGGTAGAAAGTTCAACTATTTTCCTGAAAATGCAATATATTTCGACTTGCAATCTCAAGCATTTCACATTGAATTTAATATAATACCTATACATTAATCAGATTTCCCTATTATTCTCCTATTTTCGTGAAAATCACCTTATTTCCGCTATTTTGAGGGATAAAATTTTGGGCTGTGAAGCCTGCTAAAATTTTGACTGAAAGGGGGGTGGGTTATATTTGTGATGTCACTCTGGGGGTAATTTTGGAACGGCCCCTATGTGTTTGTATCTGGATGCATTTATATCACATTCATTGACAGAAAATTCGGATCACAAATCTCATAAAATGAACAGTGTAAGTTTCCGAGATAAGATGAATCTTGATTTGGTGAAGAAATATTGTTCAACATACCCAGGAGATGATAGCAATTAACTACTTATCAATACCTCTTTTAATTAAATTTTATTTTTGATCATGGAAAGTTGTACGAGAAGTATAAATAATAATAAAACATGCAGTTCAACCAATTGGGCAACCAGTTTTCTTATCCGTAGAGGCTTTCATTTGGTATTAAATATTTTCAGTTTTCAGGGCAATGTATCATTGTCATTAATGTATCGCACTAATAAATTGAATTTCGAAAAACAAATTTAAAAAACCGAGTCCTGAAAATCGAGCAGCTGGCTTGATTACGGATTCTTCTTGGAATTATAACAACATTTATTAATTCTCCATTTTCTGGTGGCAAATTTCACGCAACGTGTTCTACATCAGGTTGGATGGGAGTTAATGACGTTCGTTTGGAAAGTCGCGAAAGATTAATTGGATCGATTAAAGTCGGCAGAATTATCGAGGCTTTGATAAGGATAATCGAGATCGCCCAAAACGTGATGCGCAACTCCAGAGTCCTCAGTCATTATTCATAGAATCCTTCCTTTGATTTCGTGATTAGCAGTGGCGAATTTTGGTCCTTCAAATTTTCTTTTTTAGAAAAAAATTCAACAATAAAAATTACACTTTTTTATTGTTAATCGTTTATCATCTTTTTTTGCCATCCGCAAAGTGTTTACACAGGATAATAAAGTAACACATATTGTATGCAGTGGGATGCTTTTTTCGGACTAAGAATGCGGGACGTTCAATATTTTATTTGCCAACGTAATTGGCTTCAGATCTCGATAAGCCTGCCAATTAATTCGATAATTCTTATCTCTGATTAAGCAATCGACAATCTCTTATTATATATTAATGTCTCATACAATAACTTTTGAACGGCCGTTCAAAAAATACGTCACGCTATTTTGAAAAATTTTTCCACCCCTCCTTTTCTTCGTCACAGATAATTTCCAACCGAATAGTTGAACTTTCAAGCAAAATAGACTAATTTTCAATAAAATAGTTGAATTTTCCACCCACAAAAATGAATTTTGAATTCAATGGTGGAATTTTTAAACAAAAAAGAATTATTTAAAAAAGAATATTGAAGCCAAAAAGAAATATTTTTCAGAAGACAGTTACATTTTCAACCAAAAACTTTTGCACCAAAAGAGATGAATTTTCAATTCAAAAAAACAAAATTTTTAACAAAGCAGTTGAGTTTTCGAAAAGCAAAGATTATTTTCAAGAAAATATTTGAATTTTCAAGCAAATAATGAAATTTTCAACAAAAGAGTTGGATTTGTAACCACATAGTTGAATTTTCGACACACAAAGAAAAATTTTCAACCAAATAGCTGAAATTAAAAAGTAACAGAAAATTGATTGTCAACTAAGCAGTGGCATTCAGACCCAAGAAAGGATTTTAAGTTTCAATTAAAAACAGCCGAACCTAACCAAAAAAATGAATTTTTATCAAAGTAATTGACTCGTAAACCAAAACCGAATTATTTCTTACCAAACAGTTGCATTCTCAACCAAAAAATGAATATTCTACCAAAAAAATGAATTTTCTGAAAAATGGTTATCAATTTTGAACACGGTGAGATTTTTCAGTCAAGAGAGAAAAGAAATTTCAAGCAAATCCGAATTTCCAACCCAAAAATGCAAAAATTCTACAATATTGTTGAATTCTCATTCCGGAAATATAAATTTTGAAGAAAAAAAAACTCTTAAACCAAAAAGTTGAATTTTAAACTAAAAACGATGAATTTTCAACCAAAAAATGAAATAATTTAAATTTGCACTAAAAAATTTGATTTTTAACCAAAAATTTAAGTATATAAGCCAAAAAGACGATTTTTCTACAAAACAGTAGAATTTTCATCTCTAAAATATGAAGTTTCAACAAAAAGTCAATTCTAAAGCAAATAGCTGAATTTAAAACTAAAACCGTTTACTTTTGAACAAGAACTTAAATAGTTGAATTTTCAGTTGAAAATATTTATTTTCAACAACAAAAAAAACAACGAATTTCCAACTAGAGGTATGGATCTTTAACTAATGAAATGAATTTTCAACAAAGTAGTTTAATTCTCAACAAAGCAATTTAGTTTGTATTTAAGACGATCAATTGTGGAAGAAAAATACGAATTCATTTGAAAAATACATAAATTTTGAACAAAATTGTTTAATTTTTAACTAAAAAGGATCAATGTCCAACCAATAATGGAATAGTTCAATTTTCAATGAAAAATTTTATTTTCAATCAGAAAAAAACGAATTTCCAACAATATAAGTGAATCTTTGAACAAATAAAATGAATATTTAACACAATAATTCAACTTTCAACCAAACAATTGAATTTTCAACCAACAGATAATTCAATTTTACCGCAAACAGTTGCATTTTTAACCAAGCAGTTGAGTGTTGATAAAGATAAATTTTCAATCTAAAAATACACATTTTTAACATAGCAGTTGAATTGGCGAATAACAAAGATGATTTTTTAACGAATAAGTGGAATTTTCAACAAAACAGTTAAATTTGTAAACACATAGTGGAATTTTCGACATACAAAGATGAATTTTTTCAATCAAAGTGTTGAATTTTCAAACAAAAAAAAAGAAATATAAATATCAACCAAACAGTGGCATTCACAAGCAAGTAGTTGCATTTTTACGCAAAAGTGATGAGTTTTCGAAAAATAATTGAATGTTCAAATCCATTCCAGACAAAAAAGATTTAAATTTCATAAAAAAAACTTTTAAA
The DNA here is from genome assembly GCA_932178445.1 of Andricus quercusramuli. NCBI lineage: Eukaryota > Metazoa > Arthropoda > Insecta > Hymenoptera > Cynipidae > Andricus > Andricus quercusramuli. The sequence goes on from CAKNXH010000228.1 coordinate 294,949, forward strand.
TGTAACGAAAACAGACGATTTTTCGACAAACTAATTGAATTCTCGAAAATAATAATTGAATTATTGAAGTATTCCAACTCTCAATGCAGCAGTGAAATTTGTAATCAAGCAGATTAATTTTCTATCAAAAAATACGAATTTAGAACAAAAGACATTAATTTTAAGCCAATTTTTTAATTTACAACTAAGAGCAAGCAATTTTCAACCAATAATGGGATAGTTACATTTTCAATTTAAAAAAAATTAATTTCCAACCAAAGAACAACGAGTTTTCAACAAAATAGTACCATCTTTTGACAACTGAAATTAATTTCTAACAAAGTAGTTAAAATTTCAACCAAGCAGTTGAATTTTCGACCAAAAAATAAGAAATTCTCAATTAAACATTTAATAGTTGAATTTTAAACTTAAAACGATACATTTTCAACTAAAAATGGAATAGTTGAATTTTCAGTTGAAAAAAAAAATCATTTTTCAACCTAAAAGAAACAAATTTTAAATGGAATGGTTAAATCTTCAACCAAATAGCAGAATTGTTAACCAAAAGAGATGAATTCTGAACCGAAATTATAATAGCCCCATATGGTATTCATTTTTAATTAAAGTACAATACAACGAAATAAAATTCTCATACCAGAATTTAGGATTTTATCATGAGAAAAGCATTCTTTAGACCAATGAAACGACTCTGATTGTAAAAATTTTACATGACAAGTGGAACTTTACTAGCCTTTACTAGCCGCAAGGTGTTCACGCCTGTCATAATATTTGAAGTCCGATTGTACCATCGTTTGCCGCTCGAATGGACCACTTTGTGGTAATTTACCTCATTTTAACATTTTCAATGCAGCACTCGAAATTTTTCTGGCTAAACACCAAACTGATGCAAATAAATCAAACGACAATGGGATTGCTTTCAAAGTCGAAGGGAGAAATCAAATTATGCAGTTCACATTGTAGGCCCCATTCTCGAGTCTTGCCAGGGGTCCCAACTTGAGAGAGGTTGCCCGCCGTATAGAAATTCACTTGTAAAAATTTCACGAGAATTCATGTAGCGGATTTGAAATATTTTCCCACATAAGGACCTTTTCAGGATATGATAATTAGACTACGTTATGAATAATAGCCACTTATCGGAATTTGATGCTCGTTGGAGATTTTCCCTACCTTCGCAGATGCATTTTTTTAGAATATTATTTTCATATTTCACCAAAATCATCTACAATGTAAAAAATTCGATCAAATAAAAATTTATTACTATAATCAACATTGCATATTAAATGAAAGTTTGCCAGGTAATCTCGAGTCGAAATTTTAGCCCTCTTTTAGACCTCTAAATTGTATGTAGAGGTCTTAATTTGTATTAGATTAAGCCTTCTTTTAGTCCCACAAAGTAGCACAAAAGTCCATTTTTCCCACTTTAAGGGCTAAAAGAGGGCCTAATTTAATAAATAATCCTAAGTCCTCTGTTTAGGCCCTGCTGTAGCCCTCGAAATTCTCTAGACGAAAAGTGTCGTCACGTGACCATTTACCTCAGGACAAACACAAGTACACTGAAAGTATAGGGATTAATTTAATAATCTAACTATATTTCCATTAAAAACAATATTGTTTGCTTAACACAATTTTTAGAATAAACTTTATTACTGAGCGATTAGATTGATCACTTTCGAAATTCTTTCTATCAGTTCACTATTTGCTACAATTGGCCTTGATGGGTGTCAATTGAAAATTGTTGTAAAAAAACAATGCTGTTTTTCATTGGGATATAATCAGATTATAAAATTAGCCCTATACTTTTAGTGTGTGCCTGTTATAAGCAAAAACCATAAATTACCAGAATTGTGTTTTAAAAATGTTTATATTAAACTTTGACACAACTTTTAAATGAGCAAATATCTGGAATAAACGAATTATTAATTTTTCAATAATCTTTGTTGGCTCATTTTTCGCTAATAGTTTATGTAAAATGTCTCTACTAATTACTTAAATTTTATCAGTTTAGACACTCAGAAAAAAACTTTTCTTGAATCAAACAAACTGTTTTGTTGGATATACATGAAAATTTGGTTAAATTAAACAAATTTTTGCTGATTCAATAAAATATTTGATTGACCTAACCAATTGTTTTGGTTGAATCAACCAAATACTCCAACTACCAAAATATTTTCTTAAAACAACCAAAAAATTGAGTTCTGTCAACCAAATATTTTGTTGTCCATATAATAACCAAATTCTATGGTTGAACCAACAAAAATGTTGTCGATTCAACCAAATCGTTTTCTGAGTGGACTTATGAGAAAAAAGGAGTTCCTGTAATTTCTGCAATTTAATAAATTTAAAAATGTGTTTTAGAATGACTTATCAAATTTTTATTTCATAAACAATGTTGATTGTACTAACTGAAAAGCATCCATGAAGGTAGAGATAATTCTCTTACAAGCATGAAATTCCGATAAATGCATATTATTAATAAAGTAGTCTAATTATGATATCCTGAAAAGGTTTTTATGTGGAAAAATATTTGTAGTCTGCTATACCAATTTTTACATTTTTAGAAGTGAATTTCTATATGGATAATTACATAATTTAAAACCTAACTATTTATCTAGGTCAAAAATTTGTTAATTTTTTCACATACAGAAAAAAGCAAGAAACAATATTTAGAAATATGTAAGTACATCTTCACGCTCTTGTTACAAGTTTTTCCATGACGAAATGTAAAACAACATGATGAATGTTTCCTATCGAATTCTTATGAATTCTAGAAGCCTTTAATTAGATTGGAATTAGAGGAAGATCTGTTAGATTTATGCAGGCTTATCATGAAATGTTTGTACGAATCGGTTGAATATTGTAGTCTGTAGATGTGTCTAATTACTAAAAAATCAACTTTTCTTCATAAAAAGTACTAAAGCTCGAAAAATATTTCAATATTAAGTCAATCAATTCCTCTCGAATCAACGCATGTTTTCTATTCTCTTATAAACTTTAAATTATAAGAACGAACCAATTTTCATCATAAAAATCGATTTTAAGTATATTATAAATGACGATAACTTCCGTACTCTTTAATATAATGTATTGATATTATAGGTCAATCGAATAGTCTCGAACCAAGGAATCTTTTATGTCCGGGCATCAACTTTGAATCATGTGAATGAAAAAAGTTTTACCATGAAAAAACCGATTTTGAAAATATTATTGAGTGCTGAAAACATGTAATACATATTTTTAGAAATTCTTTCGTCAGTTTCAAGATAATATTGGTGAAAATAAGCGCTCCAAATTTCATCAATTAATCTGCAGCCGTTTTCAAGTTATCGTGTTCAAAAAAAAAGTGTCACATCCACACAAAAATCTACACACACATCCAGTTAATTAGTGATTATGAGTAATAATATTTATTTCAATGTGATATTACATATTATTATTATGATATATTATATAATATTTTTTATAATTATGAATTCAATTATATTATTATTAAAATATAATAATAATATACAATATATAATATAATATATATCATATATATTATATTAATATAATATATTAATATTATGAATTCAATACTGAAATTAATTGTGTAGCGTAGAACATTGTATTAGACATTTTCAAATTAAAGAAGGTTTAATGAAATGAATTAAAAAATTTTGGAAAATGTTATCATTACAAAGCTTCCTCCATGAGAAAGCAAAAATGACGGAGAAATCCATTCAAGAGACTTATCTTAAATTTTGTGTACTAATCGGTTAAATATTGAAGTCTCTAGGTGTGTTTAATTACTAAAAAATTTGTTTCTCTTCAAAAAAAGTACTAAAAATATATCAAGAAATCAACATTTTCTGAAAAACTGATGAATGATAATATTCGACAGACTGTTCTTAAAATTTGTGCGGTAAAATATTATAGCCTACAGAAAAGTCTAATTACTAAAAAATCGATTTTTTAGGAAGGAAAAGTACTAAATTTCAAAGAAATAATCAACGAATATATAATTCCTGAAAGAACGATAACACAGTCCGATAAAAATGACACCATTTTTGTATCCAAAGACCGGACTATGCGACCCCGAATTTTTCCTATACGTCAGGTTTTTGAGATATCCTAATCTGAAAGTGCAAAAATGGCTATTTTTAGCCATATTTGAGGCAATATAACACGATCAGCAATTTTTTTCTCTGAAAACTACTAACGCCATCGTTTAGTATTCCTTTTTATCTCATATTTTCATTTTTGATCACTCGAACCGATTTTTTTTCTGCGAGATATCACACATTAACCATTCAGTTTCTCTTCGCCTTGCATTATTCTACAATGCATTGTGGAACTGAAATGGTTAATGTGTGATATCTCGGAGACAAAAAATCGGCTGGAAATGATCAAGAATGGAAATAAAAGATAAAAATGAGTACTAAACGATGGCGTTAGCAGTTTTAAAAGAAAAACTTCTGATCGTCTTATATTGCCTCAAATATGGCTAAAAATAGCCATTTTTGTGCTTTCAGGTTAGGATATCTAAAAAACTTGACATATAGGAAAAATTTGGATAACGGATTTGGTTTCAGGATACCAAAATCCTTCGGAGTCACATAGTTCGGTCTTTAAGTTCAAATTTTGTTGGCCTGTGTAATGATTCTTAACCACCAGACTTATCTTAACATTGTTGTTCTCAACATCTGATAGTGTAGGCTGTAGGTGCGATTAAATACTAAAAAATCGATCTTCACTTTTTGAAAAAGTACTAAAACTCGGAAAGTAATGAACGAATCATAATTTCCTGATGAAATGATAAGGAGTTTCATCCAAAAGACTTTTCCTAAAATTTGCATAGCAATTGCCATCCAAACGGCCTATCTTAAAATTTGTGTATTAATCGATTTTTCTTTCACAAAAAGTACTGAAGCTCGAAAAATAATTAACTTATCAAAAATTCCTTTAAAAAGCCGATCAAGAAATCCATCGAACATATTTATATCGCAACTTTTTTACCAAACGATGATTACTAAAATGTCGATTTTTCTTCATAAAAAGTACTAAAATGCAAAAAATAATGATTAAAAACTTCCGAAATCCGGAATCACGATTTCCTGAAAAACTGACGAATAATTCCTTGCAACGAACTGATCTTAAAAAATGTATACCAATCCGTTGAATATTGTAGGCTGTAGATATGTCCAATTACTAAAAATGATACATTTTCTAAGTTTTCTGAATCTGCTAAGACCAGTTTGTCAAATAAAAAAAAAATATGAATGCGCCCAAATTATTTTTCTGTTTGATTTTTTATTGATTCCATAAGATTTGATGCAAATCGGTAAAAAGTTTGCTTGGCAGCGATTCATGATCGTGAATCTTGATTTACATAGTTCATAATTATACTTTTTCTCATAATTTATCGATAATAAAGTGATTTATGTTCTCGGAGGAAGTTGTACAACAGAAGCTTACAAGATTTTAAACTAATTAAAATTCATAGTGCATAAAGTATAAATTGACCTTAATTGCAAATTGCATTAAAGAAACTCTTGAAGAATTATCCTGCGTGGGTGGAGAAACATCTACAGGTGGAACTACCTGAGAATTTGGGATGCCTTAATCTTAATGTATTCAAATTTGAAGGTCTTCGACAAAGGGGCCTGATTTCTCTTTTTGAAAATCTCTCAAAGGTTTCTTATTCTAGATTCTTCTCATTTTCTAGTGCCGATCAGAGTTTCATTTTTTCGGCGATGGCATTAACCGATTTTGATCAGTGAAGTTGTCAATATTTCATGACTTATATTATTTCAGTTGCACTGTTATTTTCTCATCTCAGGTGGTCGCCATAAATCGTCCCTCACTTAACAGTTCCCCGGGTGTGAATATAAGTTAGGACGAATATTTTTCACGAAAATTGTCCCACTTTTCAATAATGATAGGTTTGGAAGGAACTTGCAGAAAATAATGTCGCATGTGTCAGATTTTGAGATTACATTTTGATTATTATAGCTGTGATGATTAAGATGAAGCTTTAAAGTTGTAATTCGATGAGGACTTGAATTTCCAAAAATGTTTATTAATAGAGATGTTACGGCCAGTAAATTAAGATGTTGGTGTTAATTAAGATCGTTCTTTTATTATAGTAACAGGGTCGCCGCAAAACTTCATTTTCGAAATTCTCTGACTTTTCGTTAATTTTCCGCTAATTTTTTATTTTCCCTGACTATTGATATTGAATGATTGAAATTATAATCGTGTAACATTTTAAATATAGAATCTTTTATAGATGGAATAACAACATTTTGAATTCATATTCACAGATTATTAATTCTTTATTTTCAGGGACTACAAGTGACTGATGTGAATTAATGTAACTAACGTTCTTTTAAATTAAAAAGAATTTAAAAGAATTCGATTCATAAGACTAAACAATTCAAGCTAAACACAAAATAATTCAAATTGATTAGAAAACTTTTTTTAATTCCATTGATTTCAGTAAAATTGACGTGACTTTGAGGAACTTTAGGTGAATGAGAAGAATCCGATGAAATTCATACAAATTCAAGGCGAATTGAAAAAAATTTAAGTGATTTGAAAAAAATTTGAAAATCTAAAAAATTCATTGATTACACTAAATTTGAAATTAATTTGGAAAGATTCAAGGGAATTCAACAGAATTAGATGGAATGCCTCAGAGTGAAATTCTATGAAATCTTATGAAACTTTCTGAAAACCTGGAAAATTTAGTGAAATGCCTGGAGAGTTTTTAAAATGTCTAAGAATCACTTAAATCCTTGGATCTCGTATAAGAGCCCCTGGAATCATTTAAAATATCATACAAACCTTATAGGTTCTATAAAATCGTTCCATATCTTCGGAAATTATTTACGAGCACATGGAAATTTTTTTCCATCCATTGAAATCATTTAAATCCTAGGGAATCCTTTGAAATTTCTTGAAGTTGATGATTTTTTTCAAAAATTTCTTAGATTTTTTGAAAATATCCTCGATTCTTTGAAATTCTTAAAAATCTTTGGAAATTCCTTGAAATATGATGATATTTCCTGAAATTCTGGAGAATTTATTCAAATATCTTAAGAGCTATCGAAGTTCCTTCAAATCATTTGAATCCTCAGAAATCTTATATAATCCCTTAAAAATTTTTAAAACATTATAAAAAAACATTATAGATCATATAAAACCGTTTCATATCTTCCAAAATTCTTTAAAGCCCCTAAAATGATTGAAATTAATTAAAAATCCTTTGTAATCTTTGAAAATTTCTTAAAATATTTAAAATTCGTTATAATATTTTAAATATTCTAAAATATCTCGAAATTCCTCAAAACTTTTTTGAGCTCTTGAAAATGCCTTGAAATCTTCCAAAATACCCTCAAATTCTTTGAAATCCCACTAAATTACTGAAATTAATTGAAAATGCATTGCAGTATTCTTAAATGCCCTAAAATATTGAAAACTCTTTTAAACCCCTACAATTATTGACATGAATTGAAAATTCTTTTATTATATTAATTTTATTTTTATTTATTACTGCAATTAATTGAAAATGCTTTGGAATAGTCCAAAATATTTTTAATTATTCACAATTCTTTTAATTTTTGGAAATCCTTTGAACCTTTTTGAAGCTCTTGAAAATTACTTAGATTTTTTTTTATTCTGAAATTTTTGAAATTCAATTCCATTAAAATTTGTTAAAGTTTCTTACAGTCATTCCAATCCTTGGAAATTCGGTGGAAAATTTTTGATATCTCAAAATGCCTTGCAATCATTTTTAATGCTCTTAAATATTTAAAATCCTCTGAGCTCTTTTCAAATGACTTGAAATCATAGAATATCGCAAAATACCCTGAAATATTTCAAATTATTTACACTCTTTTGAAATCCCTGAAAACTTTTCGAAGCTTCACAAATTTTCTTTAAAATTTTTAGAAACACTCGAAATTATTTCAAATGCTTTGAAATTGTTGGAAATACCTTGAAACTTTTTAAAGCTCCTGAAAATTTCTTGGATTTTTCTTAAGTGTTTTAAAATCTTTGAAATCATATTATTGCATATACCTTCAGAAATTCTGTTAAATTTGTTAAAACTCCATAATTTTTTTAAAAAAATTACTCTGTTCAAAATACCCTAAAATATTTTGAATGTTTTTAAATCCCGTAAGATTACTTCAATTATGTGAAGATACCTTGGAATTTTTGGAATCCCTTGAAATATTAGAAATCCTTTTAAGTCCCATCAAACGATTGAAAGCAATTACAAAATTCCTTGGAATATTTGAAAATACCCTAAAATATTTCCAATCCTATGAAACCCCATAAAATTACTTGAATAAGTTGAAAATTCCTTAGAATCTTTTATAATACCTTCAAATACTTCAATTTCAAAAGAATTCAGGAAAATTCATAAATAGGTTAATTTATAGGAAGAAAAGTGACTATCTCACAAATGTAACTAAAAAGTGATTTTAGAAGAAAGTGACTGTGTGGCACCACTGATTACTCTTGACTGTTCTCTAATGTGTTTCTTACAGAAAACTGACTTTCGCATTTTTTTCCAATCCCTGGAATCTTCCAAAATATCCTAAAATATTTCAAATCATTTACAGCCTTTTGAGATTTTTTTAAGTCTCTCGAAACATTTTAAAGCTCTTGAAAAGTCCTTGAAATTTTAAATAATATCCTTAAATAATTAAATTCTTATCCCATTGAAATTTATTTAAATCCCTTAAAATCACTCCAATACTTGAACATTCCTTGAAACTTTTTTATGATCTAAAAATTTGTTGGAATCTTGTTAAAATATTCTAAAACACTCAAAACCCTTAAAATCCTTTAAAATCTTTACAAATTCATTGAAATTTTCCAAACTACCCTAGAATATTTTAAATCGTTTGAAATCCCAAGAGATTATAGAAATTAATTGAAAATGCCTTGGATTTTTTTTAATACCTCAATATATTATAAATCCTTTGAAATCCCTCCAAACCATTGAAAGCCATTAAAAATGTCTTGGAGTCTTTTAAAACATCCTAAAATAGTTCAAATCCTATAAAATCCAATTAAATTACTAAAATATGTCGAAAATTCTTTGGAATCTTTTAAAATACCCTAAAATATTTGAAATCATATAAAATCTCATTCAAATACTATGATAAATTGAAAGTTCCTTGGAATCTTTTTAAATTCCCTGAAATATTTCAATTTTTGAAGAATTTAGGAAAATTCAGAAGTAGGCTAATTTATTGGAAGAAAAGGGACTTCATCAAAACTTGCGCAGAATTTTCCTCATTTGTTGTGAATGTATAATTTGAAAGGAAAAATAAATAAAAAATTGACACCCGTTATGCAAAGGCAGAACAGATTCGCTGGTAGCTAAGCCTCCTGGAGATAGAACCGAATCGAGTATTTATTATGCAACGGTTGGTAATTACAAGGCCCATAAAACGTGTCGCGCGACGGAATGGGAAACCTCGGATCTTGAATCTTGAATCTCACTTCTGAACTGAGTTGGCTCTTTTACGGCTCATTGAATCCAGGAGTGCATCCTGAATGCGTTCTCACACGCAAATTGACTTCTGCGAAGGGTGCTCCTTAAAACTTGAGATGATCGTCGCCCTTAGTGTGCAAACATCTCGTGTTCAGTCTCACCTCCATTGACTTTATTCCATCCAACATTCCTTTCATTTTCATTTTTCATTTTTCCTGATCATATTCATATGGTTTATTATTTTGGAAATAAACTTTTCTTGGTTATATCGAACAAAATTTTTAAAGTGATATATCAGGATGGTCGTGAAACTTAATTTACGAAATTCCCTGACGTATCCCTCATTTTTCCCTGACCAATTTCTCGTTTTCCCTAACCATTAATAGTCAAATTATTAAAAAAAAAAAAAAAAAAAAACTTCGATCCAAAAACAGTTGCATATACAAGCAAATAGTTGAATTTTGAACTTGATTTCAAGAAACAACAAAATTAATTTTTAACAAACAGTTCAACTTTGAATCAAAAGGGGCAAAGTTTTCACACAATAGTTAAAGTTTTAATAAAATAATTTGATTTCCAACCTACAAAGATGAGGTTTCAAACAAATGGACGGGCTTTCAATAAAGAAAAGATTAAACGTCATTAAAATAGTTAAATAAAGATTTTTCAGTCAATAATAGAAAAAAAGTTGGTCCAAATTGTAGAAATTTCAAGCCAAAAGACGAATTTTCTGTAGAACAGTTGAGTTTTCAATAAAAAAAATTAATGCTGAACCAAAAAAAAAGATAAAATTTTCAACCGAAAAGATTTTTATTTCAAATCAAAAACAGTTAATTTAAACTAAGAAAGACGAATTATCAACAAAATAGTTGAATCCTCAAGCAAAGACTATTCATTTTCAACCAAAAAGTTTAATTTTTATCAAAAAAGATGAAATCTCCATTGATAAAGATTATTTATTAAGCGGAAGAGACGAATTATAAAACAAATCGTTAAATTTTCAACCAAGAAAGGTCTCAGTTGAATTTGTAACACTATAATATGAATTTTCAACAAAAGAAGTTAATTTTATACCAAAACTGTTAAATTTCAAATGTGCAAAAATGGATTTTCAAACAAACAGATAAGCTCTTAATAAAAAAGATTGTATTCAAACATACGCTGCCGTCGGAAATTGCGCGCGCGGCTCTTGTGAGCGCTATTAAGAATCACTGCTGACTTCAAATCACAATATTCTGGTGAAAAAAAGAGATAGGACATTTCTTCAAGAGACAGCTGGAAAGCTTATGAAATTTCACGTCTAATGATACGCAACAAATATTTTTTTGAATTTCTGAAAATAACACAGCATGTGAGAAGTTTAAAAACAAAATTGAAGTTTTTCTCAAATTTTCTACCTCAACTTCAACTTTTAACGCAACCTAGGGGAATTTTCTCGGAAACCTGAACAATATACGACATCGAGCTTGAAATTTGATCTTTAATTTGAGCTAAGAAAACTTTCAAAATCTTCATGGGTACCCGAGATATGATTAAAAATGTTCAATCGTATCTTAAGCTCAATTTCATGGTTTTCGGCCGAGAACCGTGAAATTGAGCTCAGATACGAGTGAACATGTTGTCCTATAGGTTCACCTTCTAATAATTCTTTAAAAGAGTATTTCAAAGCGTTTACTAACTATCCCGTCTGTATCATACAGTATTTCACCTTTGCTGTTTCTCATGCTGACAAACTCTGTATTTTTACTTCCCTCCATCTTTTTAAATATTAGTTTCTTGCTTCCTTTAAAGCCGTTTTTTGTATTTTCTTCTGTTCTGATTTATCTTACTTTCCTCGACTATCGCTAAGACCTGTGATGTTCAACGTTCTCTTGTAAGTTTCCTTCTTCTCTTGTTGGGCTGCCTCAAATTCATCATTCCACCATGCATCACTAGATTTTCTTCCTACAACCACCGTACAACACACTTTGATCGCAGTTCCAACAATGATATCCCGTAACATAGTCCAAGCGCCATCTATATCTTCATTGCTTCTAAACGCCTCCCAAGTTTCCTTATCTGTGCGTTCGTTTATCTCATTCTGAAAAACTATTCGCACTTTCGGTTTCTGTAAATTTTCAATCTTGATTCGCATTCGATTCGTTTTTTTTTTTGTTATCTTTCTTTCCCAATTCCCGCCCTAAGTTTATTTTGAAGACTGAAAGGTATTGCATTCGGAACACCACATGACTTTTGTTTCTTCAACTAGTTCTCTTAGTCTTTTATCCGCAAGAACGGAGTCAATTATACTGCGGTTATTTCCTTTACACCAGGTGTAAGTGTGGATTATTTTATGTCGGAACCGAGTAATTGTTTAATAAATAGGCCCTCTTCTAAGCATAAGCTAACTGATTTTTCCCCGATATAATTTTTTCGTGTTGGATCCCCAAACTTACTTAGCACCCTTTCTGTATCTGTATCCTGACATGGAACGCCGACCCATCCGTTCATATCTCTAACAAAATAATTATTCTTCCACCTTGGTCGCAAGTACTTATTGTATGATTTAAGCTTTAAGGTGTCCCAGAATGCGTCTTTGATTTCTCTCGGATCACTATCAACTGGGACGTAGCACTCTATGATAAATAACCTTCTGATTCCTACCTTCATTCTAGCCCACAACAATTTGGGAGATACAGAATCATCATCTTTGAGATGCTGTCTTAATTTTTCATTCATAATTAAACGTAGTTCTCTTACCTCGAAATCATTCACTCCTCTAGCATTCCAAACACCTAGTCTCCATTCATTGCCTGAATTTCGACCTTTACGTTTACCGTCTGTATGCATTTCGTCAAACAAAGTTTCAGTCAATTCCAAGGCTATTTTATTGTTTGTATTATTAACTGTTTAGATTATACACCCAGATACTACCTTTATGCGCGAAATTTGTTCTGCGAGTCGAAATCATGTCCATGTTAAGTAGTGATTCGTCGTATGGTGGAGAGCCTAGTTGTAACGTCAGTGCCACCAAAACTTCTGTTACTGGGGTAGAGTGAGGGAGAGCTTGAAATATTAGAATTAAAGTGATTAAAATAATTGAATTCAAAAATTACAAGTTTTAGTAGGAAAAAAAATCCATTTATTTAAGGTGCGTTCAAGAATCTTTGAAATAGCTTGTCGAGGGAGTCGCTATCAGCTCAGTTTTCAAATTTTTAACCACTCTGAAATGCCTTTATATATTACCCTCCCCCAACCCCCGTTTCATCATCACAGGAGGGGCGGCAGTCTACATTTTCATCAACAAAATTTCTGTATTACTTGAAGTCTTTAGCTTTGAAAAATTATATAACAACAGAAAATTAATATGATATAAATTCCAATAAATGCAGTATAGGCCCCAGTATTGTCCCCCACTTGAACCCAGAAATAATAATTGCGACCTCAACTTAGAAAAATTCAAATATCTCCCAAACTACTTAGAATCGATCATAAGGGCCTAGTTTATACGGACGCCCACAAATAATACATGGTAGATATGTCAACCAAAGAAATTTCTAATTTTGAATAAAAAAATTGAATTAACCAAAAAAGACGGCTTTTCAACTAAATAATTGAATCCTCGAATAAATTAGTATATTGTGCATCGAGAGTTTGAAGAAGGCTATTTCGACAAGCGTGAACTTCCCGCCCAGGCGAAGCGAGAGCGTCAGTCACGCGAGGCAAAATAGCCGTACGCGCTTGATACATACCATACATTTTGTCCTAGCCTCCTTGAAGACAAGTATGTGAAGCAGACAGAGGATGTTTGGTGTACTTGACAGTTTCAGATTATAAGTGAATATAATTTCCTCCGTATTCTCACTTCCGTGGTACAGTGTATGTGTAGCGGGCGTAAAGTTTCATGTATCGGGCGTAAAGTTTCATGTAGCGGGCGTAAAGTTTCATGTTGGCCCGGCGACGGAATGTGCATGTGCGATGTCACTGGGCTGGACGCGGCGACATTACGCCTGCTTCACGTGCATGCAATGGCGCGCTTTCAAGGGGGGCTGGACAAAAAAGATTAATTGCTAACCAAACAGTTGGATCTTCATCCAAAAAATACGAATTTTCTACAAAATAGTTGATTGTTAAACCAAAAAGGATGATTTTTTAAAGAAAATTATTGAATTTTCAAAAAAAATTACAGTTTCTGAATAATAATATAATCATCAGGAAAGAGAAAATGCAAAAAAGGATGAAATAGAAATACAAGGAAAATAAATAAGTAACAAGTATGCCGCAAAACTTGATTTTCAAAATTCGGTTATTTTTCCCTGGCCAGTAACTTTTCCTCACGACGAAAATTCCCTGACTTTTTCCTGATTTCTAGAGTTTTCTTGCTCAATCTGACGAGGGTAAGGGACGCCGCCCAGCCCTTGAATTTTCCATTAAAAATACATGAGGAAATCCCCCATTTTTACGAATATTAGACTGGAAGGCGTACGTTTCAATAAAACGAGTGCAAATTACATGGATTTCTTAAGATCACTTCCCCGAATGTGACGTACTCATTGATTTTTTTGCCTACGTTGTAAAATGATACAAAGAAAAAAGGAGTAGTTCATATCGTTTTTGCATTCTGGGAGGGATTGTGGGTGACACAAACCCACCCAGAATGCTTCAAAAACTACCCTCTATACGAGGATTTAGTATTTCGCGGTATATTGGGCGTAAATATTACTTTTGCGTATTTTTTCATCACTAGTACTTAAATCTTAAAATATAGCAATATATATGAAAGTAACTAGGTGTAATGGCTACAAACCTTATGAAACAAGACAAATAAATATTTGTTTATAATAATGTACTCATTCCTTAGTATTAAATTAGGATTGGACCATTCTTAAAATCTCGTAAGCCTTTCAAAACTTCTTGAAAAGCCTTGAAATTTTCTGAAAGTTCATAAAGTCCTACAAATTTATCTGAAACTTCATGAAATCCTTCATAATAATTCCAAATACCGTGAAAAATATATTTTCTCTAAGTCCTTTATAATCAATTTAAAAAATTGAGGTCCCTCAAAGTTCCATGGAATTTTTCCAACTTCTTTAAGATCCCTATAAATCTACTGAAATTCTTGTAAACGTTTTGAAATCCTGTGAAACTCCTCGGAATCTCGTGAAACGACTTTAAATCTTGTGAAATCCCTTGAAAACTTGGAAAGACTTTGACAATTAATACTTCTGGTGTCTCTAGAAATGTCTTGAAATCTTTTAAAATCACATGAAACATTGAGAAGTTTTGTAATATTCCGTGAAATATTTTAATACCGACTGAAAACTTTTAGGTAATTGTTGAAATCTCTCTAAATCCATTGAAATCTTCCAAAATAATTAAAATACATAAAAATCCTGTGAAATTAAAAAAAAAACTTTTATAGGCAATGAAATCTCAAGAGATTCTTGAAGTTCGTAGAAACATGATATAAATCAACTGGGCAATATAAAAAATCAGTGAGGCCAATTTAATTTGTTGTTTATTGTACAACCAATTTTTGATTGCTCAAATGTAACTTTTTACTGCAATAGGACAGAAACATGTAGTTTTTTTTACAAATTTTTGAACAAACTTCAAAGAATTCAATTATGGGTAAATAATTAAACATGTCATCATACAAGAAGCTATTGTAAAATTTTTTGAACAATTTGTAAAAAAACTACACTCTTCTTCCCTATTTCAGTGAAGACTTACATTTCAATAATGGAAAATTGGTTAAAAAATTAACGATAAATTAATTTGGCCGTACTGATATTATATATTGCCTAATCAGTTTAGGTATATCGTTGTGACCATACAGATAATTTGCGATGAAATGTAAAAAAGTAAGGTTAAAACAAGTAAAAATTGTTTAAACAATTAATGATTGATACAAAAATACATTAAACTTTTTAGTTTGCCAATTAAGAATGAACTGTAAAAAAACTGTACATATACTTACGACCGATTTGCCGCAAGATACTTGATCCTCGTTTACAGAGGGTGGTTTATGGAGCAAGCGGGAAGGAGTTTGAGGGGGTTGGGGGTCAAAATGAAATATAAACGAATGCGTCACATTCAGGGAAGTGATTTTAGAAAGTCCACTCGTTTTATTGAAATGTACCCCATGTATATGAAAACAAAGCAAAAAATCAAAATGAACCATTATCCAAAAAGAAATTCAAATTTTCATTTTTGACCACCCTAGCGTATTTTTTTTTGCTCATTTCATGAGCACTAATTAATAGGTCAGCCGATGCAGGTAGTTATATTGAAACAAATTTAATTAAGAAATGCACTGTCTCACTATTTTGGACGTAAAAACTGTTTTTTTTTTCAACGTAATCAAGTGTAAGACTAATTTCTAAACTTTTAGGGAGCTTATATGACAATCAACGATTTTCATTGTTAACAATAGTTGTTCAAACAAGTTTTTATCATCTCATGCATTTTTCAAGAGAAAAATGCTTTTTTTAGAGTATTAGCAGATTCTTATTTAGTTATTGCTCAGTGCTATCAGTCGATAACAATTGAGGAATTGTCAAACAATAGTACATTGTGCGCCAAGGAACTTAAGTCGGTCATTATACGCCGCGTGTGCGTTTGCAATACAAGTCGTAGACGAGCGCGAGGCGGAGACGAGTATTGCAAACACACAAGGCGTAATGACCGACGTAGTTTCATGGTGCACATTATACTTTATACACCAAGGGCATGATTTGCAAGTTTTTTGCCCCCGATTGTCATGTATCACAGGGGAGGTCTGACGTGGCGAGTCGAATCGGTACAATTCACTTTTAGCGACGGTTAACAAGATTTTTACTGAGCCAGTTGATATTTGCTCGTTTTAAAACTTTTGAAAAATATGAAAATTCTAGATATTTTTGAAAATTTGAAATTTTTGGGGGGAATTGAGTAATTTTTGAGAATATCTATAATTTTCGAAAATTTCTCGAATTTCCAAAAATATCCGAAAATTTCAAAAATTTTAAAAATTTCAAAAATTTCAAAAATTTCAAAAATTTTCAAAATTTCTTAAAATTTCTTAAATTTCCAAAAATTTCGGAAATTTTCCAAATTTCTTAAATTTTCCAAATTTCTTAAATTTTCCAAATTTCTTAAATTTTGAAAATTGTAAAAAATTCTATAATTTTCAAAAATTTTTGAAATTGTCAAACTC
>CAKNXH010000228.1:324925-353145 GCA_932178445.1 Andricus quercusramuli
AAGATAGAACTTCACTTACAGGTAAGTTCGTTTAATCTTATAATTTTGATGACATTTTCTTTGTCGTAAATTAATTTCTTAACTGAAAATTTGAATATTCCATGGTTGGTTGAACATTTAACTTCTCCAGTTGGAAATTGAACTATTCAGTTGGAAATGTGTGTATTCTGTTGATACTTTGTCTTCTGTGGTAGAATATTAATCTTCTTGGTTACCAATTCACCTATTTGTTTGAAAATGCAGTCCTTAAGCTAAAAATTAACCTATCAGGATAATTTTCAGTGAAAACATTAGAAAATGGTCATTTTTCATTTGCTGTAAAAATAAAAATTTTGATTTATATTCGACCAAAAAATTACTTTTTCTCATGTCAAATACAAACTATAATTTTGTTGAATATGTCTGGCTTTGGCTGAATAATAAAATTTTACATTAGTAAACCTGAGATTTTTGTCAGTTTTATTTTGCATACAAAATGTGATATTTTTTGTCACTGCCCTTCAACTGAAACTGAATGCTCAATAATGTTTGTGCATTTGTCAAAATTATTTCCTCAGAATTTTTCAAATTACCCAGTCGGCATTGAAGAAAAGCGAAAAACAATGCTTGAGAGATTTTCGTGACACATCTGTTCTTCAGAAAATGATTGTCGCTCCTGATTATTGTTATTATTATTATTGTCCTGTCAGGCTGGCCCATTCAAGTCCCAAAACACTGCGGTTGAAAACCTATTTTACGATGCCTTCCATTTTAAACCCCTGGTGAAATAGAGGTCTATACACGGGTAACCCTCGCTGTTAAAGTATAATTTAAGTACTATAGCATGAGTACATATAACGCCAGACGACTCAACTTCACTGGGAATGGGCCTGTGACAATTTTTCTTTCATAAAAGTGGGCTTAGAATCACTGTATGAATTTATTCACAAGCAGTGATAACCCGTGGCTGGATTCGACTTTATTAGAAGTACTCGCATTTGCCTTGAGGTTTGGCCAAGGGACAGGAAAACTTCAGAAAACCACCTTCCAAATTCTGCTCTTCTCAACATGAACGCACGCAATGTTCTAGCTTCATTAAAATGATCCAGATATACACAGGAACCTGGAATTAGTTACCTCGTATTTAATATATTCCTAGAACTAATGCCCTGGAAATAGTAACAAAGCTACTGCAAGTAATGCCTGAAACCGTTATTTAATCCAGGTTCCAGTATAGTTTGAAAATAATTTGAAAGTTAAACGTAAATATTGAATTTGTCTTTGGTGAGATCTTTAAAAAAAACGCGATTATCGGTTGCTAGAATCATGAAGTTGGACTCGCCCATTTTTTATTTCCTAAATTGAATCATTTTAATATTAAATAGAAGATTTTATTGAGCTGCAGTGTTTTTGATATTCCAGAATTTACTGCGATTGGAAAAAAGTGCAGTAGACAAAAGTTTCAAGGTTAGTAACCGTCAGCAATCGACTTTTAAACGTTGCTCATTGCACTCATATAATGACTGAGTGAAGATAATTACTAACAGAGGAAAGCAGATTACTTACTAATTAAGCGTTTGATCCAATCGTTTGCAGTGCATTTACGAGGCGCGTGCAATGCGTGGGCCGGCTTTATATTGTAGCTCTTAAAACCGACATTTAAGTCTCGAGAGCCTTGGGATATGTACCTCGAAATCAATTAATCTCGTCGCTTTAACGTCGCTACAAAATTACTGACGAGGATGCATTTTTCCTCATACGATCATATGCACCCATCATTCACATAAACTGCAGCATATTAAAATTTTGCACCCCACCAACTCGGCTATCCATATCAAACAGCTTCACACCTTGCCTGTAATTTGTATACATCGATTAAAACCAATTGCCCATATTTTGTAATTTGAAGTTTTATAGCTGAGCCGTGAAAACTGATTAAATTTAATAGACACGATAAAATCCAGGATCTTATAATATACTCAAGGATGTCAATTGCTGTGGGTCATACATAAAATATCGGAGAAAATAGAACAGTTGGGGACATCTATCATAAACCAAGATTTTCTCTCCGACGATGAATATCGATTTATAATTGTAACTAAATAACAAACATGTTTTGAATTAAAAATACATATCCCCAATAACATTTTGGAATTTGTCACAAAACATTGACCAATTCCAGAAATGTGACAAAATATTTTCCAAAAGTTAAGAGATTAACATCGCAACTTTCCACAAAAAGTTTGACAATTTTCCGAGAGATTTGAAGAAATTTTGCAAAACGTATAGGGATTTAAGTAAACCTCAAATAATTTAAAGAACTTTTTCAATGTTGGTGAATTTTTCCAAAAACTGAAAAAATTGCAAATGAAAATAAGAAGACTTTTTCTATGAGAAGGATATTAAGTTATTTTAAATACTTTCAAAAACTTAAAAAAATGTTAATCACTTGAGATGTTTCATTATATATTAAACCTGCTGAAATTACGTGAAAGCTTTAGAGTCTCACTGAAATATTTTTAAATTTTTTGAAAGCCCAAGAAAGTCTCTCAAATTCCTATATATTTTTTGCAACAGTTAAAAGCTAACTCTTCATCTTGTGAAATCATTTGGAGAATGTTGAAATACTCACTGTAAAAACTAGGATTCGATTTAGAACTTAATTTGGTATTAAAACAGTTCACGCAACACAATAATTGCACCTCATTTTGATCTGCCAATCTAATAAAATGGGATCGATTTTTGGATTGAAATGGGCTCGAAATGAGAATCATCTGTCAATAACTGAATCTGATAAAACAAAATCTAAACTGTCAAGTTTAGAAACCAAGGTAACCCATAGGGCTGAAGTTCGTGACGTCTGAGTGTGACGGTTCGACACTAATTTTTACGAATTTTTAATTTAATCTATTTTTTGTTTTTTGTAAGATTGAAGTTTGGAATAATTGAAACAATGCACCCTCTGAACAACTTTAGTTCGCTATCTCAGATCATTTATCAATCTGAAGTTAGCACACAAAACAAGACAGAAACTAGTTCTAAAATAGACTATTTGTTAGGTCATATTAGAACGCCCAAGAAAGGATCCCAGATAAAAATGAATGCCTAGTTTTTACTGTGCTCATCATAGACAATCCTTGAAATCTTTTGAAATAATTTAAGGTCTCTAGAAATCTCTTAAAATCCATTGAAATCATTTGAGGCCACTTATGTTCTTGAATCACTTGAAATCCTTTGCAAATATGTGGAATCCCTTGAAATGTTAGAAATACATACTTCGAAAATACCTCAAATCTTTCAAAATTCCATGCTATCTTCTCAAATCGATTAAAATTCAAAGGCTGATGTTCAGTGACAATCTTCAGAATCTCTCATAATTCTTCACAGTTTCTAGAAACCATTTAAAATCACTTGAAAATTTTTCAAGTTTCCTGAAATCCCATAAAATTTTTAGTAATTTCTTATATGGATCTAAAATTCCTCAAAATCCTTTGAAATTCTTCGAAATCTCTTGGAATCACTTGAAATAATTAAAAATCTATTTAGAATATTTCGGAAATGGACCATTTCCATTTATTCAATGAAATTAAGTTTTATTTTCTTATCAAAGATAATAATCTAAGGGCTGTATTTGCAAGAATAATGAAATATTTCCTTACCATAGCGATGACAAATTGAATCAACAGTGGTGAACCAATCGAAAGTTAGCAGCGGATTTCATTTCTAATTTGCAAACGTAATAAATGTAGCAATTTCAAGTTATTGAAAAACCAATTAGGTTTTGAAAAACAAAGTGTGCGAGATATGGGCAAGATAACATATATACAATTTGAATACAAAATAGAAATGTCTGATAACTATTTTTGAAGTAAATAAAAAACTTGAATCCTTAATCCAAAAGGAGTAATGTTCAACCAGTTGTATTTTTGAGCAAAAAACATTAAACATTTTCGAAAGGAGACGAATTTTTTACAACATTTTTTAAATTCGTAAGCCAAAAATATTAGTTTCCTACAAAAAAGTTAATTTTCACCCAAATAACTGAATTTTCAACCAATTACATGATTTTTTTGCAAGAACATTGATTTTTACAACAAAAAAAAACACAAATTTTAAAATAGATTGATGAATCTTCCAACTGGAAAAATGACTTTTCAACAAACTAGTTCAACTTTTAACCAAGTAGTTGTATTTTCAACCAAAAAAGACTAATTCTCCGCAAAAAATGTAATAGTAGATGTTTTAATACAAAAAGGTTTTAATTTTAAATAAAGAACAGTCGAGTTCATGAAAATATTTCAACAAAATAGTAGAATCGACAATCAAAAAAATTAATTTTCAACGAAGAAGATTAATTTCCTGTCAAAAAAGACAAATTTCCAAAAAATGGTTACATTTTTCACCAAAGTGATGAATTTTGAACTAAAATTATGAACCTTCAACGAAAAATTTGAATTTTTAACAGAGCAGCTTAACCTTTAACGAAGTAATTTGATATTCAACCAAAATAGATAAATTCTTAACGATGAAGAGAATAGTTGATAATTAAACTGAGAAATATTTCTGATTTCAAAACGAAAAGATTTGCAATTTCAATACAAAAAAGATTACATTTCTACCATAAGAGATAAATTTTTGAACCAAGAAGACGAATTTTCAATAAAATTGTTGAATTTGCAACCAAAAAAGATTTTTCAGTCCAGAATTTAAAAGAATTTAGGCAAATTATAATTTGAAGAAGAAAGTAATTTGTATACAAAATGAAAATTTTGAATGACTACTCACTTATCTAGGAAATTATTAAGAACTTTTTGTACTTTCCAGGATTCTGCGATTGAGGGAAAATTTGAATAGTTTAGAAGATATTTAAGGCTTGGAAAAAATTTGAAAATATTTGACAAATATTCCGAAATCTTTAAAAGCTTTCAAATATACCCAATCTCTTTATAATTCCAAAAATTCCTGAATATTTCTTAAACTGACTCTACTTATTCATAAAATTGTTTTCAAATCTTCCAGTTTCATTTTTGACAGTTTTGGAAATGCTTTGTAATGTTCTATAATCTTTTTAAATATTCTGTTAAAATTAATTTTTTTAAAATAAAGTACCACATGAAATATCCCCAGGAATCTTAAGAAAAAGTTTTTTTTATCATGGAACCTTTCAAAATCTATAAACAACTTCAAAATTTCAGATATAAATCTTCACAAATCTCCATTTCGTTTGAAGTTTTTTGAAATTCTTCATTATTTTTGAAGTTCTTCAAAAATTTCTAAATATCTTTTGAAATAAATCGAATATACCTGGAATTTAGAAAAATTCCTGCAAAATTAAAAAAAAATGCCTTCAAATCTTGCAGATTTCTTTTCGAATATCTTGGAAATCTTTTGGAATGTTCAGAAATCTTTTTAAATATGCTCTCATGATAAATGTTGTAAAATAAAAAATCATTGAAAATTTTCCGAGAAATGTTGTGAATTTTTTTTATTCTCTTGATACCTTTCAAACTTCTCGTAAAGCTTCTTTTTGAAATACGTCTTAAATCTATCTAAATTTAATCTTCTGAAAACCTTCAAATCCTTCAAGAGCTTAAAAATGTTTCGAATGTGTCAGCCTTCAAACTAGACTATCGAGAAACCGGCTAAACTCGGGAGGTAGTTTTCTGCAGTTTTCCACTCCCCTGGCCAAACGTCCAGGCTCAAATAATACTTTAGCAGCGACGGTTACCTGTGTTTTATTCGGGGTTTTAAAATAAAAGACATACTACAAAAGGTTTTCAGCGGCAGTACTACAATACTTAAATAGACCAGCCTAACAAGACAATAACCTCAAATAATATGGTCAAGGGACTAATGATTCTAAGTTTGTCTCTGAAATAATTAATTTTTAGAATTGAGATTCCTTGTTTGGAAATTGTGATTTACAAAATTTTAGAAAATTCAAAAGAACAAACAGAAAACAGCTACTTAAATTTATATTTACGCAGTATGCAAGCATTCAGGTATTCAACATCAATGAGTGCGAGGTTTTCGAAAATATCGTTCCACCAATTTTTTCTAGATAGGATGTTGTCTCAAAAAAAGGATATTTTTTACCCAGCGGGCACTGGCAAGAATGATTTATTTTTCCTTTTATCAGAGATTCTCCACAAGAATTATTACCGAAGAAAATCGGAACCGATATGTAATCTGCTTGATAAGCGGTTTCATTCATGAACAAGCGATCTAATTATGGTAAATCGTGAATCAGTGAGTTCTCCATCATCGGTTTCCTTGTTGAAAGAGTGCTAAGCCGCGAATTCTAGATAATCGTAAGATGCACGCAATTGATTTTTTATGGTACTTTATTTAAAGAAGAGGAGTAAAAAACAGAAACTTGCAGCTTGACAGAAACGAGTTTTACCAATTTTATCAGTTTCTCACCGCCTACTGGCCGTCTGTAAATTATGTTTTCATTTTTAAGGGTGGAGGAGGTCGCGTCGAAAACGACAGTCGGTTACAGGTGATGGGGGGGGGGGGGCAGTGAATGTAACGTCACGAACTTACATAACGTGCAGTACATTTCCTGACGATAAATTTTATCAAAGTTTGCGAATTTGGCGTGTGGTGGCTTTCAAAATCACTTTCATATTTCAGACTTCACACACTTTCCCTCATTATCATATTTTCTCCTTTTTCAAAGAATTCCTCTTTTTTCCTATAAAATTTTTCGCCTAAAAGCGGACTGAATTAATAGATCCCGAAAAGAAGATCTAACTATTTTTGGCTAAAAGTTAATTCTTTTTTCCTGAAAACTCTACTATTATATATAGTTACAATATATTGTTTTAAGATGTATCTTGTTTGATTGAAGATTTTACTATTTGGTTGAAAATTCAACTATTTTGTACAAAATTCGCATTTTGCTCAATTCAACTAGTTGATAAATCAACAAAATTGCAACGGAAAATTGAAATATTCTATTTTTGGTTAAAATCTTTTCTCTTTTAGTTGACAATTCAACTATTTGGTTGAAAATTCAAGTATTTTGTTAAAAATTCATCTTTGTGGTTGAACATGAACCTCTTTGTCGAAAACTGAACTGCCTTCTAAAAAAGTCATATTTTTTTCTTGCAAAATTCAATTACATGTATAATTGAAAATGAAACTGTTATTTATGCATCTACAAAGATGCATAAATGCATCTTTGTAGATTGAAAATTCGACTATGTGGTTCAAAATCTAGCTATTTTGTTAAAAATGTAATTAATTTGTTGAAAATTTAAATATTTGGTTAGAGTAATATTTTTTGTTTGAAAATTCAACTGTTTTGTGAATAAGTCGTCTCTTTGGATTGAACATTCATCTTTCAGTGAATACGTAAGTCACTATACGGTCACGTTGCCATATTGCCAATTACATCGAAATCTGGATTACAAGTTGATGAAGTTGGATTGGATTATTGTTAATTACTAGTAAATTACTTGGATAACCTGTATTAATCCGAATTATTTGGATTACAAGCGGATTACTGCGCGGAATACTCGGATTACTACGAATTAGTTGAATTACCTCCGTATCAAGTGGATTACTCTGGATTACCAGATCGGATAACCGAGCGTTTATATAGAATATTACCCGAGTCGTTTTCCCCTCGGCACATTGGCCAATAAAACTAACAATCACCATTTTAAGCCAAATGCTACATTACTATCCGGGGGGGGGGGGGCGAAACTACGTTCATCAACGAGGGAAACAGGTGGGGGTAGCCCAAAAATTGGTCCAGTAGTTTATGTATGGCTCCCTAGAACTGAAACTGAAACTGGGCACCACTTTCGTACCACCTTGTACGCTTACGCTGCTTCATGTGCTTTTACCTTGTGCATTGGTAAATTATTATATATTACCACGTAACATACGAGAGATGTTTAATAACTGGATAGTTCGATTTATGCTCTGGGCGTTATTTATTCTTCAACGAGGTTGCAGCTTGCAAGCCAGTTTCGTCATCCGTATTTAGTGCGGAAGCGTTTGCGAAGGACGTGACATCTGCATGCTAATTGCATTAATTGCATAAGCTCGCAGGACATTGAACGGAAGGGTGGGAAAAGAGGTTGAGTGCATTTATAATTGAAGGGCTCTCCCTTTGCATACACCTGTCGCCCTGCAATCTTAAAAGATTCTCAGATGCTGTCCTGCCCTCTGATTTCGAGCACGTTCAGAAATTACATTCCCCAAACTCACACTGTGACGTTTAGCAACATGCTACGTTGGCCCTTCTTCAAATTCCTTTCGAAGATGATACAAATCTCAAGAAGAACCTTAATTTATATACAGAATACTGAATGAAATTACTAGGCAATTAATGAATATGAAATATTTTCTATAATAGGAGAACAATATGTCAATTAGGATAATCATTGCAATGATTGATCACGTGAGGAGTTTTTCCAGTTTGACAATTGAAAAAAAAACACTATAAGCTTCAAATCAAATTGTAAAATACACGAATGAATAATAAAATGTATTAAGATATAAATCAACTAATAATAAGTTAAGCGTTAAAAGAAGCAGATAATTTTTATATAGGGTGATCCTGAACTCATCATATTCCTTGTACGTACACATTCCTTGCACAAAACTGAACAAAAAAACTTCCGTGACAAAATGCTGTACGATCAATAGTTTTCAAAACTATTGAGAGTTGTAAAGAACCAATGGGAGCTCGCTATTCCCGCGCGTACATAAGCATCTTGCGCGAACTCTAGAACGTGACAGAAACAAACAATTTCGAAGCAACGTGAAGTTCTCAAAACATATCACCCTCACTTGTTCAGTGATTCCCTTGATTCAAATTCTAGAGTTGGCGCAAGACACTAGACCTTCACGCCGCACAGTGGGGAAAAAATGGCTTTTTTGGTTCAAAATAACGTACAGCCCACAAATATTGACCGATTTCGCAAAAAACCATGATTTTTATGGTTTTTTCATGGTTTAATCGTAAAAATCAAATTTCCGCACATTTTCACTATCATTTTCGTAATCAGCGCGTCAAAGAGATTTGATGTGCCTGCTTTCTGAATTAGGCTTTCAATTTTTTTATAAATTAACGAATATGACGAAGAAATGGCCATTTCTTCTATTTCACGTTCCCTGTGCTCGTCAATAACAGGGAAATTGTTAAGATCGCCTAAGTTCCTTAGACTAACATTAGTTAACGATGTTTCAATATTACATAATGAACTAAAGAATTTCTTGTAAACAAATTATTTTTGAAAGAATCTTTTCTACGATTATCCCTAATTTCACGTTTTTTTTTAAAGTTCTATTACAAGAAATTTGAATAAAAACAATATAATGATGAAGACATTTCTTCTTAAGATTATTATTATTAGTATTGGAAACAAGCATAATTTAAGCGTGCGTATTAATTAGGCATTTGTCGACAAAAAAATCGTTTTTTTCGATGTCAATTTTTGTAGTAAGGAACCTAATGATCCTTTTAGCAAAAACTATAATTTGATGATTAATCTCATGATTTTTCCGAACAAATTTAATTAAAAAATGCATTGTTGGGGCATCTGTCGACTGCAAAATTCTAAGAAACTTAAACGGAAAGGACTGAGACTAGAAAAAAAAAACGTTTTCGTTGACAAGTACCAAAGTAATACATATGTTTATTAAATTTGTTTGAAACCTCATGAAATTCATCAACTCAGTATGAGTGTTAATGGAATTATCATTAAGTTCCCAATTAAAAAGACTAAAAAAAGAAAAAAACAATTCTTTCATTGACAGATGCCCGAGTAATTCATTTGTTTGTTACATTTGTTTTGAAAAATCATTAGGTTCATCAACCGATCATAAATTTTGCTGAATTTATTATGAATACGCCAATTAAAAAGTCTGACATAAAAAAAAAATAATTTTTCCGTCGACGGATGGCGGAAATTATCATAGTGTTCCTAATTAAAGAAGCTGACATCAAAGAAAACGATTTTTTTTGTCGACAAATGCCTGATTAATGAACTTGTTTATTAAATTTGTTCTGAAAAATCCTTAAATTTATCAACTTATCATGAATTTTGCTGAATTTATGATGAAGATCCCAGTCAAAAAGTCTGACAAAAAAAAAATAATTCCCGTCGACAGATGACCCAATAATGCATTTTTTTTTTAAATCATAAGATTGATAAAAAAAATTATGAATGTTGCTGAAATTATCATAAAGTTCCTAACTTGAAAAGCTGACATCGATTAAAACGAAACTTTTCTGTAGAAAAATGCCGGATTAATGCATTGCATTTGTTTATCAAATTTGTTTTGAAAAATCATAAAATGTATAAACTAATCATGATTGTTGCTGAAATTGTCATGAAGTTTTCAACTGAAAGAACTGGCATTGAAAAAAAAATGAATATTTCTGAAATGCAAAATAATGCAGCTTTTTATTGAATTTGTTTATAAATTCAACAATAATAATTTCAAGAAGAAATTTCTTCATCATTATATTTCTTTTATCCAAATTTCTTGCAATAGACCAAATAAGTTTTTTTTCCTCACTGTACGCCGCCCTGCCGCCGCCAGAAGCAAAGAAGGCGGCGCGCCGTCCCGCTGCCCGCCGCTGATAAAAATTGCTTAAATCGCCGCCACCGTTCAAAAGTCTGTCGGCGCAACCCTCTAGTTGTGCATAAATATCAGTGAGTCCCGTAGCTCAGTGGTCGCCCTCTGGGCTTTATACACTTGAGATCACTGGTTCGAGTCTCGGGGCATGCAAATTTGATTTATTTTTTTCGAAATGACGAACGAATCAGATAGCAGAATTCGGGCGAATTTTAACATGTTAATTCACCGTAATCCTCCCGAATTAGTTTTTTTTTATGTACGCACGAAAATAGCGAGCTGGCATTGGTCCTTTACAACTCTCAATAGTTTAAAAACTATTGATCGTACAACATTTTGTCACAGTTGCTTTTTGTTCAGTTTTGTACAAGGAATGTTTACGTACAAGGAGTATGATGAATTCAGAATCACCCTGTATAAATGAATTGACAATCATGTCAAAAAACAATATAATTGTCCGCGGCGACATAGTGATTAGCATAGGTCACTGAAAAACTTGAGCTCTCTTTTTTCAGGTATCATGTTTTGCTTGCCCGTTCTTGAATAGAATAAATTCATACTATTATTTCCAATGCAAAACAAATGAATCCGGGATTCCACCAGTGCACAGGGACCAAACACGAAAAGCTGGCCAAATGTATAAAATGTTCATAAAATGGGCCAAGTTATGTTACACACGGGTTTTTGGGGTCACTGATTACGAATCCGATGTCAAAAATTCTAAAAACAAGATGGCGGACCCAATATGTCGGACGAGTATGCTAAAGAAATGTTTGATTTCTTTGAAAATTGGTATAAGGGGGTTTTCAGGGTCGCTGATTACGACCCCGATGTCAAAAATTGAAAACAAACTATATGGCGGATCCAATATGGCAAGTGAGGATGCTAAATAAACTTTTGATTATTTTCAAAATTGGTATAAGGGGGTTTTTGAGCTCACTGATTAGGAATCTGATGCCAAAAATTGAAAAAAATGGCGGATCCAATATGGCGGACATCGAATTTGTAATCAGTGACCCCAAAAACCTCCTTTCACCAATTTTGAAAAGAATCAAAAATTTATATATTAATATTCTATTAAATATTATACTCGCCCGCCATATTGGATCCGTTATTTTTTTTTCGGAATTTTTGCATCGGATTCGTAATCAGCGACCATGAAAGCTCGTATATGTAACAGAATTTGTCCCATCTTATGAACTTTTTATACTTTTGGCCAGTTTTTCACAATTACACTACCGTCGGAAATTGTGCGCACGACTCGCGTGAGTGCTATTAAAAATCACTGCTGACTTCGAACCAGGATATTTCGGCGAAAAAAAGAGATAGGACATTTTTCAAAAAAACAGTTGGAAAGCTCATGAAATTCCACGTCTATTGGTACCCAACAAATATTTTTTTGACCTTCTGAAAATAGTTCAGCACTTGAGAAGTTCAAACAAAAAATTCAAGATTTTCTCAAATTTTTTACCTTAAATTCAACTTTTTGCACGACCTAGGAAAATTTTTTCAAAAATCTGAAAATCATACGACATCGAGCCTGAAATCTTATCTTTAATTTAAGCCAAGAAACCTTAAAAAAATCTTCATGGGTGCCCGAGATATGATTTAAATTGTTCAATCGTATCTGAGCTCAATTTTAATCGACGATCACGGTTCTCGGCCGGTCTGCTGCTCGTTTCCTTCGTTGAGGCAGGACCGAATAGGCCACGCACTGAGGTGGAGCCTCTTATACTTTTGGTTCTCTTCATTAGTAATTTTTATTTCAAATTATGGTGAATGAAAAAATATATTTATTGTTATTTGTGATTGTTGACAATCATTTGAATCTAATATTATCTCCATATTAAAAAATAGGACAATGTCCACTTAGGCGCCACCTCTGTGCGTGGCCTATTCGGTCCTGCCTCAAAAAAGGAGACGAGTAGAAGATCAGCCGAGAACCGTGATCGTCGTTTAAAATTGATCTCAGATACGATTGAACATTTTGAATCATATCTCGGGTACCCATGAATATTTTTTAAGTTTTCTTGGCTTAAATTAAAGATAAGATTCAAGGCTCCATGTTGTATAATTTTCAGGTTTTTGAACAAATTTTCCTGGGTCGTGCAAAAAGTTGAATTTGAGGTAGAAAATTTGAGAAAATCTTGAATTTTTTTTTTTAACTTCTCAAGTGCTGTACTATTTTCAGAAGGCGAAAAAGATAATTTGTTGTGTACCAATAGACGTGGAATTTTATGAGCTTTCCAACTGTTTTTTGACAAATGCCCTATCTCTTTTTTTCGCCGAAATATCGTAGTTCGAAGTCAGCAGTGACTTTTAATAGCGCTCACGCGAGTCGTGCGCATAATTTCCGACGGTAGTGTATATTAGGTCAAAATTATTTTTTTATATAAATATATAAATGACAAAAAAATTTTTTATATTATGCATGACATTTTTTACATAATTACATATAATCATATCATGAATTAAGTTTTGTTTTTCATCACAATAATTATTTATTCAGTCTTGAATGTAACACAGTCAACTTTCATTTTAAAATTCAAACACAACTTACTATACGAAAACGGAACATTTCTGGACTTATATGCATCTTGAAGTAAAAATTGAGATTGAACTCAAAACCGCAGCTACTTGCAGCTGATTTTTTGATACTTACACACTGAGAAAAATGGATTATACCCGGTAATAAAAAATATGTTACCGGATATAATCTTGGACTATTAACTATGCGACAGCGATTCAGATTATTAGAACTACAATCTATAGATATTAAGAAATAGATATTAAAGGATAATATCTTGGATTATTAAACTTTATAATCTGAGACAATAAAATCTATAATCCAAGATTTTAAAATCTAATATCCATATTAGAATCCTGGCACACTAGATAACCTCAAACATATATAATAATTTTTGCAAACCTATTTATAAACCTATACAAAATTTTGATAGACGAGCTCGGAATTGGAACTGGGAACAAATTTTAATTTTTTAAACACACAATAAGCAGGAAAGTGGCTATCATAAGACTACAAAAACGAAAGTAAAGGAGGCTGAGTTTCTGTACAAGTGGCAGTGATGTGTAATGATAATCTATAATATTTTTCTAATATATGAAGATGTTATCAGATATAATCTCTAGATGTTACATTCTTATAATCTTCAGGCATTAATTTGTAACATCTTAGATTTTAAAATATCCAGACGTCTGTGTAGTCTAAGATCGTACGTCGCATCGTGGCGCGTGTCATAAGCATCCGTTCGCATTATAACAAGTAATAATTTAGTGATGAAATGATTATTACTGTTAAATCACACGTAAATTAGATTTTGAAAATGGGTAAGTTTATATTTCTTTTCATTACACATCACTGCCACTTGTACAGAAACTTAGCCTCCTTTACTTTCGTTTTTGTAGTCTTATGATAGCCACTTTCCTGCTTATTGTGTGTTTAAAAAATTAAAATTTGTTCCCAGTTCCAATTCCGAGCTCGTCTATCAAAATTTTGTATAGGTTTATAAATAGGTTTGCAAAAATTATTATATATGTTTGAGGTTATCTAGTGTGCCAGGATTCTAATATGGATATTAGATTTTAAAATCTTGGATTATAAATTTTATTATCTCAGATTATAAAGTTTAATAATCCAAGATATTATCCTGTAATATCTATTTCTTAATATCTATAGATTGTAGTTCTAATAATCTGGATCGCTGCCCCATAGTTAATAGTCCAAGATTATATCCGGTAAAATATTTTTTATTACCGGGTATAATCCATTTTTCTCAGTGTAATAGGCAAAAGCCTAATCATTATCTCCCGTGTGGAAAAATGTCCTGGCAGTCTGGTTACAGGTCTGGCCCAGGTCTGGATTTACCTAGATTGTATAGTCTGGAAGATCTGATCTGGCCTAGGTCTGACCTTACCTAGACCGCCTGGTCTGGAAGGCCTGGTCTGTCCCAGGACTGGTGCTGATCATTGAGCCAAGAACAAAACAAAATTTTAAGTTCCCTGAGCACATTTTTTTTACATATTTCGAAAAAGTTACAGGGTGTCTGAAATGAGAGAAAATAAGACATTCACACTATCAAAACAAGACTTTTTTGTTAACAACTTGACGGTCTGGTTTGGTCCAGGTTTGGTGCCGATCAGAGGGCCAAGAATAAAAAAATTTCTAAGTTCGATCAGTGAATTTTTTTTCAGACATATTTCGAAAAAGTTACAGGGAGTTCAAAATGATAGAAAATAAGAAATTGCACACTATCAAAATAAGTATTTTTTTCTCATCCCATAGTTAGCTGCTCACCAGCCTATACCTAGCGGCTGACCAGACAGGCTGGCCTGGGGCAGGCCAGCGCCAGAATATTTTTCCACACGGGCTTAAACTAAATATCTGGGTGGAACCTTGTGGAACATTTTTTTATATTTATAAATCTTCTACCCAAAAAGATTAATTTTAAACATACCAGTTGAATTTTCAACCAAAAGGAATGACTTTCTAACCAATTAATTAAATTTTCATACAAATTATTAAATTTTCAAATGAATACTAAAAATTTTGACCAAAAAAGATGATTTTTCATCCAATAATATGATAGCAAACTTTTAGACGAATAACAATTAACTTACAATCAAAGTAAAGCTTTTTCAACTAGAATTATTTTTTACCAGGAAAGATGAATTCTCAAATAAAAATATAATAGTAGACTGTTCAAAGGAAAAGAATTAACTTTCAACCAAAAATAGTTTAATTCCTAACTCAAGAGTTTTTAACTAAAATGATGAATCTTCAACTGAAATAGTTAACATTTCAGTTAAAAAAATTAATTTCCGAAAAAAAGTCCAACAAAATAGTTAAATATTCAACCAAAGAGATGAATTTTTAACTGAACAGTTGAATTGCCAGTAAAAACAAATAACTTACTGAAAACCTCATTGAACCTTTATACTAATGTTAAATTTTCAACCAAACAACAAATTTTTTCTCAAGAATTAAAATTAAAAGTTTATTCAACTTCGAAGTGCTGATCGTGTTACATTTATCAATATCTGTAGTTAAAACTGACGTTGCAGCTTATAAAACAAAGCAGTAGATATAACTATGGAATTTACTTGAATACTTCCAACCACAATAGTAGAATTTCAAACCAAAAAGAATTAACTTCCAACCAAAAGTAGTTGGATCTTTAACCGAAAAGACGAATTTTCAACTAAAATGATTTTTTACCAAAAATATGAATTCTCAACCAAAAATATGATAAACGAATTTTGAACCAAATAGAATAGTGAAATTTCCAGTTAAAAAATGAATTAAAAAAAAAAATAAAACTGCAAGTTTTACAACTTTCTAGGACCAATAGGGGAATTTTTTAGAAAATTTTTAATCGATCATTAATAATTTCGATTATTATTATTATTAATAATTCAGATCCATTCAACAATATCGTTGCTATTTAATACGTAAGATAGGCAATAATTGAGTAAAATGAATAATATGCTTTGCTGAATTATCATTCTGCTTAATAAGTAAATTAAACATATTTATTTTTATGAATTCATTTAATTTAGGTAAAATATGATTAAAATTTCTGAATACACGACGTGAAATGTATTTCAGTAATTTTTGCACATTTCTCGTCCAATCACAGATGATCTACTTTATATATACATTTATATATACATTATATATATAAATATATACATTATATATACATATACATTATATATTTTATATACACAGATCTACTTTATCATTATGCGCTATATTATTAAGTATAGTTCATGTATTTAGCAATAAGCATGGCATTGCAAATGCCCGTATATTTAATTTTTTTTAACATACAATTTTTCACATTATTACATTGCATAACCAAATTATTTAAAAGTTTAAATAAAAATAATGTTGTATAATAAACTTTTATTCATGTTTGAAATACCTATATTCCAATTATATATACAATTTTTAAATAATATTTGCAGTGCTTTGAAATGAGTATCTGAATAATATTCTAGAACTTATGAGTACATTTGTTTACACATATTTATATTTATATACCAATATTTTTACAAATATCAGTTCAGCTAATTGCAAATAAGATTTTTTTGTATTGACGTTAGGGCCGATAATATTTATTTAGTTTTTGTGTCCTGCAAATAATTTAAAAATTTTTTTTTTTTCAATAAAATGAAAAGTAGATTTTGTATGTTTCGTCCCAGACTGACTACTGGACTCGTCAGTGAGGTAATGTGAATCAGTCCTACCTTATACATTTTAATTGACCTAAATTCATCATATTGTATATTTTCCAACATAAATTTTTCAAAAGTTGGATTGTCAATTTTATAAATTTTTCAGTTTATAATATAGTGCATTTCTACCACAGATAGGGGTCGAAACTCAATATAATTGATATCAATTTTAATTCTATATTAAAGAAACACCACAAATTTCTTGAATTTTATTCCGGCTACGGATGTAGGCCAAAACTTAAATTAAATGGTCAACAATTACTAAGTCGATGAAAAATTATTATTATTTTAATGAAATGATCAGTAAACCAAAAAAAAAAAAATTTTGAGCGTAACCGCTAAGTTATCACATGTAATATAACTACACTGACACAAATAAAACAACTTTTTTATCATAATAATTTTCATAAAAAAAAACAGATTTAAAATTTATAAAATAGAAGAATTTGCGTCATGTGATTTGAAAAAAACCCTTCTGGACTGATGTCCAAAAGGAAACTGGCCTATTTTATGAATTTCACAGTAACAGTAACTCAAAACTAAGAATTTTAAAGAGAAGTCATAGCTGTAAACTCGACATCGTCGCACTAAATAAACTTGTACCTAAGGGTTAAATCTCGACGTAACTTTTCTTCCCTCTTTCCGAAAAGTCGGTCTTGATAGATTCCAGAAAATGAATTTCTGAAGGAATATATTTGTCCTTGTTTTGTAATTTTGTTATACAAGATGCAATTTTCTATATTACATATTACACTCGATGTAGGAGAAATAAATTAAATTAATTAAATTTCTTTTTGTAATCCAGACATTTTTTTGTTTGTTCGTTTAATAATTTAAAATAGTTATTATTGAAACAAACAATAATTTTACTTTTAATTGGGTTCATTTGTATTTTTACTCACTTTATCCCCCTCATCAAAAACTCTTTCTAAATTTTATTAAAATTTAACAGTCTTAAGGGACACTTGACTTAGGAAATTGTAATAGAATTATTAAATTGCCTATTGTCATTACAAAAAAAAACTAATTTTAAGCCTTATTACAATAAAAGTAATTTTACATTGATATATGGGTCATTCCATGTCAGATTTACAATCAAAATTTTGATTCACTTCAAATTTTTTTTCCTCATTCTAGAAAGGAAAAAAAATGACACGTATTTTTTTTGTACAATATGATATGTAAATTTTCTAAGTTATTGATTTTTTTATTTTTTAAGTGCAAAAAATGTTTTTTTCAATACTGCTTCTAATATTCAAC
Source organism: Andricus quercusramuli (assembly GCA_932178445.1). Classification (NCBI taxonomy): domain Eukaryota; kingdom Metazoa; phylum Arthropoda; class Insecta; order Hymenoptera; family Cynipidae; genus Andricus; species Andricus quercusramuli. The sequence goes on from CAKNXH010000228.1 coordinate 343,025, forward strand.
GAAGAGCATAGAATACATAAATAAAATATGCCATGGGATCTACTATTAAGTTCATGCTTTGACGAAAAATCATAAATGGTATTTAGTACTTTCTATGCAACAATTAAGTAAACAAATGGAATTATCTCAAAAGGGACATGTTTGAATTGAATCATTTTTTGTGTAATTTGTTCGTTAAGTACACAGAACTATGTGTCAAAATTTGGGAGTGGACCGTTTAATACTTTTCGAGAAAAAAATTTTTTTGTATGACCGCCCGCTTGGAGCGTGCAACGGGGAGCATAGAGTCAAGCGCACTCAAACATTTGTAAGTGAGTCTACCATATTTCGATGAGGATTTTATGCAGTTTCCACAAATAAAAGTCGGTAAATACTAAAAAGTCTTTTGAAAAAGAAACACTGTTTAATTCGAAAGCAGTCATGCAATTTATTAACAATGTACTTTTACATCCAATACTTCCAAATAAATGAAAATTGAATTGTTGTCAGTTTTGCGGGTTTTTTTTTTTTTACTTTTTTCGAGAATTTCTTTTTTTCAAATATGCAGCTGAAAAGCTGACGGTTTGAAAATTTGGACAACGAGAATAAGCTCTGATATGCAGTTGACGATTCGTAACTGGTTACGAATATAAGGAAGACTTTGATCGAACTGCGATATGGCATTTTTTAGCCACAGCTCATGGTAAGGGTCCCTGTGACGGCGCGGGAGGAGCCTTGAAAAGACAAGCACGAAAAGCTAGTCTTCAAACGTCTGTGTATGATCAAATAACGACACCATTGCAACTCTACGAATGGGCTCATCGCGATTCTCCGTTATCAAATATCTCTGTTGCCTACAGAACTGAAGAATCTTACAACGAAGCAGCTAATTTTTTGAAAAAACGTTTCGATGAGTGTAAAACGATACCAGGTACGCAAAATATACACTGTGTTGAACCAGTTAAGAATCGTCAACTGCAAATCAGAGCTTATTCTCGTTTTCCAAATTTCCAAACGGTCAGCTTTTCAGCTGCATATTTGAAAAAAAGAAATTCTCGAAAAAAGTAAAAAAAAAAAACCCGCAAAACTGACAACAATTCAATTTTCATTTATTTGGAAGTATTGGATGTAAAAGTACATTGTTAATAAATTGCATGACTGCTTTCGAATTAAACAGTGTTTCTTTTTCAAAAGACTTTTTAGTATTTACCGACTTTTATTTGTGGAAACTGCATAAAATCCTCATCGAAATATGGTAGACTCACTTACAAATGTTTGAGTGCGCTTGACTCTATGCTCCCCGTTGCACGCTCCAAGCGGGCGGTCATACAAAAAAATTTTTTTCTCGAAAAGTATTAAACGGTTCACTCCCAAATTTTGACACATAGTTCTGTGTACTTAACGAACAAATTACACAAAAAATGATTCAATTCAAACATGTCCCTTTTGAGATAATTCCATTTGTTTACTTAATTGTTGCATAGAAAGTACTAAATACCGTTTCTGATTTTTCGTCAAAGCATGAACTTAATAGTAGATCCCATGGCATATTTTATTTATGTATTCTATACTCTTCGTTGAATATTAGAAGCAGTATTGAAAAAAACATTTTTTGCACTTAAAAAATAAAAAAATCAATAACTTAGAAAATTTACATATCATATTGTACAAAAAAAATACGTGTCATTTTTTTTCCTTTCTAGAATGAGGAAAAAAAATTTGAAGTGAATCAAAATTTTGATTGTAAATCTGACATGGAATGACCCATATGCAGCCATCTTTAAAATATCGATTTAGGGGTGGCAACTCAAATTAAAATAATATTATTCAGCGTCAGTCCTCAAATTAAACTCTGACCAATTACGGTACGTAACAATAGAATTGAAAATCAAAATTATTACTCTTGAGGAACAGAACATATCCCCCCGCCGTGTAAGAAGAATTAATTATTAATTAATTATTGGTCAATTAAGTAATTGATTAAATAATGAAATAATTGGCCAATCAATAATTTGAATTATTAATATACAGTGTATTATTATGTCATTAATTGCCAAGCTGAATGCAGCTTAGCCTAAGAGAAATTTTGAGACACGAGACAATGTATAAATCATTCACGGCCGTGTCGAAAATGATTTATACATTTTCTCGTGTCTCAAAATTTCTACTATTCTAAGCTGTATTCAGCTTGATAATTAATGTTATAATAACATACTGTTTTCAATCATTCAATTTACTGATTTGTCAATTAATTGATTAATCAATTACTTAATTGACTAATAATTAATTGATAATTAATTCTTCTTACACTGCATGGGAGAAACGTTCTGTTCGTCAAGAGTAATAATTTTGATTTTAAATTCTATAACTGTTAAGTACAGTAATTGGTCAGAAGTTGATTTGAGGGCTGACGCTGAATGAAATTGTCTATATTCAAGTTGCCGCCCCTAAATCGATATTTTTAAGACGGTTCCACGTATCAATATGAAATTACCTTTATTGTAATAAAATTTAAAGACAGTTTTTTGATGAGGGAAAAAAGGAGGGGAAAATAAAATCAATAAAGAGTAAATTATTGTTTTCTTAGAAACAATAAATAGTTTATATTAATAAACAAACAAATAAAAAGTATTTGAATTACAAAAATAAATTTTACTCATTTAATTTCTTTCTCCTACATCCTGAGTGCTTTAAAGCTTCAATCTAGTAAAAATAAGACTGATTATTCAAACCTTAATGTACCACAAAAAATTGTATATTGTCTAATACAATTACAAAACAAGGTCAAATATATCCCTTTAGAAATTCATTTTCTGGAATCCATCAACCGGCTTTTCAAAAAGTGGGAAGAAAACTTACAGAATTCTGTCGAGATATGACCCTTAGGTACAAGGTTACTCAGTGTGACGTTGTCGAGTTGACGGTTATGACCTCTTTTTAAAATTCTCAGTTTTGAGTTACTGTTACTGTGAAATTTGTAAAATAGGCCAGTGTCCTTTTTGATCTCAGTCCAGAAGGGATCTTTTCGAAACACATGACGAAAGTTTGTCTATTTTTCAAATTTTAAATCTGTTTTTTATGAAAATTATTAATATGAGAAAGTCAGTGTAGTTATATTACATATGATAACTTAGCGACTTCCAAAGCAAGCCTCAATTCGCACAGTTGTAACCAGAATAATAAACAAGGATAGAAATATTGGAAGAGAAGACGGAAGAAAATTACTGAGGATAAGTTTAGAATTTCCTTTATTAGTTCACTAATCATTTCATTAAAATTATAATAATTTGTCATGAACTTGATAATTGTTGATTTTTTAATTTAATAACCGGAATAACATTAAAAAATATGCGGTGTTTTTCAAAAATAAAATTACAATTTATGTAAACTATATTAACTATATTATTGACTGCAAAATTTATAAGCAAACTTAAAAAAAAAATTTTGTTGAAAATATACATTGTAATAAATACAGGTAAATTAAAATGTATAAGGCAGGACTGATTCACATAGCCTTAGTGACAAGTCTAGTGAGTCAGTCCGGAATGAAAGATAAAAAATCTAATTTTTATTTCATTCAAAAAAAATATAGTTTCTGAAACTTAATTCCAGAAAACAGAAACGAAATAAATATTATTGACCTTAATGATATCTTTCAATAAAACAGCAAAAATGTCATCTAACTTTGTGCGCTAAATTCAAATCCGTCACCCGTTTCCCGCCATCAGGGTAGATTTTTGAAATTTCGTATGTTTAGCATTGTTATTCCAGTGTCTGATGAAGCTGATCCGCAAAATTTTTTACGCAAAAATAAAAAAGGGATTTTCTGTCAGAACAGGTGTAAAAAATTGATAAACGACGACAACTTTCCCAAATGTTTATCGGCCACAGAAGCAGCAGCATGGGCATCATTTAGGAGTGTCTTTCGAAACTCCTTCGGTAGAAGAAAAAGTGACGATTACAGGCAAATTATTGCAGATCTTCTGAAAAATACCGTAAAATGGGCAATCGAGTGTCGTTAAAAATTCCTTTTTCATATTCCCATCTGGAATTCTTCCCTGACAACTCAGTTGATAGAACGACGATCAAGGAAAGCAGCTAAACCAAGATGTACAGAGAATTGAAAAAAACTACAAAAGTTTTTGTGATGAGGGAATGCCCAGCGGTTGCAGTTGTTCTTCTCTGATACTTGAAACGGGCTTACATAAATACAAACGGCTCAGTTCCTCTGCACTTAATTAAGCGATTTTTTTGGCAGGCTATTATTTTTCTATCAAATTTTACATTTTCTGGAATCAGTTTATATTTTAAAACGTTATTGATAAATAAACTTTCCAGAAAATTAAGTTTAAATTAAAAAAATATAGAGTAAACATTATGTGAATGTTTCAATGAAAATAATTGTTTAATGCTTTTCATTGTTTAAATTGATTAAATAATTATTACCTTGATAATTTTGTTCACAATATTATTATGAAAGATTATATTTTAATTTTTTCGAATCAAATAATATAAATGGATTATTACTTTTACGGTTATGTAGTTGTATATTTCCTATCATTTTCATATTAAAAGTTTATTTATATTTAAAATATCTCTATTTCAATTTTATCATTTTTCTAAATGTTTGTGATGTGAGATGAGTATCTAAATTCAATTTTCGAAATTATATGTACATCTGTTTTGTTGAAAATTCATCTTCTTGGGTAGAAAATTCAACTTTTTGATTGAACATTTTTTTTGAAGTTGACCAAGAACTGAAATTTTGAGAACAGTGCAAAGGACTGAACTCTAGAGAACGATAGCAAGGTCTATGACTTGATGTTGCTGTTAATTAAATAGTTTGAATTACATTCTTTTCAAAGAAAATAAACTTTAAAAAGTCATATTAAACGAAATTATACAAGAAGGCTTGAATAGAAGTATGTTTTAGAAAAAATCAGTTCTTTAAAAACATGTATTCAAGTCAATTTGTGTAATATAATTGCAAAAAAGGAGTTAAAATGAGAGAAATATGTTGCTAAACAACATATTAATCGGCTCAATAGAGGCCGTTATATGGCAGGATCCATCATGTTTCAAAGACTTTTAGGCTTCCTCATAGAAAAATTTTTTATATTAAACTACTCGGAAATATTTTTATGTTATACTAATATTAATTAAAAAAGTAGATATAAATTTGAAGTTAGTTATTAAGAAAATATTCACATTTGTTAATCTTCAATATTCCTGAAATACTTTTGCCCATATTTTCAATTGTTTAAACATTAATCTCAAGAAATGAAAAAATTGTATAATCTTTCATTGACATTCAATGAATCAATATTTAGAAATTGTTTCGCTGTTAATCGGTTCGAAATATATGATTAAAATAAAATAATGAAGCTTCAATTTCAATCTATAATGAAAAACTTATCTTTTGTTGTTTTTATCCCTAAATCCAATAAAAGATGAATACTATTTTTTCTGAAACTATTATTATTCACATTGCACAACAAAATTAATTTCATTCTTCTGATTACATTCACTGATTCTAGAAGAAAACTGTCTAGCTTAATGACACATTCCCTATGATTAAAGAGACTTTATTTAAAATTAAAATTTATATAATGGCATTCTAGTACATACCAAAAGTATGATGGCCAGAAGTATAATGTTTCACGTATGACTTATTCGAATTAATTTAAGATTTTCTATAAATCAAAGCTTACATACCTGCAATAATGGCTTTTCAAATAAGATTCTTTGAATACGTTAAGAAAATTCTTAGAATAAGTATACTTTATATAAACATTTACAATTACACTTTATATAAATTATTTAGGAATCTTAATTTAATAATTATCGAAATAATCTTTAATCTTTCTGAAGAAATTTAGCAAAAATAATTTTTTTAAATAAATTGCTGGGAAATAAAAAATAAGGAAATTTTCTTTAAAAAGAATTTACTAAAATAGTAAGTGTGTTTGGGCAAGTTTCATCATGTTCATGTATTTAGAAAAAAACTGTACCTTCAAACATTTTCGTGGTTGAAAATTCATATTTGCGTACTGAAAATTCAACAATTCAGTTGAAGATTCAATATTTCAGTTGAAAATTGATTTTTTCGTTGAATATTTGACTAATGGTTGTAAATCAAACTATTTTTGGTTGAAAGTTGATTATTTTTGTTGAAAAGTCTATTCTTTTATTTCGGGTTGAGAATTCACATTTTTAAGATAATTCTTTTTGGTTTAAAAGTCTGCTATTATGATTTTAAATAATAATTCATCTTTTTCGGTTGAAAAATTTAATATTTGGTTGAAAATTGTATTATTTGTATACAAATTCTATTAGTTAATTAGAAAGTCATTCTTTTTGGTAAAAAATTCAACTTTTTTGTTGAAAATTTATATTCTTCGGTAGAACATTCAACGATTTTGTTGAACATGAATTATTTTGTTGAAAATTCATATTTTTCTGTTGAAAATTCAACAATTTGGCTCAATTTTCTTCTGTCTTTTAAGTTAAAAATTCAACACTTGTTGAAAATTCGTCATTTGAGTTCTACAAATTCTTCTCTCTTGGTAAAAAATTAATCTGCTTCGGTTAGGGATTAAATCTAAAATAAATTTTGTTGTTGAAATAACATCTATCGCATTTTTCATTGGGAATTCATCTTTTTTGTCTGAAAAATCAACTACTTTCTTGAAAATTAAACTCCCTCGTTTGGTTGGATATTTTACTATTTTGCTAAAAATTTTCTTATTGAAAATTAAATTTTAAACGGAAAATTGGTCTATTACTTGTTTTTTTCGATAAAAAAAAATATTCTTGGTAGAAAATTCATTTTTTGGTTGAAGATTCATAATCTTATTGAATATCCATCTCTTCGGTCAAAAATATAACTATTTTGTTTAAAATCAGTGTTTTTTTCTGCTGAATTTTTTTTTTTATAAAAGTGGGACTATTTCTGTTGGAGGATTATCATTTTAGTTAAGAATATTCATGTCTTTGGTTGAAATTTCAGCTATATATTTCAATTTCTAATTTCTAAACTAAATACAAGAAATGTTTGAAACATTGCTTGAAAGCATGTCAATTTTATCCTAGTATTATTATTTTTCAAATCTATAAAATCATGGAAGTGGATGAAGCGACCAGGACCTAAATTTCACCATTTTTTGGCAACGACCCATAACAGTTTAATTTTTGTTTAACTTCTCTATGGAGATATAAATATCATTAATTAATTGAGGACTTGAACCAAGTCTTGAAATAAGTAGCACGCAGCTTTCAGTATGTTGTAAATTTTTAATGAAAGAAGCGATGATAATTTGATTGGTTGTTTGCAATGGTAATAAATCGACCCTGTCGACCTTATCTCGGACATTAGCGGTTTGAATGGCGGTAATAATTTTTTGAAGTGTTTGCGGTTACGCGTGTCAGACATTTCCTTTTCCTCGAATCGACCACATCCTCGGCACAATGTTGAAAAACGCCAACAGCTGACGATGCACATAAAAAATCTATCATTTATACGCACATGACTATCAAAGGGCTATTTACCCTTTTCCCCCCTGTTTCTATATATGCAATGTGTATCTCATTTATAGCCAGCACAGACAGGATGTCAGGTGGTCTTTTCAAATTTCAATGCATCTACGCTTTCCACAATCAATTCTAGATTCTCTTTTACTCCGCATCTTCAATGCTGTTAAAATCTTTAATGAAATTCAACCTTCAGATCCACATACTATTATCTTGTATTGTAATGTATAATTTCATTTGAATGCCTTTTTTATTTTGTAGAATTCTCAGACATCTAATTGCTTTCTTTTGTAAGCATTTTTATGCCCGAATCTGAATTGGAGAAAATTTAATTACTAAAGCCTTTAACTTAATTATATAAATTATGTAAATTTGGGATGAATATCTTAATTTAGAAAAAAAATTCTGGATTCGAACGAATTTTTCATGGTTTTTGAAATGAAAAAATTTAAACTTTAAAAAATGAAAATATTTTAATTAGAAGTAATCGAAACTGAACTGCAAATTGAAACGCTCAAGGTCGACCTTTTTCAAATTTTAAACTTTTGCAATCGAAGCTTAAAATTTTCTTATTCAAACGCTCAATAATTTACATGTATAAAATGAAAGCTTTAAACATGTTCCAATGGAACAATTTTAAATTAAATGCCATTAAACTGAATAATTTTTCGTTTCAAACTTTTATGAATTCGAACAGATCAATGTTTTTTGGTTAAAAAATATTAATCCACGCTATGACTTTCAATGCTCAAAATTAAAACTAATCCTTCCTTTTGACTCACATTAATGAAAAAACCTTATTTAGGTTCACCGAAATTCGGTGAATGTAGAACAATAATTTTCGGTGAGTGCTAGGTAGGTTCACTAAAAAATCGGTGACCGTCGCACAAACATTTTCGGTGAGCCTAGAGATTTTGTAATAATATTTTTTTTTAATAATGCATGTCCGTCTTCCGATTCAGTACAAAATTTAAAAAAAAGATCTGCCCTTTCCTCTGAATGTTGAAAATACTAGAAAATACTGCCCGCCCCCCCCCCATCCTATCAATAGAAATATTAAAAGAAAAAATTACCCTTTTCCAATTAAAAAAAAAAATGAAAACCAACATTTCCTCCCTGGAACTCAATAAGAAATGATAAAATAAGAAATGTCGATCTTCCAATTCAGAAAAAAATAAAAAACAAAAATGCTCTCCATTCCAATTCAGTAAAAGTGTATGAAAAATTGTTTCCTCAAACTTAATACAAATTTTAAACAAAAAAATAGCTTCTATCATTTCGAAATTTTTTTTCAATTTCCTCCCTTCCATATCGCTTTTATCAATTTCATCAATTTAAAAAAAAATCCTTCTTTCAATTACGATTTTTAAAAAATCTTTCCTTGAACTCAATCAGAATGTTGAAAACAAAAAAGGGCATGTTCTAATTCAGAAGAATTTGAAAAACAAAATTTCTCCCTTTCAAATGAAAAAAAATGTTAAAAATGATAAATTTTTCTTCTTCTAATTCATAAATAATTAAACTAATATTTCCTCCCATCCAACCCAATAAAAATGTTTAGAAAAAATTGCCTCTTCCAATTCAGAAGATAAATTAAAATACAAAATTATTTTTTTAAACAAAATAAACATTTTTAAAATAACAAATTTCTTCCCTTCCAACTCAATAAAAATGATAAAACCCAGAAAAAACTCTTCCAATTCGTAAGATATTTAAAACGAAAATTTAATACTACACTTAAGAATACGTGCTCAGTATAAGAATAAAAGAATATTATAAACGAAGTGTCTCGTCGTCCCGAAATTCGGGATGACTAGCCCATTTTCAACATTTGGCTAGTCGTCCCGAAAATTATGTATTCTTTTTTATTTCTTTCCTTTTGAGTAAGCCGAAGATTAACAAAACTGCTATTCATCCCTAATTGAAAATAAATGTTAAAAAACGGATAGAACTAAGAGTTAGGTTATATTTTATAAAGTGTAGTCTTTTAAGCTTTAACGTATCCAAATTATGTTATGTATTTGCACTGTGTCACCGCAGTCTCAAGGTCGTTCGAAAATTTCCCATGATTTCCGTGCTCTGATTGGACCTTCCTTTGATGTGATCTATTGACTCTTGACTAGATACACTTGTTGCCTTTGTATTTAGAATCAATCATTCATTTGTAAAGAGTAAAATTCAATAATTATTCGCTCTCGCACTCTAAAACACTTTTGTGATCCAAATATTAATTTAATTAATTCTACAATGATGATTTATCAAAAAACATTTATTTAAACATTTAATAATTCCCAAAAAGCAAGTTCTTTTTGCCCATGAGACTGCCGATGCGACGCATGCGCAGTACAGTTGGGGAGCCGAATTGAGAGCATTGCATCTTTATTCGGTTTTTCGTTCGATTTTGCGTGTTATTGCGCGTTGGTTAACGATCACGTGACATACAGATCAGCTGTTCTGTGTGCCGGCCTATACTGGCCGTAACACCCCTACCCCTTTTCCAAAGCCTCGTGGAGACGGAAAGGCACCCCTGTGACAGGTCACAAAAATAATGTAAGGTAACACCCCTACCTCTTTTCCAACGCCTCGTGGGGGCAGAAAGGCACCCCTGTGAC
>CAKNXH010000228.1:353155-434531 GCA_932178445.1 Andricus quercusramuli
CCTTTTCCAACGCCTCGTGGGGGCGGGAAGGCACCCCTGTGACTAGTCACAGAAATAATGTAAGGTAACACCCCTACCTCTTTTCCAACGCCTCGTGGAAGCGGAATAGCACCCCTGTGACAGGTCACAAAAATAATGTAAGGTAACACCCCTACCCCTTTTCCAACGCCTTGTGGGGGCGAGAAGGCACCCCTGTGACTAGTCACAGAAATAATGTGAGGTAACACCCCTACCCCTTTTCCAACGCCTCGTGGGGGCGGGAAGACACCCCTGTGACAGGTCACAAAAATAATGTAAGGTAACACCCCTACCCCTTTTCCAACGCCTCGTAATTTTGGTCTAGTTGCAAACAGTAAAATTAATTAAGTGCATTATTTTCAGGCCGACTAGACGAATGTTGAAAATAGGCTAGTCGTCCCGAATTTCGGGGTCATTAACATTTTTTGTGATTTTTGTCTAGTTAAAACGAGAAATTTCCTAAAATGCATTATTTTTGGGACAACTAGCCGAATGAAGAAAATAGGATTGTCAATTTTGGTAATTTTGGTCTAGTTAAAAACAGTAGAATTAATAAAGTGCATTATTTTCGGGATGACGAGCCAAATGCTAGAAATAGGCTAGTCGTCCCGAATTTCGGGATGACTAGCATTTATCTTGATTTCCGGCTAGTCGTCCCGAAATTCGGGACGACTAGACGCAGCCTATTATAAAAGAAAAAAAATTATTATTTTTTTTCGATAATTTGAAAATTCCGCAATTCACTATTCTCAGGAATGTGAAGTTTTTGCAATTTACTATTTTCCGGAATTTGAAATTTCAGTAATATACTATTTTCGGAAAGTGAAAAATTTGATAATTTACTATATTCGGCAATTAGAAATTCGGCAATTCACTATTTGCGGTGATTTGAAAATTTGGCAATTTATTATTTTCGCGAATTTGGAAATTCGGCAATTTATTATTTTCGCGAATTTGGAAATTCGGCAAGATTTAATCTGAATTTTTCCACCTTCAACTCAATGAAAATGCAAAAAACAAAAAAAATTCTCTTTCAATTAGCAAAAAAATCACATACTGTGAAATATTGCCAAATATTAGAAAAATCTAATTGAATGATATTGAAATGGAATGTTTTAGACTGAATACTTGAATAAGATTTGAAATTAAATAAAAGCGGTTAGTTACTGATATATTATTTTGAAATTATTCTCAAACCGAAAATAGCTTTCGAATAAAAAAAAGTTTTAAACGTTATAACCTGTAAATAGTTCAATTTCGATCAGATTTAAAATAAATGTATATTTACAATTGATCTCGCAATTGATCAACTTAAATCGTTTTTCATCCCAAATTTTCAAATTCAAAGGCTTTTAATTCTCAATGGCTTGGTAGGTTCACAAAAATTTTCTTTCAATTCAGAAAATAATTTGAAATAAAAAATTATTTTCTTTAAAAAAATAAAACTGTTTAAATTAACAAATTTCCCTCTTCCAATTCAGTAAAAAAAAGGAACACCCAAATTTCCTCCCTTCCAACTCTATAAAAATGATTTTTTTATACCCCTCTGTCAGTTAAGAAAAAATTAAGAAAGAGAAATTCTTCCTGTAAACTCAATCAAAATGTTGAAAAGAAAACATAGTTTTTTCCAATTTAGAAAAAAATGTCCAAAATTTTTTACCTTTTAACTCAATAAAAATAACCTCTTTCAATTCACTATTCTCAGAAATTCGAAATTTCTTTTGAAAATTTCCGAGAATTTCAAATTTTGCCAAAATACTATTTTCAGAAATTCAAAAATTCGATAATTTACTATATTCGGGAATTAAGGCATTCGGCAATTTACTATTTTCGGGAATTTGAAAATTCGACAAAATTTAATCTCAATTTTTTTCCTCTAACTTAATAAAAATGCAAAAAACAGAAAAATTTCCTCTTTCAATCAGCGAAAAAATCCCATGCTGTGAAATATTGCCAAATATCAGAAAAAAAAATTAATGAAATGATATTGAAATGGAATGTTTCAGACTTAATCAATATTTGAATAAGATTTTAAATTTAATAAAAGCGAAATGAAATGAAATTAATGAAACTATTTTTTGAAAATTATTTTCAAATTGAAAATAGCTTTCGAGTAAAAAACTTTTAAATGTTATAACCTGTAAATAGTTCAATTTCGATTAGATTTAAAATAAATGTATATTTACAATTGATCAACTTAAAACGTTTTTCATCCCAAATTTTCAAGTTCAAAAGCTATTAATTTTGAATGATTTAATTCTTCAAACCTGCATTTTAAAATTCTTGCAATTTAAAATGAACGCTTAAAAATAAAGACCTAAAAAGGAATATTTTCTTTAAACGAAGTGTCTCGTCTTCCCAAAATTCGGGATGAGTAGTTAAATATTCTTCATACGCTTGGCTAATCGGCCCGAATTTTCGGGACGACTAGCTGGGGCAAGGACCTCCTAAACTAAACTGACCGCAGAAACATGCGAACGAATGAATTATCTGCTCCAATCCGAGGCGCGTGCAAAATCCACCCCACATTGAATATGTAGGTACAGTGATGCAGATAAGAAACACCTGTATGTACCGGCACTCTACCGGCCTCTGCGCCATGCGTTCCGTGGTGAAAAAAGAAAGCATGTGCGAAAAAGGGAGGATGAAAAATAAAAGAGAAAGAAGGAAGGAATGAGGAGAAGAAGACAAACGAGCAGGTTTAGAGTGTACGAGGATCTTCAGTTTATTTATGTACTCGACACTTTCGTTCCCTCGGGATTCTGAAGTGATTCAATTTTTCAGGGGATAAGTATTCGACAATCCTTGCAAATAATCAGAACATTCTTTAGATCTCATATTCAACTTATTGACATGATCAACATATTATGAGCGACAAATTAAGCCTAAAATATTGAAGCGAGACCCAAAATCAGAGAAAATTCACAAAAATGAAGCTTTTTCTGGCGATTTAATGATTTTTGATGAATCGCTTATCACTAGGGGTGGTTTTCAGAGGTTTTCGCGATGTTTTTCACCATTCTTTATGGGATTATTAAATTTTTTCAGGGGGAAAATAAGCCAAAAATTACAAAGTACGGTGTCTTCTGGTTATTTGTTTTGGTCACATTCAATAGAGGGTGGTTTTCAAGTGTTTTGCGAATCGTCTTACCCCCACTATTATTTGGGGGATTATTAAAGAGATTTTTTCAGGAATTAAAATCAGGGAAAATTTTCCAACTTTGACCTTTACGTATGGATGTGATTTCATTTTTACACTAACATGGACCTTAGGTCTCACAGATCCCTATATACATTTGGCAAGTTGAGGACAATAGTGTGGCAACTTAAAGAAAGTAATTTCGAGAAAATCGACTTTGAAAATTTTCAGATTTTCACGTTGGGGGGATTTTCTTCCATAAACGTTGTACCTGATAGAAGTCAACTTTCCTGTTAGTTGAGAGTATTTACCGAGCTACCTCTACCCTTTTAGCGAATTTCCGCTTAAAATTCTATGTGTTCGAATTTTTGAGATTAAAGTTCCGAGTTGTCACAGTTTTTGATTTGTCGCGCGGCACCTGTTGCACCTGGAGATGTCCCTCTGCTCTAGAAGGATAGAGCTCGAAAAATGCTATCCAATGGTGGTATGAACTCAAAAATGAACTTTTTTGAGTTGTCACACTATTGTTCTTAACGTGCGATTTATATCTAATTCAGTAAAGAAGTTTTTGTTATCTAACTTAGACAAGTGAATGAAGGGACATTAGAATAAGTAAGACATTAATCAATTTTGTCAACTTTTATTAATAATAATCTTTCACGCCAGAGGGGGAGGGACCCACATATCAGAAGTTTTGTGCGGTTAGGGAGACCGCGCGTCCATTCGTCCATACTAATGTCCTACTTCTTGATCAAATAAAGAATAATTAGGACGTATAATAGGGTTGTTTCTCAATTTTAGATCAATTAATTTTTTAATACATAATTTTAATCTAAACTCAATGTGCGTTTCAAATTTTTTTTGTTGAATCGTTCGACAGAAAAAAATTATTAAAAATTGAAGGCGAGAAAACACTTATTCTAGATGGTGTCACGTGGGTGTCACGTGACTCAGAGGTTTCCATAATTATCAATGTCACGACGTGGCTTTGATGGAAACGAATAAAACTTATGATAAAGAGGTTAGGTCACCTAACCGTTTCATTTTCACTCCTCGTATTTCTGCACTTACGAGCTCAAAATTACTCTTAAAATACTCCGATACCACAAATATATCTATGTTCGGTAGATTTCCGCTATTGACTTTTACGAAAGGCAGTGTCTACGGGTACCGAAATTTCGGTACGAATAGCTCCCAGATACTACTTTGGCTATTTGTACCGAAATTTCGGGGATAACTTTCCGAAAAGCCAATACCTCCGATTAATGCCCCCCCCCCCCCCTGTGGTGTTGGAATGGGGTATGGATGTGACCTACATCATTTCTGTGACCACTCTCAGAAGTGCCTCCCCCCATAAGACATTGGAAAGGGGTATGGATTTGACCAACATTATTTCTGTAACCAGTGACAGGAGTGCCTCCCAGATAAGACTTTGGAAAGGGATAGGGATATCATATAAAATATTGGGTTTTCAGAAAAACTGTGTATTATAGATAAAAGGTGTATTTCCAGGAGAAATTGTGATGCTCTTGTGAACGTGCGGTCTCACAGACCGTCTATAAGCTTTCAATTGATATTACTCACCAATGACATGCCAGAAGGGGGAAAGACCCACATATGAGAAACATGGTGCGGTCTCAGAGACCGCACATCGTGAAAGGTTCAACTTTTTCTGGCCATTTACTGATTTTTGATGAATCGTTTATCACTAGAGCTAATTCTTAGAAGTTTTCATGAAATTTCTCAAACCAACATATCTTCATCAATATATCAATCAATATATCTTCAGGGCATTATTACAGAGATTTTCTTAGGACATAACATTAGAGAAAATTTACAAAATTTAAGATTTTTCTGGTGATTTGCTGAGTTTTTACTATGGATTTGGAAATTATTGCGAATTTTGTGTGAATAGTTTTCGATGAAAATTGATAATATAAAATCCTATTTTGGAAAACAGAATTTTTCAACAAGTGAGCATTTTTTGGTATACGAGCAAAAATTTGTTTTAGATTTGGTTAATGGAATACTTATTCACAAAGTTATTTATTATTTGTACTCATCTCTTTACTTATTACATTCTCATTAGAGAAGGCATTAGATTTGTGTAAAATTTGACCCCCTCTGTTTTTGTCAAATCTCCACGTTTTGAGACATTGTGTCTGCCTGTAAGTGTATGTGTATGTATATATGTACGTGAATTTTTATTTTGTTAGCACGATAACTTTCGAAAGAATTGACAGGTTGGATTTGGCTTCGGTATACTCTTCCAGTGTCTGAAGTGAAAGGTCAAGTTCGTTAGCCAGCCATTTTGGATGAAAATTCAAAAAGTGAGTGCTTTTTCAAAATTTTTAAAACCACTTTTTCTAAATTTGAAAATTTTATGTGCGGATGTTCGTAGTATTCGAAAAAACAAACAGTTTATCCCAATGACTTTTTTTTGATAAAACAAAAATTACTGGAGTTATAGTTTTTACAAAATTCCAAAAAACAAACAAAAATCAACATTTTGAGTCAAAAAACGCATGACATGAAAGAAAGTTAGGAAGAAAACATTGATTTTCGAATACCCTACAATAATGTCATAACGAGTTATTGAACTTCCTTGAAAAATAAAAAATTCTAATTTTGATCGTACAAAAAAATAATGAAGAAACAAAAATTTCCATTTTTCGGTCAAACTATGTAAGATACGGAAAAATATGAAATGACCCAAATTATACACTCAAAAAAGGTCTACAAATTTGTTATTAATCACTTTTTGATACGATGCGTAGTTTTTGTTTTATTCGTAAAAAAACAACATTAAATATAAAAAATTACATTTTTGGACAAACGGCACATGCTATGAAACAAATAAATAGACAAAATTTGTTCACCTGATTTGATTTTCTTGAAAAATCGAAAATTCAAATTTTTATCGCACAAAAAATAATGAAAAATAAAAAATTCCATTTTGCGGTTAAACTATGCAAGATATGAAAAAAGACGAATGAACAAAAATTGTGCACCCAGAAATTATCTAAAAATTCGTTCAAACTTACTTCTTGATTTGACGCATAGATTTTATTTTATTCGTAAAAAACAACATTAAAAATGAAAAAATAAAAACTTTCAGACAAACGACACAAGCTACGAAGAAATAAATAGACACAAGTTTTCCACCCAAGCAAGAGCTTCAATAAATTTGTTATTAATCATTTTTTGAAAAGACGCTCCATTTTTGGTTTAATCGTGAACAATTAAATTACGAAAAAACTATTAAATTTTTGGAAAAAAGACACAAGGTACAATCAAATATTCAATGACAAAATTGTTTTCAAATTAGATCTGAAAATTTGCTTTTAACTTTTTTTTCTCACGAGACACGTGATGAGAATGTGTTCGTTAAAGCCGAAAGAGCTTTAACAAAAGAGAATTCACAATCACTAAATTTCAGTTGTCGATGCTTTGACCCTGAATTTTAAAAGTCCTATGCAAAAATGTTCATTCATTTGAATGTTCAAACTTTATGGTCATGAAGTTGAATGATTTGGACATTTTCAATTTTTGTATTAGTAGTAACCATAAAAATTTTAATTAATTTTTGCCCAATTACTCTAAGTTAACTAACTCTTAATTGTATTCTGCAATTGGTGTAATACGGATTACTGCTGAAGAATTAAGAAAAAGTTTTTGGTATGCTTCAGTAATTAATTATTATTATACGTATAAGATATCAAATATTTTTCAATCACACAGGCTTAATCAATCCATCAGGTAGTCGCAGTCACTCATTTTATCGTGTGATTTACGAATTGGTTCTTGGTTTCGATTTTGACAAGCGTGTCGATTACCATTGCACTAGGAGAAAGTGTTATATCTTCTCGTATTTTTTAGAAAACAGGTTAAAAAATTGGTATGTGATATTGAACATCAAATTTTGAAAATCACCGAAAGTATTGATGTTTAGAAATAAAGAAGGTCAGTTTTATAATCAGCGCTTCAAAATACATAACAAAGCGCTAAAAAAGTCAAATAAACACGAATTTTATAAAATTTTGTAACTTAGTGTTATTACAGTTTGAATTTATATTTCATTCAATTTTTAGGTTTTTTTGTCTTTAATTTTGTTATGTTTCATCATTTTTAAATCACTCATAATACAAGAATTTCAAAGTAAGGAATTCAACGAACTCTTGAACTTCACACATAAAAATGGAATTTCTCATAATAGATAGTTCGCATTTACATTTGAAAGATGAACCTATACTGACCTTTCTTTTGAATTTTATTGTTACGAGTTAAAGTTTCAGAGAAAGAAAATGTTTTAAAATTGATTCAGTTGAATTGAACCTTCAAAAAGTTTTTTTATATTTATTATTTCATGACTCATATTTTATATATTATATTGATAGATAGTATTGTATGTTTTGTGGTGTGCACATATATTTCTTTAATAATAATGAATATAAAATAATATTTATAATACTTACGGGTAGAATGCAGAAGGCAGTCATATTTGGGTCGCTCCCAGTGGGATTCTGTAGCAGTTAGTGAAACCAGACATTTTGTATGGGCGATTCTCTACATTAAGGTAGCTTTTGATTGAAACAATTTATTTTGCAAAACTATTTTGAAATAGGCGTTCTTTCATCCAAACTATTTATTGGTGCTAGAATAAGCAATTTCAAAGGTATTTGAGCTTAAAAATATTTCTTTTATGTTTTGAAAAGAATTTGTCGAAAAACACAACGTTTATTTTTCAGAATCTGCAATAGTGATTTGATTTCCGTAGAAATGAGTATTCTAAAGTGTTTGGGGTCACTGAATCAAAATTTAATATCAAAATTTTCAAATTAAAGTCGGCTCAACCAATATGACGAATGTAAAATTTGGAAATGATCTGAATTTTACGAAAAGGGTATCCTAAGGTTTTTTGAATTATAAAAATCTAAAAATGTTTATAGTTTATAACTGAAGACTCTTTGATATTTAATGTGTATCATATAAAATTATGCAATTTTAAATACCTTCTTGGAATTTTTGGCAGTTCCACTTCAATGATTTTAAATAAAAAATACTCAATTGTGAAACCAAAAACTTGAATGATTTTCAATTGTAAATTAAAAAAAATTAAAAACCCTTCAAATCTTCCATTTTTAAGATTTACAATTAAAAGTTGTACAATTTTGAAAAGATACAAATAAAAATTCTTAAATTTCGAAAATATATGTAGAATCGCAAATTATTCAGCTGTCAAAATTAATATTTTAAAGTTATGTAATTTTGAACATTCTTAGGAATAGTTTAATTTTAAAGATTTACAATTAAAAATTCCTCAATTTCGAGTATTTGCCATTGAAGACTTTTCAATATTTAATGTGTATAATAGAAAGTGATGTAATTTTGAATTCTATTTTTTGTGGAATAGTTGTATTTTAAAGATTTAAACTTAAAAATGATTATATTTTGAATGTTTAATTTCCAAATTAATTCACTTTCATATATTTGCAATTGAAAATTCTTTGACTGTGAATAGTGAAAATGACAGCGTTTATTTATTTTTTTGGAAATTCTTATAATTTATTTATTTGAATAATGTTTTGATACATTTTTCACGTAAAATAATTCAATAATTATTCGCAAAGATATTATACGTAAAAGAAGAAGTGTTTATAGCATATCGAGAAATGTGTGCCCAAAGTGTTTCTCTTCTGTAACGAAAAAACCACACTATCGTCAGAAATTGTCGGTACGACAGCGCGAGTATTATTAAAAATAATTTCTGACTTGAAAGTGTTATTACTCGTTAAAAAAAAGAGCCAGAAACTTGTTTAAAATCCATTGGAAAGCTTATTAACTTATTCGTGGAAAGACATCTAATGGAGATATTTTTGACATACTGAAAAGCATGGACCACGTGAGAAGTTGAAAAACTGCAAGAACTGTCTCGAATTTTGTACCTCGACTTTAACTTGTGACGTTGTCCAGGAAAATTGTAAAAAAAATCTGAAATTCATACAACGTAGGCATCGTCTGCTACTCAAAACAAAAAAATTAGTCAAAGTAGGCGCCGAGCGCCTATAAGGAAGGGTTTCGTAGCCTGTTAGGACGTTAATTCGAGTGTTAATAGAATCCTACAAGAAAATATTTCAAAATTTTGTAAATATTTTTTGTTTCAATTAAAAAAAACACGTGACTGAAACAATAGGGGTTTTAAGCCCGGGCTACGACACCCTAAAAACAAAACTTCAATCATTAAATAGATTTTTTCAAGTTAAATATAAATTTATTTCAAGAAGATACCAACACCAGTGTTTAAAGTTACCTATGCCAGTCTCTAAAGTACCTCACCTCGAAAATGCGCATGCACAGCTTTTTCGCCAGTCCCTACAGTGAGCCATCTTCAAACTGCGCATGCGCGAAAACTTGACGCACACAGTATGCTCAAATAAGGTCGTTTAGGCACAATTTAGAAGCATGAAAACATCAACTTTTGAGGTTGGTGTTACAAAATAGACATATTTGCAAAAAAATTATTCCTGGGAAAAAAGTTTAACTTCTACATTCTCTTCACTAATTGTTTTTGCAAAATTTTTTCCTCAAATGGAATTTCCTATGAGACATAGCCATTTTTTAATAAAAAATTGTGAAGAGAAGTTTCCATTCGATCGGAATACACTTAAACCTGAATTTGTGCACGGTTTCGGAAATGACCCGCAGTGTCCTTCGACACAAATCCAGGGATTCCGAACGTAAACAGGCAGGGTCGCATGAATCTTTCCTGTTGGATTTGGAGGCATGGCGCAACCTGATGCAACTAACGCGCTCAAAGTGCGGCCCTCATGCTGATTGTCACGCTTGACTGAGCACCGCCTCTCAGAACCGCGGCCCTCCTCATTATCAAAATGCTGAGAACTTAAATTCTAGAAACACACAAATCCAGTTTACGGAAATTCAGTTTCCAATGTATTTATTTTCCTTTCAAAAGATGTAGACTCGAAAAGACTATGTAAAAGTTTTACTTTTTTTCCGAACAATAATTCTTGAGAAATGACTTTGAGAATAATAATTTTGTCGTAAAATCAAGTTTTTATCACGCTGCAATCTAATAATAGTTCATCTTATACATACAAAGTTCATTTTTGACATTTGAAGAAAAAGTTACGATGTGGGTTACCTGAGTGTATAAAAAAGTATTAGTGACGACTGAACGAAATGCAGTATCAAACTAAAAATCCTTTATTTCTATGAAAGTTCCGCGCCTCGAAACTGTAAATGCGAAACGGGAAGAAAAAGAATCCACATATGTAGTGAAAACGAGTATATTTTCTCTCAGTACTCACCCAGATAGCCAGCTCAAGCAGTCTACTTGCAATACTACTCAAAGAAAAGTGAAATAAAATTTTGTAATTCGTCTTCATTCGTGCCTTGGAACCAGTTATGATAATTTGAGAAATAAAGTATGTACTAGGAGTGACAATATTAAATAATAATCCTGCAAAGTTCTTACGTAACTTAGTAAATTTGAACTTGAGTATATAATTCTACTGTGCCAATAAAATCGAGATACAGGTAAAATAATTACTATACTATGATAAACTATGAGGATCAAGCAAATATGATATAACTCAATGTTAAGCTGAGTTGATTTTATATTATTAATTGAAATTCTATTCTGAGAGAACGAAAGACAAATAATTATCAGAATCCGATTAGATATTGAGAGTCCGTTGTGTAATTCATTGTGCATTGCACAATTCATTTGGACATTGAATCATTTTAAATCATTAATCATATTATTTAATTTTAAATTAATAATTATCAAATAATTATAATATTTAATTTTAAATTAATTATTATCAATTTATCCATTAATTATTGAACATTACTTCATCATTCATTAATGATTCATTATCAATTTGTATAATATCAATTAATTACCATGTGAATTTAAGTCAGTAATTTTTTCTTGCACGGAAAGAAGTGCTGAAAAATTTACTAGATGAGTGCTAGACTTCTGGAGAGGCCATCACCTGCTTATATTTTCAAAGACTTGAATTGAATCAAGTCATTTGAATATACCGTAAAGTAGTAGTTTAATATACCATCATGTTGTAGAATTAACATACATGTATATTAAAGTCGATAAAACAGAGTGCGCGAAAACACCAAGTCCTTTCATGTCTTCAAATTTTGTCAAATATTTGAAACCAAAGTAATATGTAACTGTAAATTCGTCGACCAAATTCTTACTTGTAATTAAAATGAAACGTGCGTGCGGAATTTTTCGAAAATTTACTATGAATGTTAGAATTTTAACTTGGTTACAGGCGATTGTGGGTTAATTTTCTTAATTATTTGCTTAATTGCTCTTTCACCTCAACACTACTGTAATTTATTTTTAACTAGAAGACAATATGGTATTTTATTATTTATAATTGGAAATTACTGCCAAAATT
The DNA here is from genome assembly GCA_932178445.1 of Andricus quercusramuli. Lineage (NCBI taxonomy): Eukaryota > Metazoa > Arthropoda > Insecta > Hymenoptera > Cynipidae > Andricus > Andricus quercusramuli. Next base: position 364,757 of record CAKNXH010000228.1, read on the forward strand.
CTGTTTAATTTATGTAAAGTGCAATTCTCAGATATTTTAGCCCTGCGCATGCGTCACGTCAACAATCAGATTGGTTATAGTTGACTTATTATTATTATTATTATACCATTAAGCCATTTCCCTTTCGGGGTAGGCGTGACTTGCTCGGTTGGAAACTAGTGGTGTGTTGGTGGGTGGGTATATAGGTGTAAGGTATACAGGTGTATAGGTGTTAGGTATAGATATTTTAGATCAGGCATGCCCAACTCGGGGAAATTTCCTCCGGGAACACATGTTCCGAGTTCCCTACTCTTTCTCCTAGAGAGCGGGAGTGATGGTAAACGCTTGCGAGAATCTCTCCTCTGTGACGTATGCATCTACCACGCGCATGCGTCTGCCACCACTCCCGCTCTTTAGTAGAAAGAGTAGGGAACTCTGAACATGTGTTCCCGGAGGAAATTTCCCCGAGTTGGGCATGTCTGTTTTAGATTGATCTGGAATTCTCGTGTTATAATTCTAAATGGCACGTTCATTCCACAACGCTGCTCCGGCCCAGGTTGCTGATCAATCCTCTAGCGATCACCCCAAGTGAAGAGCCTCACAAAGATGTTATGTGTGGTTCCCCACTTGGGCCCATTAGTATCCAAGGTCTTCGTTTCAGGCGTCATTCACTCTGTTGTCACTCTGTTTAGAAACTATTTGTCGCCGCTTATTTAAAATAAATAAATGTGCGAATAAATTGTTCACAACAAATAATAATTGTAATACGCAGAAATATTTGTGTATTGCGAACATTTGAATTATTTTTTTCGAAAAAAATACACAAAAATTGTTTAAATAATTTTCCTGTTTATTTAAACAAATTTATTATGCTGACATGTAATCTAAAAAACTTTTTATACATTTTTGTTAAAAAAATCCTATTTTCCATCAGAAGTTCCGTTCAAAATAACAATTTTTTGATAACAATTTATGAAAAATATTTGCGAATCTACCACAGTGATTACATACTCGGCCAAGAGAAATTTCCAGCACATTTTTTTTCCTTGTGCAAGTTTATTCACAGGGATCACAGCGCAAAGCGAGCTCAAAAAAAAAGGAAAAAATGTAATTTTTCACGGAAAAGGGGAAGAATAGGGTAAAGGTTAAACATTTATCTGAGAAATTGTATAGTTTAAAAATTTGAATAGTTTAAGTTTGAGCGCCTAAAATATTTTACACTAGCAGTAAACGCACTGGCGCGAGGATTTTTTTTTTAATATTAAGAGTATAAAAAACCCGTTTAAATAAAATGTAGGTCCATAACAACCAATTTTTAAATATCAGGAGTTCTAAAGTAATTTGAAATTCTTTGGAATCTTTTTAAATAAATAATTTAACATATTTAAAATTCTTTAAAATTTGTGTATATTTTTCATATCCCTTGGAAGTGTTAAAACCTGTAGAAATTCATTGAAATAAAATTTAAATTATTCCTAAAAGTTATTTATAAACTTGTTAAAGCCCCATAAATCTCTTGAAATCTTTCGGAATCGCAAAGATCCATTGAAATATGTAGGAATCATTCTAAATTCCATGAACATATATTACATTAAAATTATTCAATAAATCGCCCTGTATAGATCTTTGAAAATAAAATGCGCGCGCTTAGCACGCATTCACGTCCCTGGATTTTTATTTTTTAATATCATAAACGTAAACTATTTAGAAAATCATTATACAAAAATTTTTAAATATAAGGAGTTCCAAGAATGTTCAATAATGTAAGAAATTATTAGTTCTAGTTAGTAAGATATTATTATTATTATTAAACCGTTAAGCCATTTCTCTTTCGGGGCGAGCGTGACTTACGCGGTGGGGAAGGGAGTAATGTGGGGCGGGGGTATAGATTTTCAGATTAATGTAGAATTCCAGTGTTATTTATTTAAATGACAAATTCGTTCCGCAACACTGCTCCGACCCATGCTGCTGATCAATCTCTCTGGCGATTACCCCAAGTGAAGATCCTTACAAAGTCATCATGTGAAGATTCCCACTTGGACCCATTAGTGTCCAATGTCTTTTGTTTTAGGCGTCATTCTCTCCACTGTCAAGTTGCATTTTCTTCTCTTCTACTGTTCTGATTACATCTTTACTTTCCTTGACGAGTAGTTCAATTTTTCTCTTTTTGTGTCTGTAATTATTTTCAAGTCTATTTCGCTCCTCATCGCTAAGGCCTGTGCTGTTCGACTTTCTGTCATGCGCTTTCCACTTTTCATGGGCACCTGCTCGTATTTCATCATTTCGCCACGCATCACCAGACATTCCTCCTACAACCGCAGTACCACACACTTCAGTCGCACTCCTAACAATGAAACTCTGGATCATAGCTGATGCGCTCTCTATATCTTTATTGTTCATTAACAAATTCCAATTTGCCTCATCTACACGTTCATTTATCCTATTTTTAAAATCTATTTGCACTCCTGGTTCCTGTACATTCTCAATCTTGATTCGCGTTTTTTTCATTTTTTGGTGCTCTTTTTTCTCCACCCCTGACCTAAGTTTATTCTGGAGACTAGAAGGTAATGCTCAGTATTTAGAACTCCTTATGACCCTTGTATCTTTTACTAGCTCTCCTAATCTTTCATCCGCAACAACAAAGTTGATTATACTGTGGGTATCGCCTCTACACCAGGTGTATATGTGGATCATTTTATGACTAAGCCAAGTATGTGTAATAGATAAGCATTTTTCTAAACGTAAGCTAACTAATGTTTTTCCGTTATTATTTGTTCTTGGATCCCAAAAATTACCTAGCACCCTTTCTGTACCCTGACGTTGGACACCGACCCATCTCTCATATCTCTTAGTAGAATGATTCTTTCACCATGATCAAAGATACATATAGTATCATATAAAGTGTCCCAGAAAGCATATTTTACTTCGCTCGTATCACCATTAACTGGGACGTAGCACGCTGTGATAAATAATCTTGTGATTCCCACTTTCATTCTTACCTAAAAAAATCTGGGAACAATTAATCATTTATTCCTCTAGGATTCCAAACACCCAGTCTCCATTCATCGCCTGAAACATGATCTTTACCTTTATCGGGAGCATGCTTTTCGTAACCCAAATTTTAGTCCATTCCAAAGCTATTTTATTGTTTGTATTATTCATTGTTTGAAATGTACGCCCAACTACCACCTTTATGCGAGAAATGTATTTTGCGATTCGAAATCATGTTCAAATTGAGTAGTTAGTCGTCGTAGGGTGGAGAGTCTAGTTATAACGTCAGTCCCACCAAATTTCGGTTATTAGAGGGGAAAAGTGGGGGGACAGAATTGGAATCGAGAGACTCATAGTTAGTTCATATGGTCCCACTGCCCATTCCCGGCCTTCCTCAAGCACAAGTCTTTAAATATGAATGTAATAGTTAAATTTTGTCTTGGGAATTATATTTCAGGAAAAAACAAACCCATTCTCAAACAAACAGTCAAAATTTCCACTAAAATAGTTCAATTTTCAAATTTTCCACTAAATTAGTTCATTTTCGGATTTTCCACTAACTGCAAGAACAAAGTATTTTATCCTAATTTAATTTATGATGTAGGAAGAGTACGACTCCCGCCCGTGCCCCCAGAAAAGCAAAATAGTTCGATTTTGAATGTTATTATAAAAATTGTGTTGTGACACCTTGAGTTTATTTTATAGTTTATTTCTTTTGAGATTGAAAGAGTTTCTCATTCTTTGAGAGTGCGCGAATTACTAGTTTATTTGTCAATTCGATACAGTCAAGTGTCATGTTACATTTTTGTCTCTAAGAGAACGACCGTTATTATAACATAGAAATCTTTTTAAATACCCTAAATCCTAAAATGTTAAAAAATCTAAAGTCATCTCCTTTGAAATATCTTTTAAAATCTGTTGAAACTTTTCAAAAATACTCTAAATAGTCTCAACTGTTTTTTGTTTTGTTTCAAAAACTCTAACATTCGTAATTTCATTATTTTCAATCATGACAATATATTCCTCACATCACATGTATTGTTAAATTTTAGATAGTAAAATTTTCAAAATCTTCAATTAAAAATTGTTTATATTTGAAGAATTTACATGCACAATTGGTGATTCAAAAATTTTTGTATTTAAAACGTTTAGGAATGGTCTTATATTATAAAATCAAAATTGCTTTATTTCAAACACCATTAATTAAAACTATTAAAAGCTGGTTTTTGGTAGTTTTTAAAAAATTTTCAAAATCTAGAAGCTACTTTTGTGTTGAATCCAAAAATGTAATTAAGATCAGTTGTAATTCTTATAATTGTTGTTTAAATTTTTGTCTGATCCAAAAATTATTCTTATCATATGTCTAACATCATTACAATCGCTTTTCAAATTTAAGCACAAGAATCTTCAATGTGGACAAACAGACCATTATACTTCATTATAGCTTATTTAAAAAGCTATTTAATTTGTATGGATTCGACAAAAAATTTGAGCTTCAACGTTTTATTAAAATCCTAAATAGTTTAGTTTGAAATGAATAACATTTAAAAAAGTCAAATAGATCAACATAGATAATTCTGTAAGTTTATAAAACAACTTTTCATTACTCGTGGTAGCATATTATAATTTTGAACAGAGGGAATTAAAAAACAGAAAATGCACGGAAATAGGGGAGGGATTGTGAATTCTCTAATTAATGTAAGATAATAGTATTTTTTTTCTAAATTCAAGACACTACTTTTAAGCGAATTTTAGAGTTCACGTATTTCACAGCCAAATCTTAAAGCATATTTCAGGTCTAAAGTTTGATTTTGGAAATAAGCACATAGATACACGGCTAGAATAAATTTCGAGTTCAAAAATATATAAGACCACGTCAAATAAAATGTATGTATATTTATAGAAAAGAATCATGGACTCCTGTTTGATGCAAAGTTGTGCTGCTGTATCCAGTGGAGCAACAACCGGAACCATTTTCACACACCTTCTAAAAACACTTTTGACAGCTCAATGTGCCTTAAACTCAGATGATTTATATCCACCAGACAGAACTTCAGATGTCCTTGAAGAAAATCCAGAATTCGATTTTGTAATAATAGGTGCTGGAACGGCAGGTTCAGCCTTAGCTAGCAGACTATCAGAAATTGAGAAATGGAAAATTCTATTGGTAGAAGAGGGAGAAAATCCTTCTTTAAACAGCAGAATACCCGGACTTGTATTCACTTTATGTAATTCTGATGAGGATCATGCTTACAAAACCGAGCCAAATGAAAATTATTGCCTCGGGCAAAAAGAAAAAAGATGTCTATGGACAAAGGGCAAAGCGCTTGGTGGAAGCTCGGCTATAAATGCAATGTTATACATACGCGGAAATGACAGAGATTATAACCAGTGGGCTGAAATGGGAAATAAGGGTTGGAGCTTTGATGAAGTTTTGCCCTATTTCCGAAAATCTGAAAGCTATAATCCGGAATTTGCTGCTAAAAATGGCAAACATCATTTTGGAACTGATGGTCCTTTACATATTCGCAAATATAATTATTCGAGTACATCTATGCCAGAAGTCATCTTGCAGGTAATAATAATTACTCTCACTCATTGTTTATTTTTACTTATTATGTCAAGTAGGGAACAGTCAGGGCATCGTTCTGAACTGACGATTTATTGCGCTTCCAAAAATTAACAATAAGAGTTACTGAGATATTTTTTTGTTCTCACAGAAACTAACACTTTTAGAGATTTTATTTTATATTCATATAGAACATTGCTAAGGATTTATGTAATATTTTAAAGTTCCAATCAGCAGCTTGACCCCAGACTTTAAAATATCAGGAAAAACTTGCGGCTTAAATTAGAGATGCATTCGGGTGAGACAAGACAAGAAAACATCGATTTCGGGAATCATCCCGACTGACGACAGCCAAAAGTTGTCCTGTATCTCGTGATTTTTGTCGAGAATCTCGGAAAGCGAGCAAAATCGGGTAACATTCTCGATGGAGTTCAAAATTTGAACTTCTCTCATGGATATAAAAAATAATGCATCAGACAAGAAGGCCAAAAAAGACCATTGGAAGCTTCCTGTCCATCAAAATAATAATTTAATATTAACTAAAGTAAAATAGTTTTATAACAACGAACCGCTTCATATACAATTCCATTCGGTTAGAAATTGTAAACAAAATTAAAATTCTGAGGAAAGAAAATCTAAAAAAATGTATTCGAATATAAATCAAATTTATACGAAAAATATAACGATTTTTTAGAAAGTATTAAAAATGCTAAAAATAAAATGTTTTTATTATTGAATGTTCCTTTTAAAATAATTCTTAACAATATATTCAAATTATAACTAAGTTACAAGGTTAATGGGATCGTCACGATTACTGGGACATTTACCATATATTTTAATTTGCTTTATTGTGCTATAGATAATTTTGTAAATAAAATGAATCTTATTTCTGACTGAAAAAAAAATTATTTTTCTTGTTTTAGTGGTTATGAAAAGTTGGACCAGTTCCTTTATATTTTCTACCCTTTTGAGTTTTAAATTTGTTCACAATTTTCTAACCTAATGTTTTATCAATGAATTGGTTAGATTTTGTAAAATTATTATAGTTAGTTATACTTGATTTAGTATCAAATCATTACTTTGCTGAGCTCAAAATTGATGATGGTTCTTTTCGGCCTTATTATTCGTCGTGATTCCACTTGCATAGTGTTCAAATTCTGCTATACCTTATTTTTTAGATTTACGTGAAATGTCAAACGCAGAATGTAAACAATACCAGTGAGAATTTAATCCCAAACTTTTTTCGGCTTTGTATATATATAGATGAGGAAACATTCTTCGGTCTTAGCAGCCATCAATTAATTCGACCATGGTTCTTGGTCTTCTTCAGGAAGAAATAATGAAATTTTCTGACAAAGGAAATAAAAAATATAACAATTTTTTAAAATATTATTTTAACAATAAATTACGTTAGTAAATAAATAAATAAAAAATAAAAAATACCTGTTAAAAAGTCATAATCACAATTATTCAATCATTCGGAGGTCATATAATGCAACATTTGTTAAAAATAGTCAATCATTCGGAAGTAAAATAATGCACTTTTTTTTTTTTTTTTTTAATTGGAGATACTTGTTGGAGTCTCAAAAAATAATGAGAACTCCAATTATTAACGTAGTTTTTACATCTTGAAACAATGAGACAAACATGTGGTTTAACTGTAGAACGACAGATAAGACACTAATTTGAAAAAGCAATTTACAAGCTTAACGATGAAAGCCAATTTTGAAGCGCCTTTACATTAAAACCCATGAACGGCTAGCGGTACCGTATGGTACCACACGTTTTATCTCTTTTAAATTAGTTACATCCTTAAAGATTCTATTATTTAGTTTAATTATCAGTTATTCAAATAATGTGTTATATTAGTAAATTAGCTAATCAGTTTAAGTTACTGGAAGCAATATAGCTGAAACATCAAAAAGGAGTTGAAAATCCGCGATAGAGAAAATTTTCCGCCGTTGATGGGTTAACCGATGAAAACAAACATGAATCTAGCCAATCAAGTAACTACAGATGAGATGGCGGGAAATGAAAATGGAAAAAAATTAATTATTAAATAGAGGTTTAATCCAAAATACAATTGTAAAACTTATTAATATTGAAAATTTCACTTTTTAAGTTTATAGAAGTCTTTATAAATTTGTTAATAAAAATTGATTCCAAAGAAAGTCTTTTATAGGTATTAATTTCTCTTGCTAAAAACTTTATATCCTTAAAGTCGAAATTAAATAAATGATCAAACTTCCAAGAGTGTTGTGACAAGCCAGTGTTAAAATTACCTACTTTACAATCATGTTTATATTCTGAGATTCTAGTTTTTAATCTACGACCTGTTTCACATATGTAAATTTTATCACATTGTTTACAATTAATTAAATAAACAACATCAGACTGATCTTCAACATCATCAAAGCCTTTTTTATTAGAGATAAAATTATTCATACTATGATTATTTTTAAAGTAGGTATTAATATTAAATTTTTTTAAAGATATTCCAAGTCTTTCAGAGAGACCCTGGATATAGGGCCGAGTAACCTTTATATCATTTTTGTTATAAGAATTTAACCATTTACTTTTTTTATCATTAATAATTGACGTATTATAAATTTCATTAACTCGATCTTTAATGACACTATCAATAAAAGCAAGAGGATAATTATTATACTGAAGAGTTTGTTTTATATAATTTAAATTATCTTTACGAAATTCTTTATCACTAAGTTTTAAACAACGATCAACTAATCCTTTTATCAAACCAATTTTGTGGTAAAACATATGATGAGAATCAAAATTTAAATAACGACCAGAATTAGAAGGTTTTTTATACCAGTTTGTAAATCTTTAAAAAAATTAATATTAATACCTACTTTAAAAATAATCATAGTATACATAATTTTATCTCTAATTAAAAAGACTTTGATAATATTGAAGATCAGTCTGGTATTGTTTATTTAATTAATTGTAAACAATGTGATAACAGGATGATCATAATAAAGAGGTAGCACAATTATTAGAAGGTAGAGTAGTGAAGATCGAAAAATCAAAACGGGAGTTTGGTGTAGGGGAGAGTGGTAATAATGAGAGGGAAAGGATAAGAGAAATAGAAAGAAGATTAGAAAGGAAAGAAAGAAAAGAGAGAAAAAGAAACATAGTGAGAAAGGCTCTAAGATTAGAAGGGAAGGAATTGAAAGAAGGAGTGGAAAATGTTCTAAAAAGGATAGATGCTAAAGTAAAGATAGAGGAAATGCGAAGTGTAGGAAAGGAAACGAGAAGAGGAGAAAAAATGGTACTAGTATAGCTAAAGAAATGGGAACATAAAAGGGAAGTGATGACAAAGAAGAGGTTGTTATATGGAAGCTCGGAGAGAATAGAGGATGATTTGACGTGGGTAGAAAGGAATATGCAGTATAAGTTAAGGCAAATAGCGGAAGAGGAAAGAAGTGAGGGAAAAAGAACGTGGGTTAAGGATAGCAGAATACAGCTAGAAGGAAGATAGTGGGGGTTTATGTGAACGGAGATATGCAGGAGAAATTAGAGGAGATAAAAGAAATGATGGAAGAAAATGAAGAAGACATTAGGCTTATAATAGGAGGGGATTTCAATGCTAGAACAGGAGATAGAGGATTAAGGGAATGGGATGGAGAGCGAGGAAGAAAATCCAAAGACTATAAGATACTGAATGGGGAGGGAAAGAAGTTGTTAAAGAGCCTAGGGGAGATGGGATGGTTTATCCTAAACGGAAGTATAGAGGGGGATGAGGAACGGGAATATACAATTTCAGGAGGAAAGAGGGGAACGGTTATTGATTATGTGGTAGTGGGCGACGAAGTAAGAGAGAAGGTTAAGAAACTAGAGGTGGGGAACTATGTAGATTCGGATCACTTTCCCATAATAGTGACGGTAGAGGGAGAAATGAGTAATAACAAAAAGGCTCAAAAGGAAGCAAAAGTAAAAAGAGCAGGAACAGGGGATTGGTCAATGGAAGGTAAAGAACAGTTTAAAGAAAAAGTCAGGAATATCAAAATGGGGGAAGGAAATGTAAACGAGGAAATGGAAATAATGGTAGGAGAAATAAAAGGAGCATTAGAGTGCACAAGCAAAAGAGAAGTTAGTGAAGGAGGGGATAGAAGTGGATGGGATGAGGATTGTAAACAGAAGAAGAAGAAGCAAGTGAGAAGGGTAGTAAGAAAATGGAGAAAAGGGACAAGTAGTGGAGAAGAATATAGGAGAAAAAAGGAGTATACTGAATTGTGTGATCAAAAGAAAGAGGAGGAAAATAAAAGGTTTGCAGAAGAAGCGGAGAAGGCTAGGACGGAAAAAGAGGGTTGGAAAGTGGTAAATAAAAAGAGAAGAAGAAGGAAAAGAGTAAACCAGGATATTGAGATGATAGAAAGGAAAAAATATTCTATGGAATTACTAGGAGGGGTTGAGAAGAAAGTTAGGAAAGGAGGAAAAGATGTTAGGGAAACAGATGAGGAGGAGGACATTACAAGAGAGGAAATAGTCAAGGTATTAGGGATGATGAAAGATGGAAAGGCACCTGGTATAGATGAGATTCCAAATGAAGTATGGAAATATGGGGGGACAGAATTAAAGGAATGGGCATGGATAATGTGCAATAGAGTATGGAGAGGAGAGGGGTGGCCTGGGTTATGGAAAGAAGGAGTAGTGATACCAATAGTGAAGAAAGGCACTGGAAAGAAGGTTAAATATTATAGAGGAGTGACACTAATGCCAACACTGTATAAAGTATATGTGACTGTTTTATCGGAGAGGTTAAAAAAAGAAGTTGTTGAGAAAAAGATAGAGCCACCGAATCAGACAGGGTTTAGAAAAAGGATGGGGGTAATGGACAATATATATGTTCTGAACTACTTAGTAAATAAAAGGATTAAAAGGGAGAAAGGGGCAATGATAGCAGTGTTCGTGGACTTGAAGGCGGCGTTTGACTCATTAGACCGAGGCGAGATAGAAAAAGTTATGGTGAAAACGGGGATAAGAGAGGGATTAATAAAGAGAGTATCGGAAATTTTTAGGCAGACAAAAAGCAAGGTACAGATAGGAGAGCAAGTGGGAGATAGTTTGTGGTTGGTGAGAGGGGTAATGTAAGGATGTCCTCTGAGTCCACTTTTATTTAATATATTAATATCAGACTTAGAAGAAGAAATGAAGAGAAAAGGGTGGGGAGGAGTTAGGATAGGAAACGAAAAGATATATACACTGGCATACGCAGACGATATAGTGTTGATGGCAGAGGATGAAGAATTTATTACCGGATTAGAGAAATACTTAGATGGAAAAATGTTGAATTTGAATGTAGAAAAGACAAAGATAATGAGGTTTAGAAAAGGAGGGGGAAGAAAGAAAGAATGGATAGGGAGATGGAAGGGAAAAAAAATTAGATGAAATAAAAGAGTTTAATTATTTGGGATATACCTTGCAAGCAAATGGAGATCATAGAGCTCATATAAGAGAAAGGATAAAAAAAGCAGCAGGGGTAACGAAACAGATATGGGGAATAGGAAAAAGAAGATTTAAAAAGAATTGGAGAAGGAGAATGTGGTTATTTGATACGCTGGTATGGCCGGTATTAGGTTACAGAGCAGAGATATGGGGATGGAAAGAAAGGAAAGAGATTGAAAGTTTACAAGAAAGGTATATAAAATGGACGCTAGGGGTAGACTGGAGGACGCCGGGATATATTGTGAGAGAAGAGGCGCAAAGGGATAAATTAAGTACTAGAGCGGGAAAGAGGGCATGGAATTTTGAGACGAAGCTGAGGGAGGGAAAGGGAGGGGAGTTGGCGAGAAAGTGTTTGATGGAGGTAGAAGAAAGGAGAGGGAGGGCGATTGAATTAACGAGATGGGAGGAAGAAAAGGGGGAGTTCTTTAAGGCTAGAGATATAGAAGACGGGACTGGAGTCAACTATGAAGAAGTGGAAAAAAGGGAGAGAGAAAGACAATTAATAGAAAGATGGGGGACGATTGAGGAATCAAAATATAATATATGGTATAAGATGATAAAAAAGGAAGGAGTACCAAAGTATTTAGAACAGGGATGGGGAGGGAAGAGATGGACAAGAATAGCAAGATTTAGATTGGGAAACGAGGTAAGCGCAAGTATGTATTGAGAAAAGAATGATAACACGAAGTGCAGAATATGTGAATGGGAAGAGGAAACATGCGAGCATGTATGGGAAGGATGTAGGAGAGGAATGGAAGATAAAGGAAGCTGGCAAGAGAATGTGGTAAGGATTTTAGGGGAGGATGGATTGGGGGAAGAGTGGATGAAAGAGTTAGAGGATGCTAGGGGAGCAATTGAAAAAAAAATGAAAGAATGGATGCAAAAAATGGCAAAATGAAGGTACAAGAGAAGTGAAAGAAAAAGGAAACGGAAGTCGCCTAAATTCAATTAGAAGCGTAAAGATTTGTAAGTAATGATTATGTAATAGCATAAGTAAATTAAGATGTGTTTACGTTACCGCTCTCTCTCTCTTTCTCTCTCGCTTGCACTCTCGCTTTCGATCAATCGTTCGCTAACACGTCCCAAATTGCGCTATGGTCGAAATTAGATTTAAGGCGTTAGATATAAGACTTTATGTAAATAGGTGTAAATAATTGTAAATAGTAAGGATAAGATTTTATAAAACATGCAGAAGGAAGTGTTGTAAGAAATGGAAGTCATGCAAACCCTTAGGGGACACATTATGAATAAAGAAGAACAATGTGATAAAATTTACATAGGTGAAACAGGTCGTAGATTAAAAACTAGAACCTCAGAACTTAAACATGATTGTAAAGTTGATAATTTTAACACTGGCTTGTCACAACACTCTTGGAAGTTTGATAATTTATTTAATTTTGACTTTAAGGATATAAAGATTTTAGCAAGAGAAAGTAATACCTATAAAAGACGTATTTTGGAATCAATTTTTATTAACAAATTTATAAAGACTTCTATAAACTTAAAAAATGAAATTTTCAATATTAATACGTTTTACACTTCTATTTTGGATTAAACCTCTATTTAATAATTAATTTTTTTCCATTTTAATTTCCCGCTATCTCAGCTGTAGTTACTTGATTGGCTAGATTCATGTTTGTTTTCGTCGGTTAATGTAAACGCTCTTCAAAATTGGCTTTCATCGTTAAACTTGTAAATTTCTTTTTCAAATTAGTGTCTTATCAGTCGTTCTACAGTTAAACCACATGTTTGTCTTACTGTTTCAAGATGTAAAAACTACGTTCATAATTGGAGTTCTCATTATTTTTTGAGACTCCAACAAGTATCTCCAATTAAAAAAAAAAAAAAAATGTGCATTATTTTACCTCCGAATGATTGACTATTTTTGACAAATGTTGCATTATTTGACCTCCGAATGATTGACTAATTGTGATTATGACTTTTTAACAGGTATTTTTTATTTTTTTATTTTTTTATTTACTTACGTAATTTATTGTTAAAATAATCTTTAAAAAAATTGTTATATTTTTTATTTCCTTTGTCAGACAATTTCATTATTTCTTCCTGAAGAAGACCAACAACCATGGTCGAAACGTTGAATAAAAGTTTTTTTTCAATTATAAATTACAATTGGAGTTTTTGATAATTGATGGCTGCTAAGATCGAAGAAAGTTTCCTCATCTATCAGGATGCAAACATTGTCGAGAATCTTGCCCGATCTTGCTTGCATATTCAAATCAGGACGGGATAAGATTAAGCAATTAAAAATCAAAAGTTCTCTACAACAAAAATATCTCGAATATGGGCAATATCAGGCGAGCTTCGAGAAATTCTCGTCTCGGCGTGCATCTCCAACTCTAATATAATAATAAAAATACTACTGCAAATTACTATGGGTGCATTCACTATAAACTGATTTAGCTGTGCTCAGTGCTCACTTTATGGACACACTTTGCTTCCTCGCAGGCATGAAATCTTATTTCAAGAAAATCAGAGAGATCATCAGAAGAACAATCAATTTGGCTTTTTGCCATGAAGCACTTTTCAGCTAACAGTTATGTTATATTTTAAATAATAAATCAGTTTTCCTTGTATAAATAAATTGAACAATCTTTTCAATGTTATGAAACGCTATTTATTTCCTTCACTAAAACCTATAATTTTTCAATTCAATTATTTTAATTACTTTCAATATAATATTTCAAGTAGGAAAAGCTTGATATATGTATATACAATTCTTTATCGAATTCCAAAGATTGATTGAGGAAAATGGACTTGCTTAATAGAATTTCAAAAATTTTCAAATATATAAAGATTATCAATTACAACGATTTAGAATTATTTTAAGGTATTCGAAGGAATTTTCAATTGTTTCAAATGGTTTGAAAGGAATTTCAAAATTTTTATTCTGAAAGTTCTGAAATCTTAGGGCTTTTTTGACAGACTCTAGAGATTAATTCAATGGTTTTCACTGAACTGCATAATAATATTTTAATCATTTTGCAAAAGACTTTGCTCACAATAAATCAAGGACTTTACAGTATTGTAGAGATGTTCACATATCCGAGAGTATCTCCGAAAAATCTTTTTAAAGCACTCAATGTTCTAAAGTTTGCTCATATTTATAAATTGTGTCTCTGTATACAGACAATTTCATCAATAATTTTTAACCGCGTAACTCAAGTGTAACCTGGAAATTGGAAATAAAATAGAAAATATTGAAGCCTATTTGACAGATGACTACTCTATACCAATTCAAAGTAATCTTGCATTAAAATATAATTTTTGAAGCGAAAAAACTTCAAATAACGCTGAAACTTCCTTTTTAATAAATATATATACTTACGCGCCTCATGCGAGGCGTAAAAATATTTTCGTATAGACGAACATATTTGTGTATATATGTATGTTCATGTATGTGTATCTGTATGTATGTGTTGTGTATGTATATATATATATATATATATATATATATATATACATAATCGAATTTATAGACTAACTTTTCAGTTCAATGGGGATACTATAAATACTAGGAGATGTACATTTGAGTCAATAAAATATCTGCTTTTGAACGAGGTTTATTGATTTAATAGTATATTTTATTCAGCATGTATGTGGAATTTTTCCTTAATACACAATTCCGAAAAAAAATTCCAGGCAGTCAGAGAAATTGGAATTCCAATTCTTGAAACTTTTAACGGAGGAGATTACATTGGTTACGGAAATTCTGAAGGAACAATCGACAATGGATTACGACGAAGTGTGGGAGAAGCTTATCTCTCTCGAGCAAAAAACAGGAACAATTTGTACGTTCTTAAGTCTACAAAGGCAGAAAAAATATTAATGTCAGGAAAAACAGCAAGAGGTGCTCGCCTGAGATTGAAAAATGGAAACATTTTGGACGTGAAAGCTTCAAAAGAGGTGATTTTGTCGGCTGGTAGTATTGCAACTCCGCAAATATTGATGCTTTCTGGCATTGGTCCACGAGATCATCTTGAGGAAATTGGGATCAAAACTTTAGTTGATCTGCCAGTGGGAAAGCATTTGGAAGATCATACGATGAGTTATGGAGTGCAAATAACTTTTGTTAATAAAACAGGTCTACCTGTGAAACCTACTTATATTTTGGACGAAGCTTATAAATTTTTGATTGACAGAAGTGGTGAGTTAAGGAAAATATTCATATCTTAAATTCTTTGCTTCTTTTGAAAGCAAAATATAAATATTTACAAATAGTTTCATACAATAAAATTCTAGGTGATTTTTCATCGACCGGTGGAGCCGATCTACTCGGTTTTATAAACGTGCATGATCCAACATCAAAGTACCCAGATATTCAATTTCATCACTTTCATATTCAGAAGGGACGAATGTTCCAACTGGAAACTATAATTGCTACATTCCACATGTCAGATGAAATAGCCGCTGAATCAAGAAAACTATTAGCGGTTCAAGATCTTTTTTACATATTACCAACTCTTTTAAATCCTAAAAGTTTAGGAGAAATACAGTTGCGAAGTGCAGACCCTAAAGAGAAAGTAAAAATAATTTCTAATCAATTTTCGCATCCTTATGACATGGAGACAATGGTCAAGTCGATAGAATTTTTACATCGCTTATTGAAAACAGAAGCATTTAAGAAACATGGAATACAATTAAATATTTTAAATATTCCTGGATGCAAACATACGGAACCTGATTCCAAAGAATATTGGGATTGCAATTTTCGTCATACTGGAAGCACTCTTTATCATCCTGTGGGAACCGCAAAAATGGGTCCTAAGAGCGACCCAGAAGCTGTTGTGGATCCAAGACTTAAGGTTCATGGGGTTGAGAGACTTAGGGTCATTGATGCTTCAATTATGCCAAAAGTTACTAGTGGAAATACCAACGCTCCCACTCTCATGATTTCTGAAAAAGGAGCTGATATGATCAAGGAAGATTGGCTAGCAAAGGACGAATTGTGATAATATATAAATACGCTGTGAAAACTAAAGATCTGTTTTTTACGATATTATTCTTCGCGTGTCCTGTTTTTAAATATGATAACTTTATGCTATTATTTTCTATGTAAATCAAATAAATCTGGGTTCCCACCAGTGGTCTTCTTTAAGTACCACTCGAAACTGTTTTTCTGAGTCTTACTTTACTACCTGGAATTTGCCCTGAAATAATACGAGTACTTAATAATGTATCATTTTTCGGAGAATGATATATTACCTTATGGCAAATTTTTAAAATGTCCTCGGCCTTTACACCACTCTAAATCATGAAAACATGAAAAAAAGTGTTTTTAAAAATGAAAACAACGTACATGACGTAGAAGCTAAAAATTGATATTTTTGAAATTAGGTATGGTGAGCAAACATCTAGTTTTTAGATTGATAAGGGTTTCTAAATTTTTAAGGATAAATTTCAATAAAAAGCCATATCCACCAATTTTTTGAATTATTTTTTTATGAAATCAACAGCAAACAATATGCATATTATTATCCCTTGATAGAGGTAGTATGTATGTTTGAAGGAGTTGCTAGTTTTTTCTATTATTGTAGAAATACTTCTGAAAAACGTTTTATTCTTTTTCATTCGTGATTTACGGTGTTTTGAATGCCCGCGAACGCGATTCAATTTTTCAAACATCCATACAAATTTGAACATTAATTTTTCACATAATGCCGAAAATGATGAATGAGATATAAGAAAAAAATATTTTTCTCACAATCTCGAAAAGTCTTAATTAAAATTGAAAGATTAGAGTTTTCGAGATTGTGAAAACTTATATGTATATATGTAATTTGAAAAAAGGTTAAAGAACCACCGCAGGGTCCCACTGAGAGCAACTGCCATCTCAAAATGACACCGGCTCCCAGTAGAACCGCAGTAAATCACAATTATGGGCCACGTCTTACAATCGTGAGATGGGTGGTCACAGGGCACGATGAAATCACAACGATCGGCCGGCGAAACCCTAGTGTGTTTTGAGGACACGAAGAGACCCAAGGATGACAGCTTTTTGCACCCATCTTGCAAGTGCCTTGGAATATTTTTGGCACGCGGGTATGGCTTTTCGGTTAAGAACCATTGATAGTTTAGCACCTCCGAGAGCACCTATCACATTGACAATTACTTGTACTGAATATTTTGGGTACAGTCGTTGCAGCTCCCTTTTAAGGTCTTGATCCCTCTCCTACTTTTCTTTCTCTCTGGCAGTGATGTTGTATTCGAACGGAGCTGAGAATTCGATCACGAATATAGTTTGTTTCTCGAAGTTCTGGAGAACGATGACAGGATTTGAGTGTGCAACGGAGCCTGCTGTCCGAAAAGGGTAGTTCCAAAAAATTTGGCACTTCTCGCTTTGGACAATTGACTCTATCTCGCTTGGAGCGTTCGGCAGGGCAGGGTCGCGACCAACACTGTAAGAGCGACAAGGATGGTAATGAAGCACTCTTAGGTTCGCATTATGTCTATGGATATTCGTCGTTCCTGTGTGAGTCGGACACCCCGATAGTATGTTTTCTAGGTACTCAGCGTGAGCATGACACGATCTGCACCTATCGCTGGGAACTTCTTGACATAAAATGTGGTCACGGTATACTAAGATAAAAATTACACTGTCCTGGTATGCGAAAATAAAACCCTCTGTACCTGAATTAAGCCCTGATGGTCTGAGGAAAGCAAAAGTTTGCTCCTTCGACATGGACTGTTTCTTCACATTTCTGTGAAAGTTTCCGTGCATTTTCTTGTCGAGCTGTTGGTGAAATTTTTCAACCTCTGCTTTCTTGACTCCGACTTTTAGAAGTGAAGCATCTAGATAAAGTAATGCACGTTTCTGACTCCTGATGTTAAAATTCAGGTCAAGGGTCTCGGCCGCTTGCTTCGCGGATTTGTAAAGGAACGCTCCTTCGCCAATCATCTCGTGCTTCCTGACCATTTTTAGGAGAGGATCTCTGCCGTTTGCAACGATATGAGCTATACTTAGAAAAATATCGCCTTGACGGCGTGACATATATAATCGCGGAACTGATGAATTGATATTCAAGCTTTCATGCATATGCATGGTCTTACGTGTGGTGATATTAAGGGCCGTAAGCTCGTTCTTTGTCCATTGAACCACCCCAAATGAGTATAGTAAAACCGGGACAGCAAGCATGTTAGTCGCAGATACCTTGTTCAACGCCGACAGATTGGAAGATCAAATCTGTCGTAGAAAATGCTTGTATTTGCTTCGGAGAGACTCCTTCACTGATGTTACGTCCTTAACGCTCAGGGTACATGGGAACGCCAGTAAGCTTTCCTTTCTTCGGATGAATTTTGGCACACTTGTCCAAACCAAAATCCATCCCAATCTCTCCTGTGTACTTCTTGACGATATTCATAGCAGTTTGAAGTTTGCTTTTACCAGGGGCATAGATCTTCAGGTCATCCATATGAAGTACATGAGTGACCTCATGCCTGCGCTGATTAGTGTCGCCACAGAGGTATCCAGAAGAATTTCGTAGTGCGAAAGATAGAGGCAGAAGTGTGATGCGAAAAAGCAAAGGGTCCATGGTATCACCCGGGAAGACACTCCTCTGGAAGGTGACGTTCTTCATTGTCACACGATAATTTCTGGACGAGACAGTAAATCTAATTTTCCAAAGAGGCATCAATGTCTCTATGCATCTCACTATGTGTGGATGCACCTTCAAGCTATTCAACAGACGGATGATAAGTCCATGAGAGGTTGAATCAAAAGCTTTCCGGTAGTCAATCCAGGCTACTGACAGGACGCGCTGATGAATTGCAGCGTCTTTACAGACACATCCGTCAATTAGCATGTTTTTTAGACCGCTTGCTACATCATTTTTCGAGACACGTTGTTCGTACATGTCTCGCCACACAGGCTCAATTCGTCGAACAATCCTGTTGTTTAGAACAGCTGTAATGATCTTATACAGTGTGTTTAAACAATTTATTGGCCTGTAATTCTCTGGGTTGGACAAGTTGCCTTTTTGCGGTAGGAGTATAGTGCGTCCTAACACCAGCCACTGCGGAATGGGCTTCTCCGACTTCAAATATGATGTGAATGTGCGGGCCAAATGTTGGTGTTTAGAAGTAATCTTCTTCCGCCAGAAGTTCTTGATACAATCTGATCCAGCAGCGGAAAGGTTCTTCGTACCTCAAGTGCTTTTTTCAACTCTTCGACAGTGATTGATGGACCTTCCTCCTCAGATTTTATGAGGTTGTCGCAAAACTCCTTGAAGCGAATGATATTGTCAGTATCTTCTTTCAACTTTAGTTTTTTCTGGATCTTGCATACCTCTCTCCAAAACCTTCTTGGGCTCGGGTGGATTTTTGACAGAAACAAGGAGATCGCTGAAGTGGCGCGATAGGGCAGCGAGAAACTGTTGATTCTCCCTCATCCATCTCTCCCTCTTCTGTATTCTTCTTCTTGCGTCAGATAACAGCCGTATTTTGTGAACGATATGCATTCTGTCTTGCGTGTTCAGTTGATACAAACGTCTCTCGGTATTTTGATCCATCGTCGGTTTTAGCCTTCGATTTTAATCACACAAAGCTCTTGCAGCACCATAAAATAAGCAATTGATGGTCCAGAGGTCGGACTCTTGCGAAAAATCTCCACGAAGGAAGGCATCCATTTCAGCCTGATCTTGGGGCTTAGGAGGAACTTGCTCCGCGTACATATCTGTTTTTCCAGGGGTGGGCACGTTGATTTCGCAATGATTGAATCGAAACGTGCTGAAGCTCTTGCTGTTTCTGGCATCCCAGAGTGTGCATACGCGCCATAAAGCCTCAGTGAACAGGGATAATGCTGGCATCGTAGTAGTCTAGCAAGTCATCATTGAGTTGACCCGTCCACTCAATGTTACGCCTCTTCTTAGGGGTTATTCCTTCGGGACCATCCCTGGACAATTGTCCGCGACTGCTTATTAATAATTGTAACCATATTTAGCAGCAGCCCTTGGTACAGGGACCCTCTATCCGCAACCCGAGGACGCGTTGTGTGGCTTTCTCATAACTGCGCTCAAGACTGTATTAAAGAAGACAAGTATTTATAATCAAACATTTGCAAAACGTGTTTTAAAAATTCCTATTTTTATAGTTTTCATATTTTTGTGTACATCAATTTTTTAAATATTTTTATAGGTCCTAAAACCATCTCTCCAAATTTTTACAGCTCTTAAAAATGTTTAGCGCGGCTCGCTCCGCTCGCAAGTTTGAGCGCGAATAGGTTAAAAGCAAATTTCCAGATCCAATTTAAAAACAAATTTGTTATTAAACATTTTATTGTGCCTAAAAACTTAAATACAGTGGCGAGTACATATCTCACAGGCTGTGCGAATTGATAAATGCATGTATCAAGATGGGGGAAGTCCCAGACGAGTGGATAAAAGCGATTATTGTACGAATATACAGAAGACATGGAGGTAAAAGCAACTGCAATAATTACAGAGGTATCGGCTTAGTAAGTACCGTAAGTAAAATATACTCAAAAATACTTATCTGCAGGGTAACAAAAATAACACAAGAAAAGATATGGGAAGTCCAAAGTGGATTTATGCCAGGAAGATCATATATGGATCAAATATTTAGCTCAGGGCAGATCACAGAAAAAAGTTTGAAAGAAAGTTTTTTGTGCGTTTGACGACCTAGCGAAAGCATTTGACAAGGTGGATAGCAGTAAACTTTGGGAAAACCCTCAATGAATACAGAGTCAATAGATGGCTCCTACAAGCAATAAAAACAATATATGCAGGTAATAAAGCAAGTGTTAGGGTTAATGGGAAACTAAGGCGTTAAACAAGGATTATCATATAAATGGGCAAATGTTTAAGAATCGACCTCTTCGACGGAGAGGGTGTAGATATCGACACTGCGAGGGTACGTGGGTTGGCTTTCGCAGATGACAAGGTTGTTATAGCAGAATTAATCACGGACTTGCAAAGAATGTTGAGAAAACTAAATACACAAACTTTGTGGATATGTAGAACTCACCACAGTACTATAATCAAATTTTCAACAAAAAAAAAAGATCAAAACCAATTGTTCAAATTTGAATTATTAAACTTTTTATAAATAGAGCAAATAAGGTATACAGCACAGAGTTACATTTACATTTATATAAAAAATTAGCAATTTTCAAATTATGCAAATACAAACCTAGGATGGACGAAGTAAGTTATATTGATTTTTATGCGATTCTTGGAGAAAATAAAAAAAAATCTATGAATGAAAGTGATTTTAAATGAAAGAAACTGATCTAATGAATAATTCGAATTAATCATTTTTTTTGTTTCATAAGAAAACTTAAATAAAATTCTAGAAAAATGAAAAAAGAAAAAAACAGTTGGCGTGCCTGCAATACAAATTATTACAATAGTTGACACATGGGAAAGGAATCAGTTGAGATGGTTCGGACATGTTGAAAGAATGAAAGATGAACGTCTAACGAAACAAGTGTATAAAGTTAAAGTAAATGGCAGTATGTCTAGAGGTAGACCGCCGAAAGAATGTTTAAAATGTGTGAATAAGACCTTAATCCAAAAAGGCATAAGAAGTCATAGAAACAGGAGAGCTTGTATGAAAAAATGCATGGAAGTGCATGCCAGGACAGAACAGTGTGGCGACAAATAGTTTATAAAAAGAATGCAAGCAGTGTGAATGTCGCTTGAAACAAAAGACCTTGGATACTAATGGGCCCGAGTGGGGAACCTCACATGATGACCTTGTGAGGCTCTTCACTTGGGGTGATCGCTAGGGAGATTGGTCAGCAACCTGGGTCGGAGCAGTGTTGCGAAACGAACGTGTTATTTAGATGAATAACAAATAACAAGTTGATGCGAGTATACGAAAGATTCCTTGACTCGAGACGAATCGATTGACCTATAATAATAATAATACATTTTATTAGAGAGTAAGGTAGTTATCGTCATTTATATTATATTTAAAATCGATTTTTGTATTAACATTTTTTTAATTCACATAATTTAAAGTTAATGCGAGAATAGAAAAGATGTGTTGATTCGAGATGAATCGATTGACCTACGATATTGATACATTTTATTGAAGAGTAAGAAAGCTATGGTAATGCATAATATTTGAAAATACGGTTTTTCTTCCCAGGCGGAAATATTATATATAGTTTATATTATATAAATATATATAGTGCGAAGCATTATATATAATATTCATTTGTTTTATATGAAAATGTATGAAACAATTGAATATTATATATAATACATCACACTATATACAAACTACATATAATATTTCTGCCTGAGATAGTAAAACTTTTTTCTTTAACATAATTCAAAGTTGATACAACAATATAAAAGATTCTTTGGTTCAAGACGAATTGATTGACCTATAATATTGATACATTTTATGAAAGAGTAAGGAAGTTATCGTCATTTACATTATATTTAAAATCAATTTTTATAGTACAAATTGTTTAAATCTCATAATTTAAAGTTGACGCGAGAATAGAAAAGATGTGTTTCTTTAACATAATTCAAAGTTGATACAACAATATAAAAAATTCTTCAGTTCAAGACGAATCGATTGACCTAAAATATTAATATATTTTATTGAAGAATAGGAAAGTTATGGTAATTTATATATTTTGATACATCTGTTTCAAATAGAAAAACTTTTTTCATCGACATAATTTAAAGTTGACACATAAATGGAAAAGACTTTTTATTAATAAATTTTCAAATAGAATAATTCTGACAATGTTTGTAAGGAAATCGTAAAGCTGGGTAAGAAATAGGGTGCGACAGAACTTTTCCCTTCCCTTTTCCAGCTAGAAAAATGATCACTTCGAATATAAATTTTGATTTGTCTAATTTGTTTTTGTGTTTGAAAATTTCTTTTTATTATTTTATAATTCTGTATTTTTTGTGAATTTCTATTTTCGAATTGATCGAAGTAAACACTTTGGTTTGTCTATTATTTAAAAAAATCACTAATGCTTCCTTTATGAGGAAGCAAATACATTTGCTAGCGGGAAGCAAAGTGCTCGTGAAATGAGCACCATATAATTATGAATACAAACAAAGTTAAAACACTCGAGATCGAATTCACAGCTAGTTTTTTATTAGTCTTTTGCTGAATATTATTTGCTGTGAATACGATCTCTGGTATTTCCACTTTGTATTTACAATTTTATGGTGCTCATTTGATGAGCGCTTTGCTACCTCATTATGATTAATTAGCAAATATATTTGCTTCTTCATAGAGGTAGTCAAAAAAAATTGGTCAATCAAAATGTCTCCAATGAAGGATCTTTTTCTATTTTTGCAAGAACCTTGAATTATGTTAATTAACCAAGTTTTTCTATTCAAAACACATTTTTCAAATAATATAAATGACCATAACATCTTTATCCTTCAATAATACGAATTGATATCATAAGTCAATCGATTCGTCTCGAGTGGAGGAATCTTTTTTATTTGAACATCCACTTTCAATTATGTTATTGAGAAAAGTTTTACTATAAGAAACCCATTTTTAAACTAATATAGAAAGCTAAAAAAATTATTAGATATTCCTAGAAACCTTCGGTCATTTATGAGATATTAGTGTCCAAAAGTAAGCCCCTCGAATTGCATCAATCTATCTGCAACCATCTTCAAGTCATCGTGTTCACAAAAAAGTGTGACTTCTATACACACAAACACATTCATCCAGATAATTTTTTAGAACATTATATTGAATATTTTTTAATTGAAGAACATTCACTTAAACAAATGGAAAAGTAGCAAAACAGTATCCTTGCATAAAAAATTATCAAAAAAAGTAAAATAGTGTGGAACTTCGAGGCCTGTGTTTAGGATATCTTAAGTTGTGTGCGGAGCTACTAGTCAATTACTCATATGTTTATTTTTTACGTAAATGCATAATATTTTTGTTTTGATCAGAAGATTTCATTCAAAAAACTAGCATGGACAGTTCATTGACTGATAGAAATATTCTGATAACAACCACTATTTTGACGAGACTCAAGATATCGAGATCTCACTTCAGGACTGCTTGTCTCCACAAGCAGAACTGAATCGTGGATCAGCGGCATTTTTTGATAATTTGTTATTTTTACACCAGTTTCAGGAATTTCGCTGTTCTCATAGTGGCCATAGTGATTCATAGAGGAATAGGGTACGTACTATTATTAGCAGTATTAAAGATAATTTTGTGATTAATTAAAACACTTAGGCAAACTAGAATTAAGTAGAAAATGATCACAGGATAGGAGGCTAAATAAGCGCACCTAAACGAAAAAGTAAATTTGAATGACAAATAAGATTGAATCAAAATAGTAATTTATTAGATTCAAAAAAGAGAAAGCCTTATCTACATTTAAATTACATAGCTTACTTGTGATAATCTATTCTTATTTCAAGTGCATTTAGAGGTAATTGGCATATAACCTGGTGAAAAAATCAAGAGAGCACATAATCTGAGCCGTGATTCGCACGCTTTTGCCTCTGTTTTGTACACAAACGCATGTCATTTAACGATTGTGAATTCAGACCATAGGACTATTTTTGAGCTTTAATCAATTTTTATTGTAAATGAATGTGCACCTATTTAGCCACCTGTGCAAATTAAACCTCCTCTAGCGATATGGATTAAATCAATTTTCAAATAGAGCCTTTAATAGACTCCTTTGTTCAATTACCATTGTATTAGAAACCTTACTTGGGATAAATGTATCAGGGTCAGTAGGAATAAGTGTGATAAGGGTGATAGTGTGATAAAGGAAAAACTTGAAATGAAAAACAAGTTAGGTATTAACTTTTTTTATTGCAGCATAATGATGATACCTCTTATTATTTCTAGGAAAAAATTGCTGTCATTAGTTATTGCTTTAATCAATTATTTTTGAAGAAACTGAGATGCATTTAGAAAATAACAATTCGTGATTGTGTCATCTGGTCGTTCGATTTTGCTTTTCCCTGCTAAAGGCACCCTTTGTTAATTTTTTTCACGAATGAAAGAAGATATTATATTTTCCTTGAATATTTGTTATTTTCTCAAAAATTTTACATCTTCATTGTTTTCAATGAGGAGTTACGACAGGGTAATTGAAAATCGGACTAAGGGCTAAATATGATATCTGTTTTCCTTTTTCTTCGTAAAATACAAAAAACTGTCATCAGTTCGAGGTTAGTTGGAGAGGTTTTGAACCTTCTTTTCAGATAAAACAGTATAGATAATAATAATTGTAAGATAACATTTTAAGATACATGCACATTTATACATAGACATATTTTTTCTTCAACTGAGAAAGCATACAATTTGAAATAGGTAAGTTTTTTCACATCACTGAAACTTCATGCCAAATTAAAATTTTTTGAATTTTATTTTCTTCAATATTCTTATAAATAACAAGAAATTGAAAGCAGAAATACATCATAAGAATCAGTGGATATTTGATTTATAATAAAGAAAGTATAATCTTGTAAAATTTAGATTTCAGTATTTTTGTACACGTATCACACTCACCCGTAATGATGGAAATTCTTAAATTGTCGACACACTACCAAAGAAAATTGAAAATATCTCTCCAGAGGCGAGCCCTTCAAGATTAGAAAAGGGGCCGATTAGAAGTAGAGAGTCCAAAGATAATTTTGTCAAAATTTGAAACAAGAATCTTCTCCAATGTTTGGAATATAACTAATCATACTCGATCCTTGTAATTTCGTATCACACTTACACCTATCGATCCTAATATTTATTTTCAGATAATTAGATACCTAAGTGTCTCAGTGAATTCACACTTTGATAGAACTATTCAAAGTCAAATCATATTAATAAAATATTATCTAATTTCAGCAAATATAACACCAAAAAAATGAAATGTAATCTTTACATCGATTTCATAATCCTTACCTGCAACAAGAATTAACTCTCCATGTTAAGGTTTACCCACCACATCGCAAATGGTTACCATGTCAACTCTATTAAATTTTGTTATGTTTCGATGCGAAGAAATTGAACTATATCTACTTGAAAATTACCCACAATAAAAATTAACTTCTGTTTTTTTCTGTGAATGATATACATTCACCTTAGATAAACGTTTATTTTTCAGCCTGCTGGCCTTAAAAAAATTGACTCAAGATGAAGGTTTATTCTTAATTAAAATAAATAAATTGGTAAACCTTCAAATTTGTCAGTTTGATAGATTTCAGAACAAGGTATAAAAAATTTTGTGAAACAGTTAATATTCACGAAAAATGGGTAATTTGATAACTGGTAACCATTAGAATGTCCATGAATGGCATGAATTCAAATCATACAAGATATTGTCAAGGTGCAAACAGTATAAACTCAAAAAATATAGAGTTTCAATGACCCTCATATTCAAAATAAGTTGATGTAACTTTTTTCTTAATCATAGAAAAGAATCATGGAATCCTGCTTGACACAAACTTGTGGTGCAATATTAAGTGGAGAAACAACAGGATTAATTTTCACACACCTTTTGAAAACACTTTTAATAGCCCAATGTGCCTTGAACACAGATGATTTATACCCACCAGACAGAACTTCAGATGTCCTTAACGAAAAACCAGAATTTGATTTTATAATAATAGGTGCTGGAACAGCAGGTTCAGCTTTAGCGAGTAGACTATCCGAAATCCAAAAATGGAAAATTCTTTTGGTGGAGGAGGGTGAAAATCCTTCTTTAAGTAGCAGAATACCCGGACTTTGGAGAACTTTGCTACATTCTGACGAGGATCATGCCTACTTAACCGAGCAAAATGAAAATTATTGCCTTGGACAAAAAACGAAAAGGTGTCTCTGGTCAAAAGGCAAGGCACTTGGTGGAAGCTCGGCTATGAATGCAATGTTATATATTCGTGGAAATGACAGAGATTATAACCAATGGGCTGAAATGGGAAATGAGGGTTGGAGCTTTGATGAAGTTTTACCGTATTTTCGAAAATCTGAGAGTTATAATCCGGAATTTGCTGCTAAACATGGCAAACATTATTTTGGAACTGATGGTCCCTTACATATTCGAAAATATAATTATTCAAGTACATCTATACAAGAACTAGTCTTGCAGGTAATAATTACTCCTGCCCATTATTCATTTGTACTTATCATAAAATTAAAAACAATATTTACCTTACATTTTGAAGCTTCTAATAAGCAACTTATTAACTCCACACTCTAAAACCTCGGGAAAAACTTGCGACTTTAATTTAATAATAAAAGTAGCTATTTTTTTCATCCATTTTTAAAATCATTATTTCGACCCTGGTAGAAATTTCTGATGGAAGTAATTTCCGAACCTTTCTGAGCTTCGCAACCTTTTTTTTCCGAAAACGTCGGTTAAAAAATTAATATAACATTTGAAGTCACAAAGCTGTTAATTTAATTTATAATTAATTTATGAGCAATTTGCATCAACCTAATTTTTTTGTTAAAGTTTCTGTCAGAAACGGAAAGCTCCCCATGCAGATCTTGGGAAAAAAACTGAAATAAAATCGTACACAAACCTATCCAAAATATGCTTTCCAAAATTTTTACTGGGTTAATTTTGCCCCAGCTTGCTTTTCATTTTGTTTCATATCAGTTAATTTTAAAACATTTGACAATATTTTTCCTATAAGCTAATTGCTGTAAACATTTAGGAAATTCATTGAGTCAGAATTGTTTAAATTGTTAAATATTTTGAGGCACGTAAATAATAAATTTTAGGGTAACAAATTTCAGAACCGAATTTCCTTTACATTTTTAAACAAGTATGATATTTAAGACACACTCAATGTCGTCAAAAGTTAACTTAGCACCGTTTAGCTTCCCCTGCTGCAATTGTATTTTACAGCGAATTGATTAAATTCTACAGATCGACATTTTCGTAATTTTGAAGCATGAAAGTCGGAAGAGTTTATACTTCTATAATTTAGTATAAATTGCAAAATTTTTATTTACCATTATTCTGGATTCTGTTTTTACTTAATAACAATGATTCATGTTAGTTATGATGAGATGTTTGAGTGTTTTTTCTGTGATTTTTATACTATGATATGTAGGCTATTGTGATGTAATTACATGTATGTAATATTATTAACACAGTACAAAACAATACGTTCCATGAGAGCTAGAGTGTAGGAACAATGATGACTGAAAAAACTCGCAATAATTTTGCCCCGATCTACCCTAAAAGAACCACTTAAAAATAAATTTCAGGCAGTCAGAGAAACTGGAATTCCAATTCTTGAAACTTTTAATGGAGGAGAGTACATTGGTTACGGAAATGCTGACGGAACAATCGACAATGGATTACGACGAAGTGTGGGAGAAGCTTATCTCTCGTTAGCAAAAAACAGGAAAAATTTGTACGTTCTCAAATCAACAAAGGCGGAAAAAATATTAATGTCAGGAAAAACAGCAAAAGGTGCTCGTTTGAGATTGAAAAATAACCAAATTTTGGACGTGAAAGCTTCAAAAGAGGTGATTTTGTCAGCTGGTAGTATTGCAACTCCGCAAATATTGATGCTTTCTGGAATTGGTCCACGAGATCATCTTGAGGAAATTGGGATCGAAACGTTGGTTGATCTGCCAGTGGGAAAGCATTTGGAAGATCATATGATCAGTTATGGAGTGCAAATGACTTATATAAATAAAACAGGTCCACCTCTAAAGCCTACCTATATTTTGGACGAAGCTTATAAATTTTTAATGGACAGAAGTGGTGAGTTAAAAATATTCATATCTTAAATTGTTCACCCTCCTTTGGGAAAAATATACAATTTTAAAAATAATTTTATAAAACAATATTTTAGGTGCTTTATCATCTACTGGTGGATCTGATTTAATGGGCTTTGTAAACGTGCACGATCCAACATCAAAGTACCCAGATATTCAATTTCATCACTTTCATTTAAAAAAGGGACAAACGTTCCACTTGGAAATTATAATTAATGCATTACACATGTCAGACGAAATAGCCGCTGAAACAAGAAAACTATTAGCAGTTCAAGATCTTTTTTACATACTGCCGACTCTTTTAAATCCCAAAAGTTTAGGAGAAATAAAGTTGCGAAATGCAGACCCTAAAGAGAAAGTGAAAATAATTTCTAATCAATTTGCGCATCCTTATGACATGGAGACAATGGTCAAGTCGATAGAATTTTTACATCGCTTCTTGAAAACAGAAGCATTCAAGGAACATGGAATTAAATTAAATATTTTTAGTATTCCTGGATGCAAACATACGAAACCTGATTCCAAAGAATATTGGGAATGCAATTTTCGTCATACTGGAAGCACTCTTTATCATCCTGTGGGAACCGCAAAAATGGGTCCTAAGAGCGACCCAGAAGCTGTTGTGGATCCAAGACTTATGGTTCATGGGGTTAAAAAACTTAGGGTCATTGATGCTTCAATTATGCCAAAAATTACTAGTGGAAATACTAACTCTCCCACTCTTATGATTTCTGAAAAAGGGGCTGATATGATCAAGGAAGACTGGCTGACAAAGGACGAATTGTGATAAAATATAATTGGATGCAGATTATTATAATTAAGGTACTTCTATATAAACGTGTGTCAAATGGCAAAAATATATTCTGGGCCTTTAAAACACCCTAAATCATGACAATATTGAGAAAATACTTTTTGATGGAAGCAAGTAAGAGCTTGCCATTAAAGCTGAAAAGTGACGCTAACAATAATTCAAAATTCGTTTCATATTAATAAACGCAGACGTGTTAATACAATATTTATTGGTAAAATCTGCCAGCTTCGCGCTCGATAATGTTTCATGGGATAATGGGTAATACTTCAATACGCGCTTGGTCTTTATACTTGCTTCTATTTAAACATAGGCCTTTTAAAATTATTACTCAAACCATTGATAAGTGTGATTTGGTAATTTGAAATTCCCTCTTGTTAAAGGTCTATCAGCTTCAACGAATACATTCTTATCACCTGTCTCGCACTTCGCGCTCGAAGTTAATCTGTTATTAATTCACATATCTCGGACGAGGACTGCTTATTCAAATATTGCAAAATAAAGTACAAATTGGATCCATTATGATTATTTCACTTAAGTTACCAGGAGAAATGTATACGAACAATATTTTCTAAATATTTAAAGAATTTTCCTTTTTACCTTTTTAATAGTCAGGCTGGAAAATGGAATTCTTTATTTCCATCAAATTTGTCGAGATTAAAAAAAGCTATATGAACAATTTTTCTTATTAGCATTTTCTCGTATTGTGCACAGCTTAGTTGCCAAATTGAATTTTAGATTTTCTATAACCTTTTTTCACGATTATGTCAAAAACCATCCTTTTCCGACTCTGCAAAAGTATAAGAACAAAAATTTTTGTTTTTCATTTTTAAAAATTTTACAATATTCTTGCCAGTTTGGTTTTTGACATTCTTACACTTAAATGACAAGCAATTTTGTGTAAAGAAAAGTGAATTAGGCAAAATGTAACTTAACAACATCTATCAAAAACAATTCACATTTTCAACCTCTATAAAGAGTGGTTTTACGCTTTATGTTTGTTGATTGTATTTAATCCTTTCTGACTGTCATGATACTTGACACGCTTACTGAAATGATTTTTGATCTAACTGAAAATACATATTTTTTAAAAATTTGTATAGGGAACGAAAAATCTAGTTTACAAATTGTTGGGGATTTTTTTAATTTTTTGAGTTGAAATTTCAATGAAAATCAGTGTGTGGCAGTGGGGCCACACGGCAGAAGTGGAACTACGATGAAATAACTTTGCAATTTTCCGTGAGGAATCATCATGTGTTTTTATGAGATCGTAGTATGAGATATTATAGAATCCGTACGTTCGTACGTCCGGTACCACTTAAGAATTTTGTGAAATTAATTCCATACAAAACCAAAAGCGAACAGAATGGATATTTTCAAAAATTGCAGATGCGATTTATTCGTTCTATCAGTTTTAGTTTGAAACTGCTTCTGAAGAACATTTTTTCCCATGATTCACGGTGGTTTAAATGCCCAGGAGCACAGTTGCCTTTTCTTTAATATCTGACAAAATTCGAATATTCATTTCCCAGTAAATGCAAGAAATAAAGTGGTGCCATATGAAAAAATATATTTTTACACTTTTTATACACTCTTATCTATATAATTTAATTATATATATATATATATATATATATATATATATACATATATATATGTGTGTGTGTGTGTGTGTTTCATCAGTAACATAATACAAAATATATTTTTATAGATTCGCGCGCTATGCGCACATGTAATTTCTCGATATGAGAAGCAAAATAATTTTCAATACAAAATAAAATTTTTCAATGACTATTTATTTTATTAATCCAATTGTACCTTTGTATGAAGGTCATATACATATAACTTTCTAGGCTTCACTGAGAAATTCAAAAGAGACTTGAAAATTTCAGATATGTCGAAGAAGTATTTAGAAAATTTCTAAGAAATTTTTCGTACAGAATTTTACGAAAATTTGTGTAGAATTTGAGCAGTTTGAAAGATATTCAAGGTCGGAAAAAATTTAGAAATACTTTATAAATTTTCGGAATTATTTATACGTTTTAAAATATTTCTAATCTATTCAAAAATTGCTTCGTATCTTTTAAACTGATTCGAATTATTCCTGAAGTTTTGACAGTTTTGGAAATCTTTCGAACTTATTAAATATTCTTTTCGAATTAATTTGAAAAAATAAACAATCGCTCTAAATATTCTCAGAAATCTTGAAAAAATAATTTTGTTATCTAAGAAACTTTCAAAATTTCTAACACACTTCAAAATCTTCAGAAATCGACCTTTCGTGTTAAATTTGATAAATTTTTCAATTATTTTTAAAATTTTCCTAAAACTTCTATACATCTTTTAAAAATATTTGAATTTTTCAGTCAATTTTGAAAAAATTATGCAAAATTAAAAATATTGCCTTTTAATCTTCCAGATTCTTTTTTGATAATTTTGCAAAACTCTCGAAATGTTTTGAAATATTTTTTAATGATTTCCTAATAATATATGTATAATGCAACATGTGCATAAAATGTGGTTGCACACACGCGATCACCACAAGTGGGTAAATCATACGCACATGTTGCATACGATATTATTTGACACAGTGTGTGTGAAAATGCGTTTTTAGACAACCATATGAGTGCGTAAAACGTGTATATGAGTGCAAGAAAATGAGCCATTTAATTCCCCGAGAAATCCCAAGAAATTTTTCTTGAAACCTTCTAAAATTCTCAAAAAGCTTCTAAATTTTTTGTTCGAAATCTCCACAAATCTGCATTCTGTTTCAAATGAAATTATTTTTGTACTTTTTCAAAACTTCTAAATATCTCTTAAATTTATTCGAGATTTTCGTAAAATTTGATAATCTTGTAAAATTGAGAATTTTTGCTTTGAAATAATCTACATTCTTCTTCGAAACTTTAGGAAATCATTTGAAATATTTTTTTTCAAAGAATTTTTAAACGAAAAAATTAATTCAGATTTTTCCGGAAATCTTAAGAAAAAATTATTTTGTGTTAAAACCTTCAAAATATTAAAAAAGCTTCAGAATTTTGTTTCAGTATGTTCAAAAATCTACATTTTGTTGTAAATTTGTGGGTACCGGTAATTTTTTTGTTACAGGTACCGACCATTTCTTATCGTTACCTGCAGCTGGAACATTTCGTAAAATAAAATAATATGATATATTTTTTCATATCTCTTTGAATGCGTGAAAATTTTGAGAACAGAATTATTTCCCAATATTGAAAAATAAAATTAAAGTTTCCTCTTCAATCAATAATGTTTAGAAACATTCAAAAATAATTTTTATCGTCAAACATAATTACTTACTTGAAAATTACGATTCCCTAAATTGATGGTGCACAAGCTCCTTAATCTTTAATAATAGATGAGTAAATACATATAACATCATTTAATATGTTCAAGGAGTTATGAATAGAATTATTCTTTTGTCATTTTCCTAACATTAGGGCAAGACGTTAAGAACAGAATATTGTTGCCTTTCTGATTAAAGAATCATTCAGAATTTGAATATTCTCTCTTAGAAATAAATTTTCAGAATTAAAATTCCTCAGTTGAAAATTTAAATTTATAAAATTCTCAAATATTTGAAAGAACAAACTAAAAACAGCAGCTTAAAGACACACTCACGTAGTGTGCAACCAATAAGGTAGTCTACAACAATGAGTGCGAGATTTTCAATAACTTCGTTCCACCTATTTTTGAAAATAAGACCTTTTTCTATATATGTAGGATTTGTAACTAAAGTAATACTTATTATTATTACTATTATTATTAAATATTACATTATGAATATTAAGGCCATGTGACGAGTGGGTCACGTGACCAGATTCCAACCTTACCGGCACGTTTTCATTTGTCAACTTATTTTCACACGAATAGCCACACCGAGTTGAAAATTTGGGATAATAAATAAGAAGCACTAGGAAAGGCGGCTCTGATCCTAAATTGCAATAATCATGAAAAAAAATTTGTTTATAAAAATTTTTTTTTGCTTTTTTCATGATTATTACAATTTAGGACCAGAGCCGCCTTTCTTAGTGTTTCGTATTTATTATCCCGAATTTTCAACACGAGGTGGCTATTCGTGTGAAAATAAGTTGATAAATAAAAAAAGTGTCGGTAAGGTAGGAATCCTGTCACATGACCCACTCTTCAGATGGCCTTAAAATTCAAATATTGTGAATTTTTGATAAGGATATTCATAGTTCTGTCCACTGGGTATGAATTATCTGACATGAGCTCAAATCTCATTGACAGTGGTCATTCACTGATAAAAATTCTGATAAAAGCCGCGATATTGGGCAACACTCAAGATCACACTTTTCAAATGCCTGTCTTCACAAGCAGAACTGATTTGTAGAACGACGGTCGTGTAAAAAGTTAACTTGTTGCCAATTTTTATTTTGTGCACCAGTTTCTTTACAGTTCTGATAATGGTTTAGTGAGTGAAACAAAAATCAGGTACGTAATATTATTAGAAGTATTAGATCAACCAAAAAAAATTGAAACATTCAGGCTCATCAATGAGAAAGTGAATTTAAAAGACAAATATGGAACTAAAATTTATGAGAAAATGTGATTTATGTAGCTTCCTGTTGAAACAGGAAGAACTAAAAAAAGAATTTAATTTTTTTCAACATATATTAATATAGTTCGTGATATGACATACTTTGTTTTCATACTATGAACATTGTTTTGAATAAGAATATTTTCGAGGATTCAACGCTATCTCTATTCAGACTTCATATTTTAACAATATTGAATGAAAAAAATTCAAAACAGAAAACCTAAAGCAGTTTTTTTATAGATTTCACAAAATGATGTACCTGCGGAAAGTAACGTTTAGTATTACAATATATTAACAATTAATTAAAGGACTCAACCAACAATTAGATTATACATTAGGGTGGGTCGAAAATGAATACTTGTTGAATTCGAAATTGCTACAACGCGGAAAAGTAACGCATTGGGGTCCTACAAAAGTATAATAATTAATTTAGAATTGATCGACATGCAGCTTGGTTACCCGCGCTCGCAAAAAAGGTTTCAAAAATTTCTTGTTAGTAGAGTTTTCAAATTTTATTGAGTTTGAATTTTTTTTACATACCTGGAGGTTTAAATAGTCTCTTAATTTTTCTCGGATTTCAATCTATCATTTTCTAAGAGATAATACCTATTTAATTCACCATTGATTTCGGAAATCCACAAGACCCAGGAATCGAAATTGGCAATAGAGCGAATTAAAAAAATTTTGATTTTGGTATTTAATGAACTTATTTTTATAACTTGTAGATTAAACATTTTGCTGAGCATGTGTGGGTTTTTTAAACATAGAAATACACAAGAAAAAAATCCACAAGACCCGGGAATCGAAATTGACAATAGAGCGAATTTTAAAATTTTTGATTTTGGTATTTGATGAACTTATCTTCATAACTTGTAGCTTAAACATTTTGCTAGGCGTGTGTGGGTTTTTTGAACAAAGAAATATACTAGAAAAGAAATCCATAAGACCCAGGAATCAAAATTTGACAATACTTGGGGATTTTTTTTCTAATGCATTTTTGTCACTAAAAAGTTTGTATGTACATCAAATAATTCTCCTCCTATTTGCAAACGTGTTAAAAAGAATTTCCGAAAACAATGGATTAAAATCCGAAAAAAATTGAGAAGACTTGTTTGACCTCCAGGTATGTAACAAAATTGAAACTCAATAAAATTTAAAAATTCTACAAACAAGACATTTTTTAAACCTTTTTTTCGAGCGCGGGTAACCAAGCTGCATATTGATTGATTCCAAATTAATTATACTTTTTTAGGATCCCAATACGCCACTTTTCCGCGTTGTAGCGATTCCGAATTCCAAAAGTATTCATTTTTGACACCCTATTATACATAGCTCACTTGTAATAATTTATTTTATTTCAAGTCAATTAAGAGGTAATTACATTAACCCTGATCGAGGGGTCAAAGATCAAAGATGATAGAAGTGTTGAATTAGTTAGATAGATGTATAGTTTGAGTTATTCATCAACTGAATTTCACTGGGCTGCAATTATCCAAGAAGTACGAAAAAAGTTATGGTCATAAACTTGTAAGTGACATCATTTTTAAATATCAGCTTGAAAAAATTAACTTAAATTTTTTATAGAGGGACAAGATCCACCTAATTCGAGTCCAAATTCGAAAAAAGATATAGCATTATTTTAATGTTTATTTGAAAAGGTGCCTTCAGGGACTCGAAATTTTCCATATACAAAATATGGACAAAAAAGCTATCTTCAGAATTCCGACTTCAGATTCGGATTCAGCGACGCAAAATATACGTAAGAATTGACTAGTCTGGTCCATCGGAACTCCTAATTTCTTTGTGGGGCTGTTAAATGTAGGAAAAGAGTGTTTATTGAGTTCAGAGAATGTTGTTAGAAAGAAAAAAAAGCAATTTCAGAATTCGAAGTTCAGATTCGGATTCAGCAACCCAAAATACTCAAGAATTTACTAGTCTGGTTCGTTGGAACTCCCACTTTTGTTTTTTGTTGGCTGTGGAATGTACGAAAAAAATTGTTTTCTAATTACAAAAAATTTTGAGGTCAAGAAGAAAACAAAAGCTTATTTCGGAATTCCGACCTCGGATTCGGATTCAGCGACCCAAAATTCATAAGAATTTACTGGTATGGTTCGTCGGAACTCCTAACTTTTTTGTTGGACTGTGTTATCAATATTCTAATGTAATTTTCAATTATTTAAGCAAGTTGAAATGGTTCAAATAAATATTCTGATAAATATTTCAATATATCAACAATAATAACTTTTTTTTAGATGAAACGAGAATAAAGTGCTCAAAGGTAAAGTTAATTAATTTACGGTGTATAGTGTGACCAAAAACACTTTTTGTGGACCAAATGTCGCCTACAAGCTAACTTTTAATGGATATTGATTTCTTTTCAATTCAAACTCATTGTAATAACTATTTAGCAATAATTTCCAGTAGGTTCTAAGGAGAAAACAAATTTTTTATAATGTTCTGAACAAATCAATGAACAAAAGCCATTTTCTCGTAGTTTGCAATGATTAGTTGTTTGAAACAGGATAAGGCTCAATTTTTTCCTGCAGAATCAACCAAAAATGACTTGTCAATGACACCTTGCTGCCATTTTTTTCAAATGAACAACTGTTCATTATTCAAACAATATTTATGAACAAATTCACATTTTTTTAATCATTCCACGAATAGACCCAATGGTTTTGAAACCAATTAAAAATGAATTGCCAGTGACTCCTAACTGTACATTTGCTGGACAAAAAAAAATAATTATTCAAACAATTTTTATATAAAATGCACATTTTTACCATTTTTCTAAGAATGGGCTCCAACTGGCTCCATTTTCTAAGCAAAATCAACTAAAAATGTACTGCAAATGACTCTTTGCTACCCTACTTTGCTAATAAACAAAAACAGTTAATTACTTAAACAATTTTTATAACCAAATGTACATTTTGGCTAATTTTGCGTCAATAGGCTCAATTTTTTGCCGAGTGATTTGAAAATTTCTTATCGATGATTCCTTTTTATAATTTTTGTGTAATTTCCAATAACTGTTGATTATTCAAACAATATTAATGAACAAATGCACAGTTTGACGATTATTTCATTATGGATATTTTTTTTGCAGAATCAACAAGAAGTGTATGGCCAGTCATTCCTTCTTATCAGATTTTTTTGATTAAGAAAAAGGCCATTATAATGTGATAATCAAAGGTTGATGGGTTCTTGGTCATTGGGTTATTAAAATATCTATTTATTGGGTACTGTATCTTGACGAGAGCCGAAAAAAATGTAGATAATCTATTACATGAAGTATTTTAAGTATTCCTGAAAAGTTAAACTGCTTTTTGTCATAATATTTTATCAAACAGTCAAGAATAATGAAAAGTAGTCAAGCCTCTTCGCCATTGACAATTTAACAGTTAGAAAGTTTTTTTTTTGCTTTTTCAATTTTCATATTTACCAAATAACTCAGTAACCATGAACCGATCGCATCTTTGATTACCACGTATATAATTAGCTTGGGTTTTAGTTTATTTCAACAAAAAAACTTAATATTTATGCTGAAAAAATGGTCAAACTGTGAATTTACTTATAAATATTGTTTGAGTTATCAGAAGTTTTTCTTAATTAGACAAATATAACAACAAAAGCAGTCACTGGTAAGACGTTTCTCGTTCATTTTCCGAAAATATGCCTATTTATGCAAAATTGGCTTGATCTAAATCTCTTGATCAAAATGGCTTAAATAATTCATTGTTTTTGTCCATTAGCAAAGTATCACAGCACAGAGGCATTGGCAATGCAGTTTTGGTTGATTCCACTTAGAAAATTGGGCCTATTCTTGGAAAAATGATTAGAATGTGCATTTATGCAGAATTGACAGTTTTGGACTTAGGAGTGCTTTTCGGGGCACCCGGGGTATGTTAGGGGAGACAAACCTATGTTATTGATGTATTATGGAAGAAAAATCCATACGATTGGTACACAGAATTCTTTGTTGCAAAATCTTTATTGGTCCTACAATTTACCAAAAATTTAAAAAAAATGCAATTTCTTTTTTCGGATTTGGTTGGAATTAGGGCGATTCTTGCCCGCCAGCTGGAAATAAATCATTCAATACATTTTTGAACTACCCTAATGTAGAATCCAAAACACCTTCATGTTGTAAATAACTCAGACCCAAAAATAAAAATTAACAAGTGTCAAAATTTTCATTTTTATAGATTTATAATATATTTTTATTTTCAATCACAGAAAAGAATAATGGAATCCTGTTTGACACAAAGTTGTGCTGCAGTATCAAGTGGAGCAGCAACCGGATCAGTTTTCACACAGCTTTTAAAAACTCTTTTAATAGCCCAATGTGCCTTAAATACAGATGACTTATACCCACCGGATAGAACTTCAGATGTCCTTGAAGATAATCCAGAATTTGATTTTATAATAATAGGTGCTGGAACGGCAGGTTCAGCTTTAGCCAGTAGACTATCCGAAATTGAAAAATGGAAAATTCTTTTGGTGGAGGAGGGAGATAATCCTTCTTTAAATAGCAGAATACCCGGACTTTGGCCCACTTTGTTTCATTCTGACGAGGATCATGCCTACTTAACTGAGCCAAATAAAAATTATTGCCTTGGACAAAAAACAAAAAGATGCTATTGGCCAAGAGGAAAAGCACTTGGTGGGAGCTCGGCTATAAATGCAATGCTCTACATTCGTGGGAATGACAGAGATTATAACCAGTGGGCTGAAATGGGAAATAAGGGTTGGAGCTTTGACGAAGTTTTGCCCTATTTCCGAAAATCTGAGAGCTATAACCCGGAATTTGCAGCTAAAAATGGCAAACATTATTTTGGAACTGATGGTCCTTTACGTATTCGAAAATTCAACCATTCTTGTACATCGTTATGTGATACACTCGTGGAAGTATGTATGAATGTTGAATAATTACGATATACAGTGATTACTCTGTTTTCAATTCTTAGACTATGAAATGTTACGATTTTCAGTTTTTCGAAATGATTATTTATCTCATCTTAAGCAACTAAGATTATATGATTGTAAATTAAAGCTTTTGAAATCGATTCATTTGGATTTTTTTCTCAATTCGTCTGAAATTAGATCACTCATAATTTCAAACAGCAAAAATGAAAAATGAACAGTTTTAGAAATTATGAAGATATGGAAAGTTTAGAATAGCAAGGTTCAAAATCATTTAATTTATCATTAGAAGAAACAATACTAATTTCGGAATGATTGGGAAATCTTATAAATTATATAATTTTCAACACGGAGGATTTTTAATGTTCAAATTTTGAAAATATTTCAGGCAGCCAGAGAAGTTGGGCTCCCAATTCTCGAGACTTTTAATGGCAAGAATCACATTGGTTACGGATATGCTGATGTTAACTCCGACAATGGACTGCGAGTAAATGTTGCAGAAGCTTACCTTTCATTAGCTAAAAACAGGAATAACTTGTACATTCTTAAATCCACGAAGGCAGAAAAAATATTGATGTCAGGAAAAACTGCAGCAGGTGTTCGTTTGAGATTGAAAGATGGTCAAATTTTGAATGTGAAGGCTTCAAAAGAGGTGATTCTGTCCGCTGGTAGTATTGCAACTCCACAAATATTGATGCTTTCTGGAATTGGTCCACGAGATCATCTTGAAGAAATTGGGATTCAAACTCTGGTTGATTTACCAGTGGGCAAACATTTGGAAGATCATGTGATGAGTTATGGAGTGCATATGACTTTTATTAATAAGACAAGTGTGCCTGTGAAGCCTACTTATGTTTTGGATGAGGCTTATAAATTTTTAATGGACAGAAGCGGTGAGCTAAAGCAAATATAGACTGTTGCTAATTATCAAGTACCTTTTATAGGTCTTACGAATAATACCAAATCTGAATATTTTTTGAAATTTCAGGCGATTTTTCATCCGCCGGAGATGTTCTTTTGAGTTTTGGAAACGTACACGATTCATCATCAGAGTATCCAGATATTGAATTTCATCACTGCCATATTCCATGTGGAAAATTTGTTCAGCTGGAAACTATAATTGCAGCACACCATATTTCAGATGAAATAGGTGATGAATTAAGAAAAGTAGTAGCAGTTCGAAATCTTCTTCTACTACTACCAACTCTTTTAAATCCCAAAAGTTCAGGAGAAATAAAGTTGCGAAGTGCAGATCCCAAAGAGAAAGTGAGAATAATTTCTAATCAATTGGAACATCCTTACGACATGGAGACGATGGTAAAATCGGTGGAATTTTTACGCCCCTTATTGAAAACAGAAGCTTTAAAGAAAATTGGAATGAAATTGAATATTTTCAATATTCCTGGATGCAAACATACGAAACCCGATTCCAAGGAATATTGGGAATGCAATTTTCGTCACACTGGAAGCACTATTTTTCATCCAGTTGGAACTGCAAAAATGGGTCCAAAAAACGATCCAGAAGCTGTTGTGGATCCAAGACTCAAGGTTTATGGGGTTGAGAAACTTAGGGTTATTGATGCCTCAATTATGCCAAAAATTACTAGTGGAAATACAAACTCTCCCACTCTTATGATTTCTGAGAAAGGCGCTGATTTGATCAAAGAAGACTGGCTAGTAAAGGACGAATTGTGATGAAATATCATTAAAATTAAGAATAATACATTAGGCATTTAACTCATCCTAAATCATGGAAAAATAGAAACAATATTTTTGGAAGTAAAATGTGACTAGTAACACTAGAAGACTAGTACTAATGCTTGACTAGCTTACAAATTCTCGCACATTTTTGTAAAATTTTTATGTAACACTCATCCGATTCCTACTTTACCGATTTTTTTTTGTTGATCATGCCAATTCCAGGTTAGATGAGGTATCAGACTAAGGAACGTTTAAATACTAATACATTTCTACAATTACAAAAAAACGTAACGTTTGGAACAGTTTTCTTTGTAGTATAGTAAACATTCATCAGTATCATAAACGTTCCTTAGTTTCTTTCCTATATTTTCCCAAACTTTCAGTTTGATATCTCTTCTTGTGTGGAATTAGTATGATTCACAAAAAAAGTTGGTGAAGTAGGAATCGGATAAGTGTTGCATGCCCTTAAAAGAGCGAAGTGAAATTATTTCCATATAGAATCAAAAGCTAATTTAATTCATTTTTTAATGTAAAACCACTTCCAACTAATGTTTTAGACCATTTCTCAGTTTATGCGTAAAACACTCACGTCTTTTAATTGGAAACCTATTTTTTCATGAGCTTGTGTACTTCAAAGGATCAGGACAATGATTAGTTTCTTGTTTAAATTAAGAAAATTAAAAAAAGCATTTTTAGCCAAAAACACCGGTGCCAGATCGAACCTACATACACGGTCTATACACGGTCCTTACTGCGATTTTCCTTGTGCATTATAAAAATTTTGTAGGCCGCTAGGCTAGGGTGTAGCATCAGTAGAGTCCTTTCTTGGGGAAACCCCGATCGATTGTTGATTTCACGGAGAATCCATGGTAGATTTGATGATAATATGGGGATGTCTCATTAGGTGTAATGCAGTGTAATGTCATGGAATATAATTCCACATGTACGCAAAAAACTCAGCTATTCTTCTGAAACCCTGGAACGTCTTAGGCAAATTAAGGAAATCAACCATAGACTATCAAACACATTAAATGGCTATTCAACATTTCATTTTTATTTTCACGTTCATCTAATTAATGAAATACACTTCTAGAAAATAATAAGAATGATAATTTTATGTCATATATTTAAAGTTCTTCTAATTTAAGTTAATGTTTTCATAGGTTTCAAGGATAAATATTTATTTATTCTTCAATTTGCCTTATTATAATTATATTAATTATTATTATACCATTAAGCTATTTCTCCTTCGGGGTAGCAGTTCCTCGTTTGGTGAGGAGAGTATAGTAACGTGAGGAAGGAGGTATAGATTTTTCAGATTGATCTAGAATTCTCATGTTATTTATTTAAATAACACGTTCGTTCCGCAGCGCAGCTCCGACCCGGGTTGCTGATCAATCTCTCTAGCGATCACCCCAAGTGAAGAGCCTCACAAGGTCATCATGTGAGGTTCCTCACTCGGGCTCATTAGTATCCAGGGTCTTTTACTTCAGGCGTCATTCACTCTACTGAAACTCTTTTCGTAAACTATTTGTCATTACACTTTTCTGTTCCGGCATACTTCTCTAGCTTCCTTCACGTCCATGCATTTTTTCATGCAAGCTCTCGTGTTTCTATGGCTTCTTATGGCTCTTCGGATTAATATCTCATTAACAAATTCTAACCATTTTTTCGGCGGTCTACCTCTGGGCATCCTGCCATTTACTTTACCTTCATACACTTGTTTGGTCAATCGTTCATCTTTCATTCTTTAAAGATGTCCGAACCATCTTAACTGATTTCTTTCCCATATGTCAACTAGTGTCTCTTCAGCACCACATTCTTTAAGGATTATCTCGTTACTCACTTCGTCCATCAGTGTTTTTCCGCATATTATACGCAAAAATTGCATGCCAACCGCAATAATTCTACTTTCATCCTTTTTTTGATAGGTCCACTTCTCGCTACTGTACAGCACAGTCTGTACAACTTTAGAATTATGTATTGCCATTTTTGCTTTATTTATTATATTTTAACTTCTGATAATGGGGCCTGCTCGATCGATCACCTTGTTACCCTTGTTTATGCGTCTATTCAACTCCTAATTTACCTTTCCGTCACTAGTGAATAGGCTACCAAGATATACCTACTTTTAATCTGTTCTATTCTCTTGTCATTTAAGACAATATTGCATATTTTTTTCTAACTCTTTCTCTCAAACACCAGAATTTTTGTTTTATTTACTTCAAATTTGAGACCATGCTCTTCATGCAAGAAAAACATGATTAATTAAATAATCATTTATTGAAAAAATCTCCGCATTAATTATATAATTGAATGATTAATTGATAATTTATGTTAATGATAATTATGAGTGTAATAATTATCATTGAATAATTATATTTACTCTTTTTTGTTTTAGTTATAATTATTTACTCTGCAATGCGTCATGTATTATCATTGTTCACTATTACGTATTCTGATTTAGCAGTGACATTTCTTATCATTCAACATAATATAGATGTTATTCGTATCAATCAAATTCTGTTAATTTAGCCATTTGCTTTTTTTCGTGACCGAATTGTAAAATGAAAATACAATGTTCTTTTTTCTTTATTTAGCTTATACGTAATTCTTTCTGGGTGAAATATTTATTTATATGAGAATAACAAGAGATTATACACTTTCGATTAAAGTATGATTGTGTATTTTGTAGTGAATTTTAATTTTAATTTTTTATTAAATGTCTAAATTAACCATTTAACATGCCTGTGTGAA
The DNA here is from genome assembly GCA_932178445.1 of Andricus quercusramuli. Classification (NCBI taxonomy): domain Eukaryota; kingdom Metazoa; phylum Arthropoda; class Insecta; order Hymenoptera; family Cynipidae; genus Andricus; species Andricus quercusramuli. Next base: position 408,260 of record CAKNXH010000228.1, read on the forward strand.
CATGAACTTAAATTAAAGGGCTTTTCAAATATATGACATAAAATCATTATTTTTATTATTTGTGGAAGTATATTTAATTAATTAGATGATCATGAAGATAAAAATGAAACGTTGAATAGCCATTCAATGTGTTCTAATACTCTGTGGTTGGTTTCCTGTAATTGCCTGAAACGTGTTAGGCTTTCAGAAGAATAGCTGAGTATACGCCTGTTGGGTAGCTACTACAGCTCCACCAATTTCGAACTATCGGGAAGAAATTTGAATTTCGATTCAATATTAACGAGGAATATTATAGTAAACAATTGATTCTAAACCGAAGATTAACATTTCTGATCAAAAATAATTGATATTCATTGCTTTTTTGTATAAGCATTGCCCAAATAACTTCGAGATAACCAATAAATAGTTCGCGTGTTAGATGGCGCTGTTGTCAAAGTCACAGAGGTAACCTACAGGCGTATTCTTCTAAATTCCTAAATAAACCAGGCACTTGGACGCCAGGTATAAATTTTTCCAAAAATTCTGCTAAACGCCGGCAGTCGGCTGAAAGCCTGAATCCTCTGAATGCCTACGACATATACATGACCATAACTTACCTATGACCTTGAAAAGCGGCACTTAAGGTCAGCTTTATTGGCTTGGAAAACACAGCTATTTCCATGTACTAGTTATGTAAAATATCGTATAAATCATGGGAGAGAAAGACTTTGTTACTCGTGTCCATCTCGTGTCTGCACGCCTACGACTCGCACTTAATCACTTCACTCGTGAATAAAGTCTCACTTCTCCCCCTTGGTGCATAATCTATTATTTATAGATATTTATAACTAAAAGCAAAATAAAAAATATCAATTGTAATTTTCTAATTATATGTATAATTACTAGTTATTGCATACGTATTTCGTTTAGGTATGAGTCATCTGAGTTCAAATCACATCAACGTGGCTCTAATAACAGAGCAATTAGCTATTACCAACATTTTAATTTTTTACGAAATTTATTGATTTATTTTTGATTTATTGAATGGTTCGTAGGTTTCATTTTGGTAAACTGACATAGACGGTTCATTAACCGATGAAAATATTCTTCGATAAAAGCCGCTATATGTGCCAAGATATTGATCTCACTTTTCGACAGCTTATCTGTACAATTAGAACTGATTAGTAGACAACGGTAAGAAGAGCATTGGTTGTCAATTTTCATTTTGTGCACCAAATTTGATAAGTTTACAGTTTTTATAGTAGCTATAGTGTCTGATGGAAAAATAAGGTACGTAAAATTATTAGTATTCTCTAAAAATGTATCAGTAAATTTCACTGATTGAAAAAGTGAAAATGTAGTCACTGAGCATTAGTGAATGAGCACTCAATGAATTACCGAAATAGAGTCATTCATTCAATCAGTGAGCCTTATCTTCTCGTGATGCTGATTTCGTCAGTCACTACATATAATAAAAAATCAATATAGGCATGTTTTCAAAAACTATTTTTGAAAAACACTCACGGAAATGACTCACAATTATAATTAAAACTTCTGCGAATCACAATATTGATTTAACACATAGTAATTAAGTATAAAAGTTGCATACAAATATAATATATGTAATAATGAATATTCTAATCATTATAACATTTTCCTACTGAAAAAGGTGATTTCGTAGGTCTTTTTAAAAGTAAATTTGTTGTCTAGACTTCTGTTTCGTATCTCCGGTTGTTTGTCCGAAAAACTGAATTTTCGATTGGTCATTTTCAGCGGAAAAGACCGGGAAATGATCGGGATCTATATTGACTGGGCAAAACCCGGGAATTGACCGGGAATTTGATTTAAAAACCAGAAATTCACTTTGGATTACAGAAAAATTCAAGTTTTCATTATTTTAATAATTTTTGTCAATTTATAAAAGTGATTTTCACTTTAACTAAAGTTGCAGATTTTTCAGATTATCTTAGTTTATTCTAATCAAATCATGATTGATTATTTTTCATTATAAGAAAAACATTTTGTAATTTTTTGTTCTGCGAGATTTTTTTGGTTACTTGAGTTTGATAATAGAATTGATGATATTTCAAACATACAGAAACAAACATTTTCTCAATTTAAAAAAAATTGATTTTTCACGTTTTATTCGCGCACTCCTAATTTATCCTGGCTTGGAACAGGGAAGTCCGGAAAAAAGTTATTGTTTTTATTTCCGGTCAAGGAGTTTCCGTAAAGAAATGCAATTTCACGTGGGACAGTGAATTTTTGACATGGAACAGAAATTTAAAAAAAAATTATTATTCGGATTTAGAAAAAAATAATTCAAGACTTCAAGCAGTTTTCAGAGTAGAAGTAGGTATTTCAAAAAAGAAATATTGCTGAATAATAATAGAAATTTTTTTTCATTGTTCGTGGCGAATTCATATTTCTCTAACTAAAAGTTCAACTACTTGGTTAAAAGTTGAACCCTTTTGTTAAGAATTATTTTTTTTCTGAAAATTCATCATTTTATTGGAAAATTCATCTCTGGTTGCAAATGCAACTATTTTGCTGGAAATAAATTTTTTTAACTCAAAATTGAACTATTCCAGAAGAAAACTTTTGGTTCAAAATGCATCTTTTTTGGATGAATATTCAACTATTGGGTTGGAAATTGATATTTTTATTCAGGAATTAAACTATTTGTTTGAAAATTTATTTACTTTGTGTAAAATTTGCCTTTTTTCACATCTTTTTGGTATAAAATTCAACTATTCCAGTTGAAGATTCATTGTTTCAATTGAAAATTTATCAGTTCGATTGAAAATTAATTCCTTCAACTGAAAATTTGAAAGGCAATTTTTGTTTGACAATATACCTTTCCTTGTTAAAAATTTCACAATTTGGATGACAATTTCTCTCTGTTAATTTGACTTCATCAACTTCGTTGAAAATCCACATATTTGTTGGAAATTAATTTTTTTGTTCAAAAATGGATCATTTTAATTAAAAATTAATTTCTTCGATTGAAATATAAGCTATTTTATTGAACACTTTTTTTTGGGGGTAAAAAGGATTTTTTTGCCGATAATTTAATTATTTTGTTGAAAGTTTTGTTTCTTTTTTGGTTCAAAACTATTATTCATTTGAATTGAAAATGTAAGTATTTTCCACTTGAATATTCCATAATTGCCGTTAAAAATTTATTTATTTGGTTGGATATTCATTTTTTTAATCAAAATTTGATTATTCAATTTTTGGTTGAAGAATGATCTTTTTGATTGAAAATTCATATTTTTTGGTAGAAATTAATCATCTTGGTTAAAAATTCATCTCTTTGGTCAAAAATTTAACTATTCTAGCTAAAGATTCATCATTTCAGTTGAAAATTCATCTCTCTGCTTTAAAGTTCAACTATTCTAGTTAAAGATTGACAATTTTAGTTGAAAATTCATGACTTTGTTTGAAAATGCAACTATTTTTTGGAAAGTTAGTTTTGTTCTTGTTGAAGGTTAGTTTTTTCGTGGAAAGTAATTCTTTTAACTGAAAATGTGCATACGATATTTTTCATAAGAAATGTACGATCTCAGACGTTTTTTGTAATACAGGCATGATTTCTGCTCACATAGAGAAATTTTAGAAACTTTATTTTTATTTCAATATGAATTCAGAAAATATTTTATAAGTTATCAAACATTTTAGAAAATTTCAATTTTGAAAAGCTTTAAAATTTGAGGTGAATCAGAATATCTTAATATTTTTGGTAAATTATGATAAACTATAGTAACTTACAAAGACAGAAGCATACGTAGAAACAATCTCCTACAAATAACGTATTTTTAGGAAAGAATAAAAATTCAAAAGTCTATCAGTGTCATGACTTCAAATCATATAAAATAGTCTCAAGTTAAAATATACAAATTCAAAAAGTTAGAATGAAAAAGACCATGATGTTCTTCAACAAGTCCCATAACTTTCCCAAGATTTTCCCAAACCCATCGATGTTTTTCCAAAAGCCGCAAAAATTGATTATGTCGCAAATATTTTACATTGCAAATTTTGAAAGAACAAAAATATGGAATGTCTTCTTTCGGATTCGGATCTAAGTCGAAGGGATCCTCGCGCGCCAGCACGGCAAAAAATGTTCCAATGCATTTTGAACCACCCTAATATAGAATCCAAAACACTTTTATATTAAAAATAACTTAAATTCAAGAAGAAAAATTAGCAACTGTTAAAATTTTAACTTTATACATTTATAATATATTTTTGTTTTCAATTACAGAGAAGAATAATGGAATCCTGTTTGACACAAAGTTGTACTGCAGTATCAAGTGGAGCAGCAACGGGATTAATTTTCACACAGCTTTTAAAAACTCTTCTAACAGCCCAATGTGCCTTAAAGACAGATGCTTTATACCCACCAGACAGAACTTCAGAAGTTCTTCAAGAAAATCCAGTATTTGATTTTATAATAATAGGTGCTGGAACAGCAGGTTCAGCTTTAGCCAGTAGACTATCAGAAATTAAAAAATGGAAAATTCTTTTGGTGGAGGAGGGAGAAAATCCTTCTTTAAGTACCAGAATACCCGGACTTTGGGCCACTTCGTTTCATTCTGACGAGTATCATGCCTACTTAACCGAGCCAAATGAAAATTATTGCCTTGGACAAAAAACGAAAAGATGCTATTGGCCAAGAGGAAAAGCACTTGGTGGAAGTTCTGCTATAAATGCAATGTACTACATTCGTGGAAATGACAGAGATTATAACCAATGGGCTGAAATGGGAAATAAGGGATGGAGCTTTGATGAAGTTTTGCCCTATTTTCGGAAATCTGAGAGCTATAATCCAGAATTTGCTGCTAAAAATGGCAAACTTTATCTTGGAACTGATGGTCCTTTAAGGATTCGAAAATTCAACCACTCTAGTACATCATTACCTGATATATTTTTGGAGGTATATATAAGTATTGATTAATTTTGATATACACACATTACTTGGTTTTCATTTTTGGGACTATAAAATGTTACAATTGCATATTATTCAAAATAATTGATTTTATAATCTTGATCAACTAAAGTTACATACTTGTAAATCAGAGGGTTTGTAATCGATTCATTTGGGATTTTGTGAGCAATGATCCTCAAGGTCTGCCAAACTGAAAACTTAAATTAATGGGTTTAACAATAAACAATTTGTCATTTTAAGCGTCGAAATTATAATTTTGAATGATATTGTTAAATTTCGCAAATATTTTAGGCCGCCAAAGAAATTAATCTCCCAATTCTCGAGACTTTCAATAGCATGAATCACATTGGTTACGGATATTCTGATGTTAACTGCGACAATGGATTGCGAGTAAATGTTGCAGAAGCTTACCTTTCATTAGCAAAAAACAGGAATAATTTGTACGTTCTGAAATCCACGAAGGCAGAAAAAATATTAATATCAGAAAAAACCGCAACAGGTGTTCGTTTGAGATTGAAAGATGGTCAAATTTTGAATGTGAAGGCTTCAAAAGAGGTGATTGTGTCTGCCGGTAGTATTGCAACTCCACAAATATTAATGCTTTCTGGAATTGGTCCACGAGATCATCTTGCAGAAATTGGGATTCAAACTTTGGTTGATTTACCAGTGGGAAAGCATTTAGAAGATCATACAAAGAGTTATGGAGTGCATATGACTTTTATTAATAAGACAAGTGTGCCTGTGAAGCCTACTTATGTTTTGGATGAGGCTTATACATTTTTAATGGACAGAAGTGGTGAGTTGAGGCAAATATAGACTGCTGCTAACTATATAATATTATCTTTTATCGGTCTCATAAATAATATGGAATCTGTAAATTTTTTAAATTCCAGGTGATTTATCAACATCTGGAACTAGTCTTATGAGTTTCGTAAACGTACACGATCCGTCATCAGAGTACCCTGATATTCAATTTCACCACAGTCATATTCCAAGTGGACAATTTTTTGAGCTGGAAAGTTTGATCACGACATACCATATTTCAGATGAAATAGCAGCGGAATTGAAAAAAGTATTAGCAGTTGAAGATCTCTTTTTTACACTACCAACTCTTTTAAATCCAAAAAGTTTGGGAGAAATAAAGTTGCGAAGTGCAGATCCTAAAGAGAAAGTGAAAATAATTCCTAATCAATTAGAACATCCTTATGACATGGAGACAATGGTCAAGTCGATTGAATTTTTACGTCGCTTATTAAAAACAGAAGCTCTAAAAAAGCTTGGAATGAAATTGAATATTTTGAATATTCCTGGATGCAAGGACACGAAACCTGATTCCAAAGAATATTGGGAATGCAATTTTCGCTACACTGGAACTACTATTTTTCATCCAGTTGGAACTGCGAAAATGGGTCCCGAGAACGATCCAGAAGCTGTAGTGGATCCAAGACTTAAGGTTTATGGCGTTGAGAAACTGAGGGTTATTGATGCCTCGATTATGCCAAAAATTACTAGTGGAAATACCAACTCTCCAACTCTTATGATTGCTGAAAAAGGGGCTGATATGATCAAGGAGGATTGGCTATTAAATGACGAATTGTAATAAACAAAATCAATAATATGCAATTAAACATATTGTATGAGATGATGAAATTTTCAAAATAATTTTTGAAACGATGCATAATTATAAACGCTTTATATTTTTATCAATGAATCTCGATTAATAGAATATATAAGATCGGGGGTATTCAGGACAATTTTACATCAAGATTCATGGTGTTGTTTCGATCGATGGATGTCCCACGTGTATCGTGATAAAATTGCAATGCATTTGATAATTATCAAGATTAAAAGTTTGCATGTAATCATCCAATTTGTCAGAAAAGCTAATGACTGCAGTAAAAATATAAACAATAAATATTATTCATAAATGTGTAGGTTTTTCAATCCAAATTTAGGGCGGCCGTTTTAATCAAGAAAGAAAATTCCGGGTCATTTCCGGTTTGCAAACATTGCTATCGGTCTTCGCAATTAAGAAATTAGAACTCACAGAACAGAAAATTTTTTCATTCCAAGTAATCAAAATTTCTGATTCAAGGTAAAATGTCCCAGTAAAAGGGTCATCCACAAAAATTTTGTTTGCCTTATAGTTGAGTTTTTTATAAACTTTGACTCCCAAAGAATTAAAATGTGAAATTAAAATTCAATTTCTACTATATTTATTAATTTATAATAATTTATCAAAAAGTGACAAAATATCCACCGTGAATGTCGATTTATAAAAGAAAACATGTGGCGCCCTCACGGCTCGAAACACGTGGTGTGACGTCACGCGCCTTAAAAACCGAAGAAAATACATGGTCAGTTTGATGAAAACAATCGAAATAATTAATTATCAATGTTTTTTGGGAAAAAGGGTTTATTTTTATTTTTCCATTCAAAATAAAAATATTTACTTATAGCGTTGAAATTATCTTCGTCAACTCTGTTGACGTTAAAGATGTCGTATAGACTATAGGGCACATGTCACGCCGAAAAATTGTGTACCATTTTTTCATTCCTCACCTTTAAGTATAGATATAAATAATATTCCTGGATATTTGAGAGGCGTGTTTTTTGCATTGAGGCACAAAACACCGATTTTTTTGCATTTTTATGAAAAAACATGAATCGCCCGGCTTATTTATAAGAGTTTGGCGGCTAACTACGTCACATAAATATGACGGAATGGGCGCGAAAGGAATAGGAATTTTAAATGTGTACACATTTTTCTTCTCCAAATATAAATTAAAAAAAAAGTTTTTTCACACTATGCTGGTATTATCAGTGATTTGAGAGCATATACTTTAATATGTAAAAATTAAAAAAAATTAGTGGATGACCCTTTTGCGACAGTCCTAATAATCGTAAAACATGTACGTTGCACTTTGATCATAAAAAGGAATTCATTCGACGAATTCTAGATTATTACTTCAATCGCGAATATTTGATAAGATTTGAAGAAATAAAAGCACTTTGAGTTTCCAAGCGCGCTGCTATACCGACCTGTATATTAAATTTAATATAAACTGTACAGCTATTCATATTTTAATGTTTATTAAATTTCAACTACCGTGTATGCAAATGACTTCATATACATTTGTATTAAATTTAATGCAGATTTTTCCAACAGTGTATGGTACCACGCGTTTTATCTCTTTTAAATTAGTTAAATCTGTTAAGTTTCAATTATTTAGTTCAATTATTAGTTATTTAAGTAATAAGTTAGATTAGTAAATTAGCTAATCAGTTCAAGTTACTTGAAGAAATATAGCTGAAACATCGAAAAGGAGTTGAAAATCCACGATAGAGAAAAAATTCCGCCGCTGATGGGCTAAGGTCACCAAACATTTTCAATTTACAATTTTTATCAATCAAACAGTTAAAAAAATATTGTTGAAAATATAATTCCACGCATCATTTTCAATGCTCTGAATTAAAACTCATTCTCCATGTAAACTTTCATTATCAAATATGTTGAAACAAAAACTCAATAAAATTGATCGAACCAAAAGAAAGTTAGAAAAAGTTAAGTAGCAGTAGTTTAGAAAAACTTGAAGACCAAAATATTTTCCTTCCAATTCGATCGAAATTTTGAAAATAAAACAATATTCCTCTTCCAATTTGGAAAAAAATTGAAACTAAATGTTGACCATTTAAACTCGATAAAAATTGTTACTCTTTTATTTCAGAAGGAATGGAGAACTCAAATTTCCACTTTTTTAAGTTTTAAGTAATGTATTGTAATGTAATGTAATGTAATGGCCTCGTACAATTCAGGACAAAAATAACCAAACTTGCATCTCGTCCAACCTAATAAAAATCATAGAAACAAAAAAGGGCCAGTTTCGATTCGGGAAAAATTAAAAAACAAAATTTCCTCCCTTCTGAGTCAAAAAAATGTTTAAAATAAGAAATTATTCTTCTAATTTATAAAATATTTCAAACGAAAATTTTCTCCTTATAAAATGAATAAAATGTTAAAAATACAAATTTTGCTTGGCTTCAACTCAATGAAAATATTAAAACAAAGAAATTATTAATACATGAAAATTCAACAATTCCATTTACAAACTAAAAATTCAAGATAATGAATAATAAAAGTGTGACGTTCGAAATTTAAGTTTAGCAGGCTGATATTTTAACAATTCAAGGCTTTTCATTTCAAACAAATCAGTTTCAAATAATTCAGTTTTTAATACTTGATTAACAGTTGTTCATTTGAGATAAACTTTCAAATATTGCAAATACTGAAAAGTGCTTCTTTTCAAGTTAAAAAATCGCAAACTGAATGGGTTGAAAATGAAATATTTGAAAATGAAACAATATTTGAAAAGGATTTGGGGTCGAATGAAAGCGTTTAATTATGAATCTATTATTTTGAAAATGTTTCAACATTGAAAATAGTTTATTAAGTTTCAATCAGAAGATAAAATTTGTGTAGGTCCTAAAGCTTTTAAATATAAACAGTTTAATTTTCAAATTTAAAATATACAAATTTTTTTATTTTGAACAGATTCAGAATCGTATTGTCAAATCGATTATTTTGCTCCCTTATAAAGGGAGGTTTGTAATTACCTAAATTTTCAAATCTATTTTTTTGATATATTTCAAAATGATCCGACTCTAGGAGTTCGAAAATACAATTTTCAAAAAACTTTCGTATTTTTGAGTAACGTTTTTCTGTTCATCATATCTCGAAAACTGAAAGAGCTAAAATTATGAGATTTCCAAAAAAAATTACCTTGTTTATATGAGAAAAACTTGTTTCAGATTCATAATACAGAAACATGATACCTAGAGTACTTGTTCGGGCCTTCAAAACGCACTGATCGACCTTTTATTGAACCTTTTACGACTCATCAGTACCGTTTTATACAGTTTAAAAGAATAGTTCATTCTGTTTATATGAGAAAAACTTGTTTTGGATTCAGAATACAACAATACAATACCTAGTCTGATTGTTCGCATCTTCGAGACGCATCAATTGATCTATTGTTGAAGCTTTTATGAACCACGAGCATCGATTAATGAATTTTGAAAAAATTTTCATGTTCTTTTTATATGAGAAGAACTTTATTTATATTAGAAACTCTACAGTACTGTAGCCGACATGTTTTGTTCGTCTTTGAGACTCGTCGAATTACTTGTTAACAAATCTTTTATGACCTCTTATGATCTAGCAACACCGATATATAAATTTGAATATATATTATTGCTCTCCTTATACCAACAAGATAAAAAATATATTTTTTTAATTCATTTACCGGTATTTCTAGATCATAAGAGGTCATAGAAGGTTCGTCAATAGGTCATTCAACAAGTATACAATAGTAATGTATGTAAGATATTTGTTCGCGTCTTCGAGACGCATTAATTGCCCAATTGAAGAACCTTTTACGACCTACCATAACGTACTGATATCATTTTTAAATTTCTTTACAAAATTATTCACTTTATTTATAAGTGGATTTTTTTTTAATTGGGAATATATGAGTATTGTATTTGAAGTAATTGTTCGCGTCTTCAAGATCGGTGAATTGACCTATTGACGAACTTTCAATGAACATTCTTGTTCAAACCATAGCGACTTAGAAAGTTTGAAGAAAAGGTTACATTGTTCATATTAAGAAATCTTTTTTTAATCTGGAATATAGCACTACCCTGATTTAAAAAGTTTGTCATTTTGGCAGAAAATATCGATTTTCTGAAGATAAGATTTGCGGTAAGACAGAAACATACTTGAAAAACATTAGAAGTATCCATTTTTTTCATATGTTAGAAAAAAAACCTCCCTCTATGAGGAAGGAAAATGCTAATCAAATGAGCAGAAATGAATACAGCCATAGTGAACGCATCCATAGTACTTTGCAGCTGTATTTTAATGTTTAACATCCAAACTACAGTTCAGTTTCAAATATCATTTATTAATTTATATTCTGCACAGATGCTTAGCCTAAGACGATTTCTATCATAAAATTTAAAATTCAAACATTTAAAATTTTTAATTATTTAAGTCTTTATGACTGCTTTTTAAGAATTAAGACTCAAAATGGGAAATGCTTAAGGTAAAATATTTGAGAATTACGCAAGAAAATTCACAATTTTAATTTATTATCATGCATTTATTATTTAATATATTATTTTTAATTTGATATTTCAAGTTATTGGGCAGATTTTTCTTCCAAACATGTATAAAATTCGCGTTCAAAGGATAAATTCACTGCCATTTCCCGGATTTTCCTATCTTAAAAAAATCCCGGTTATTTCTCGGTTTCTCGATATATTTTTACCTCTTCGCCGGAAGCTATTATCAATTTCAGTAAGGGTTTATTTGCTCATTACGAATGAACACCTTTATGCTCATTACGTATTCATGAACAAATATGTCCATTTTTCGTTAATTTTGAAATATGTCCTTGAGGAAAGCATCAAGACTTTATCGACCTCCTATTATAATTGGAACATTATCAAGCTATAATAGAAAATTTATATTTCTTTTTTTAAGAGAAGTTAAGTCGTGCGTATCGAAATATTCTTTAGGATTTTTTTACTCTCAACGATATTGATTTGGAGACAGCGCAATATTAATGAAATGGAGGGTTGGAATCCAGTCTCTTGTGTTTCAGTGGTTCTTGACCTTAAGAGCATTTATATTTCAGCGATTATTAATTCTTTCATGTCGATTGCACGAGACTACAGTCTCTCCCTTCGAGGACTTTCCGACGATAATAGTTGTAAAATATAAAAAAAAGCATTTGTGATATCGTTTATGTAATTCAGGGAGCAGGTCTATATTCTGATAGTCAGACTAGATCCTATACAATAATTGACTTTTATTAATAATTTAAAACTTGATTCGATAAAACTTTTCTTGAAATAGAAATAATGAGCTGAGTTCCTCACAATCATTAATTACATTTTAAGCAACGATAATCTTCTACCCTCCCTTAATCTGATTCATATCCATTTCTATTTTATAATATACGATTTTTCAAATAAAATAATTATACAAACGATTATAAGTTTTTAAAATTCTTTGCAGAATTTCACGAAAAAAAATGTTTTCTCAAATCACATTTTCTTTATTTTACCCCAGTGCAAGAGTTGAGGTCACGTTCTCATTACCGCAATTATCCTCAGCTATAGATAGCGTGCAGTAATTAGCATTTCAAGAGTTTGATTTACAACCAGTTTACATTCCGACTTCAAAAGATTTTTTTCTTGCGAACTAATTTAATTTCGAGAAATAATATATTATTTGAATACAAATTTCAAATTACTGTACTCCTATTGCAAAAACTCTTCCAACCAATGATTCAGTTTGATTATAAAACAAAGTACTTGTTACAAGCAAAGTATTGTTATTTATATTATTATATATAATAATCTACGATTCATTGGTTTGTCCACATTGAAGCTCCTATGTTTCGATCGTTTTTCGCGTAGTTTCTGTTCAGCAACTTTTTCTATGAATCAACTTTTTCTATCACTGTCAATGTGACAGTTTATTTGTAAACGTCAGTTTGACATCTTAAAAAGTTTGCATCAATATAGAGTTGTTCCTTTTTGCGTGGAAATGCTTTATTATACATTTTAAGATAATTATTGTATTTTACACTTTAGAATAAAATGATTGAATTTCAAAAATCGTGATGCAAGATTAAGAAAATTATTATTATTAACGACTTAGATTCACGATCCTAATTTCAGAATGCTTCAATTTTGAAAAAAGTTTAGAATTGTTGAATTTTTAACGCTTCAATTTTAATTCATTATTTTTGCAAGTTTTCAATTGAATAACATATAATTTGTAATGCTTTCAGAATAATTACACTTCAAAAGTTCATAATATTTGCAATTCTTTAACTTTGAACATTGAAAACGACGCTGATTTTTGTTACAGTCACTTTGAATGTCACATGATACTACATGATGTGACAGCAATAATATATTTACTATCTTTAAAATTGCTATAATTTCAATTCACTTTTATATTTGTATGCGCAATTCTAAAACTATTTAATTTTCAGGGCATTGGAAGTCAAGTTTTTTTTTTCTTCAAAAGCTTAAATTAAAAAAATCCTTGCTTTGAAATGTCTTAATTTTTGGAGGTCTTAAATGTTTAATTTCACAGTGTTGCAGTTTTAAATATGAATATTAAAAATAACAGAACAATTTCACCATCAACTCTTTACAAAATTTTGCAATTTTGCAAAATTTCAGTCTTGCTAGCCTGCTTTTAATTTATTAATTTCAGATTAAAATATTTTAAATTATTTGGTTTCATTTAAGTCAGCTGTAAATTTATTAATTTTTTTGAAAAGACTAGACATTAGTGCAATTTTCAGTTTGAAGAATTTGTAATTAAACAATTTTGAATTAAATTCCTACATCCAGAATGAATCCAAAACAAAGAAAAATTGAAACAATAATGTTCCAAAATATGAAAAATTGTTAACGCAATTAGAAAAAAAAAACATTTTAAATTGAGAATTTGAATATTCGGCAAGTCAAATTTCGAAGATTCGACTTAATTTTTGGACTTATTTTTCTCCCAAAAATGGAGTAATTCTAATTTTAAACATCATAATAATCTAAGGAAATCAAGCACAATGAACTCTTCGACTAAAAATTGTTTGTATTGAAAAAATTGATAATTCAGAACTTGCTGAATATTAAACGTTTATAAATTGTCGAATATTATAAAATCAAACATGTTTAATTTCGTATGCTTATTATTCGAAATTTTCTCAGCATTGAAAAGAGTGTATATATTCAAAAAAACATTTAATGTACCACTTTTTTGTTTTAATTTGGTCTTAAAGAAAAGCTTACGCTTCTTCATTCAAGAAAAAGTAAGTCAAAGAGGTTTGCCTAAATTTTGATCAATCTTTACATTAATTAAATTTCTCCTGAAATGCACATTTAAAGAAAAAATGTTTATCGAATTGATAAAAGATGGTCTCTGTAGCTTTAAAAAATTGTTTAATTTTAGAACTTATTAAATTTGTGTTGATTCGAAAAATGTCAATGAGATTCATTGTAAATCTTGCAATCCTAGGATTGCAATCCAGAATTCAAACAAGCTTGTTTGAATTCTGGTCTAATCCGACAATAATAGATATAATATGTCTAACATAATGACAATCATCATTCACATTTAATCTAAAGAATTAAAGGAACAATAGAAAAAATTATTTCTCACACAATCTCTTTTTTTTTGTAAATATATTTTTCTGCAATAAAACAGTTATTTCAAATATTCATAAAATTATCTATATAGATCATACTAATTGTATATTTCCCGCAAATCAGCTGCTGAGAGCTTCTTTGCTTAAATGACTATTAATAATTGTTATTCGTCCCTGTCTAAAAAGTCGAAGAAGAGCTAAAAATTTCAGAAAAACCCGCAACTTTCTAGCATTATTCTAGAAGAAGATAGTTATGAACAATAATACATCGTTCAACCAATTATTTTTGTTGATTTGCATTAATTATTATCTCGCTGAGAAAAAAGTGGAAAAAAGTTGAAAATGTCATAAACGCAACTATCTAGCAATGATATGAGGGGAGATAGTTATAAACAATGATAATTTGTTAGGAAAAATATGATTTCTAAATTGCATTAATTATTACCTCACTCTCAGTGAAAAGTTGACAAAAATTGGAAAATTTCAGAAAAACCGCAAGATTTTAGCATACTTCAAAGATAAAATTATTTTTAATAATTTCAAATTGTTTAGACTATTACGTTTGTTAAGTTGAATTAATTATTACCACACACAAACAACAATAATTTGTTTAAGCAATAATGTTTGTTACATTGCATTAATTATAACCTCGCTTCAAGTGAAAAGTTGACAAAAAGTGAAAAATTTCAGAAAAACCGGCGACTCTCTGGTATTCTTCAAGGAGAATATTATTAACAATAATAATAAATTGTTCAAACAATTACGCCTATTAACATAGATTGATTATCACCCCACTCTAATTGAAAAGTGTACAAAAAATATAGAATTGTAGAAAAAACTGCAACTTTCTAGCATAATTCTAAGAGAAATTCGTTTAAAATAATGATAAATTGTTCAAACCATAATATTTGTTGAATTGGATTAATTATTACCTTACTCCAATTGTAAAATGAACAATTATTTTAATAATACATTGTTTGAAAAATTACTACTATTCAATTTTATTGATTATTGCCTAGAACAATTATCTTCCACAGCTAATTATCAGTAGAAAGTAGTACTGTGTATGTATTAAAAACAATTTTTAATCAAAAAACCGCAAAAAATCAGAAATACCGTATTCTATAACTAATTGTGAAAATGACTGTTTAGTTTTAATTCGATTCGCCTAATATTAACGATTCTCAATAAAAGTTACAAAAACGTCTTTTTTTATGGGAAATACGTGTTTAACTTCATGGAGATTACAGAACCTCTAAATATGGTTTTTTTTCAATGCTTTTTTTTGTGGATCCGAACAAATTTGCGGGCGACATGTATGAAAATTCGAAGAAAAAAATTGGACGACCCTACTATACACCCTGTTAGTATTTAAAAATTAGTTTGATAATGGATTTGTTTTATTGTTTATGTCTTCAATTTGAGGAAATAAAAATGCACTGCTAGTTGAAAATAATTCCTGAGGGTTTGGCTTTCACTTGTTAACTACATTGTACGCATATCAGAAAGAATTGAATAGAAAATTATGCAGTGAGAAATATATATCCCACGTAAAGGGGAAGTTTATAACAGAGCAGAGCTTCTCTTTTAATATTGTATGCATCCCCATAATTTTCTAACTCGTCTTTCATTTAGATTCTTGTGAATCATGAAAACTACATATAAACGGACGTTTCACCGAGAGGGTTGCTAGTACTAACTACTTGAACCCCGTAGAAATATCTCGACGAATGAGAATAAGTCACTTTAAAATACACCCTCGTAATGCAGTATAATTCATACTATTTTCACTTATAGGGTTCATTATTGCACAAAGTACAGACTTTCTTCAGTCGTAAATGTAAGAAAAATGGTCAATAATAAAAATTCAGAAAATAATGAGTAAAAGAATAAGAAGTGATTAGTCACGGATAGCTGATGAGAAAGTCTTGAAATTGTTTCAAAAGTGATGTTATTCTATTAAAAGTCAAAAATAACACTTCTTGAAGAATTTAAAAAAATATATTTCTTTCGCTTTTCACTATTTCTACATTATTGTAATTGAAAAATGTTGAGCTAAAAACATTAGGACTGTAGAGTTTTAAACTGAATCGTTAGAAATTGAATGAATAAGAATTGAGAACGCTCTAAATCAAATAATTGAAAATTCAAATATTGAAAGCTGCAAATTTATTATTTTGAAATTTGAATTAGCAATCGCCATTACAATATTTTTTTATCAAGTGCTTAAAGTTTTAAACATATGACATGTTTCGAAGCCTGATAAACTAAACATTCGTAAAATTGACTTCAAACTAAAAATGACAAATTTTTAACTCAAAGTTCTATTCCTAAATTGTGATTTGAAAGTTTGTGGTTAAAAGTGATACCAAGAAGTCGATACGTTTATATAAAATGGTGAAAAAAATTTGTATATTTGTTTTTTAGGCTTTTAAAGTTGTTTACTACGTAAGTCTATTTTAAAGTTGAGCAATCCTCTAAATTATTTAAAAAATCGATAAAAATACAGCAATTCTGCCCGAACATTGTCAGGGCGGTACAGAATCTTCCTAAGAATAAAATCAACTAATAATCATTTTCTTCATTGAATAGGAATATTGCAGATCTCACCTACAACTCAAGCTAATTGCTGAACAAAAATTCAAATTAACTCTTATTGAATAAGCAATTTCCACCAAAATAATTTTTTCTCGAAGACTCTCAGATTTCTCCTTGAAAAATCGCAGCAATTAACAATGAGTCGATTTTATAAATCATTATCTATGAAGGTTTTATCACTTTTCAGACTGACTCTCCGTTCTACATTTATCTTTCAATTAGGTAGTTAGGTTTTCAACCAAAACATATTTTATTTTCAAATCGAAAACAGTTGAATTCATCCAAGAAAGACGAATTTTTAGAAAAATAATTAAACACTTAACCAAAACAGATTAATTTTCAATCAAGCAGTTGCATTTTTAATACAAAAGATGAAATTTCTACCAAAGGAGATGAATTTTCAAACCAAAAAGACAGATTTCAAAAAAACGGGAAGAATTGTCAGCAAAGAAAGATATTTCAGACAAGAAAAAAAATGGCAACTAAATTGTTAGATTTTTAAGCCAAGAAGACGAGTTTTCTACAAGACAGTTGAATTTTCAACACAAAAATATGAATTTTCAACGAAAAAGTTAATGTTTAGCCAAACAGTTAAATTTTCAATCAATTTAATGTAAAAGTTGATATTTTGACTCAAAAAGGTTTTAAATTTTAAATAAAAAAAGTTGAATTCGACCAAGAGAAGAATTTTCAACGTGATATTTATATCTTCAATCAAAACAGAATAATTTTCAACCAAACAGTTGCATTTTTAACCACAAAGGTGAAATTTCTACCAGACGAGGTGAATTTTTAAACCAAAAAGAAGAGTTTCCAACAAATAAGTTAAATTTTTATGCTAAAGAGATGCATTTTCTACAAAATAGTTGAATTTTCAACACAAAAATATGAATTGACAATAAAAAAATTAATTTTCAAAAAAATAATTGAATTTTCTATGAAAGTGATTGAATTTTTAACAAATCAGTTCAATTTTCTATCAAAAAAGTTAAGTTCTTCATAAAATTGTTGAATTACCAGTAAAGTAATTAAATTTTCACCCGAACAAGATGAATTCTTAACCAACAATACATTCAATTCCCGACATAAAAACGGTTTCGAGCAGAACTTGCAGTGCCCGTGATCTTGAATCGGAGGAATCCAAACCTAAACACGCAGGGTCGCATTAATCATTTCTCTTGAATTTGGATGCATGAGGCAAACTTATGCAACTAACGCGCTGAGAGTGCGGCCCTCATGCTGTTTGTCACGCTTGACTAAGCACCGCCTCTCTTTCAACTCCGCGGCTCCTCTCATCACAAAAACTGCGGAAGCCATTAATTCTAGGAATATAGTTAACCGTCATTTCTTATAACGGGGGTTGAGTGTATAATTGTAGACTTCTCAAGCATAAATAATTAATTTTTAACCAAAAAAATTTTTTTTTCATGGAGTCTTATTAATTCAGTTCGCCCTTGAGTGGAAAATGAGATAAGAAGAAAAAGAGGGGGCCGGATTATGGCAACCCCCGGTTTGTCACATTTTAGCAAGTCACATTTGCGGCCAATCACACTTGTGGCAAGTCATATTGTGGCATCTTTGGCACTATTGGCAATTTTTTTTGGACTGCAAATTTTTTTGAATGAGAGAACCGCAACGTGACTTTCCACGATGTGACTTGCCATAAATGTGATTTGCCGCAATATGACTTGACGGGGGTTGGCATGACTCAGCCACGATTATAGATTATATTTTTCTAATTCAAATTTAGAAAGTAGAGTACATCCTTAAAAACCTGAGGTCGAATTATGTCAAGGTATTTCAGAAAATCATGTTTGAAATTTGTATCATTACGAAGCTTCCTCTATGAGCAAGATGAATTAAAAAATACTAGGTTCCTAGAATCTTTTTTTTTTTAAACAATATTTGGAACATCTTTCAGGAATTATGCAAAATGGTCCTATTGCTTGTTCAGGCATTTCATATCGACCGGATCTTGCTCTGGTTTCCACGTCTCTGGTTTTTACGATGGCTAATTATTGCTAATATACGAATCCCTCTTTCGCAGAAGCATTGAAAAGCCGCCGTGCCATTTCCCCTCCGGTGTAACCTCTTCGAGTAGGTACTGGTTTTACTATCCCTTGTTACTGATTAGGTCATACTCTCATGCATGACCACCGGTTTTACGTTCGAAATTTATTGCTCATTTAGTCTAAATGCTCCTTCGACCCGATAACACTTTAAAAAATTACCTCCGCTCATAAAAAAACTTGCGCAATTCTCCTTCTGAAGAGATTTCAACCTGTTTTTTAACAGGGTTGCTACAAAATCCCAATTTCAAAATTTCCTGATATTTCATCATTTTTCCCTGCCCAACTTTTCATTTTCTCTGACCGTTCTAAATATTTTTTTGAGGTATACAAACAAACGCACACCTAGAAAATTGATAATGTTAATGCAGAAAGTTTGTTTCTAACTTTATTTCAATGTTTTCAGTCGCAACAGTCATACATAATTTTGTAAAGAGTCACCCACAAATTCCGTGAGGCATACATGAGATACATTCATTTTCAACCAAGAAAGAAAGGAATTTTGAACAGAATAGCTGAATTTTCAACTAAAGTGATGTGTCTTCGTTAAAAAAAAAATTATTTCTGTTCGAAAAGTGTATTAGTTAATCAAAGAAGTGAATTTTGGAACAAAAATATAACAGTTAATTTATATTATCAGTAAAAAAAATGCAGTCGGATAAAATGAATTTTTAATCAAAAAGACAAATTCTCAACCCAGATGATTAAATTTCTAGTAAAAAAGATCAATTTGCGAGAGCAAATAAAATAGTTGAATTTTCAGTTAAACAAATAATTTTCTAATTATAATGATGAATCTTCAACAAAAAATAAATTTTCCATCAAATATTTTAATTTTTAACCCAAAAGATTAATTTTCTATGATGAAGAGACGAATTATCAACAAAATACATCCATTTTCCACTAAAAAGGTACATTTTTAACAAAAAATAGAATACTCACAATTGCAGTTATAAAAATGAATTTTAAACAGAGAAAAACGAGTTTTCAACAAAATAGTTCAATTTTAAACACAAGAAAATCAATTTTCAACCAGAAAGATGATATTTCAACTACATTTTCTACCAAATATGACGATCTGGCAACAAAATAGTGGAATTTTCACAAAAAAATGAATTTGCAAGCAAATATTTGATTTTTCACCTAAAAGATAAATTTCCTACCAAAAAAGACAAGTTTTCGACAAAATACATGAATTTTCAACTGAACAAGAAAAACGTTCAACCAAAGAAAGAGGAGTAAATTTTCTGTCAGGAAAATAATCATCAAATCCAAGAAATGAATTTTTATGTGAAAATAGAAAAGTTAAATTTTCAGTAAAAAAAAAAAGAATTTTCAACGAAATAAAATAAATTTTCTTAACGAAAAACTTCAATATTAAACAAAACAGATGAATTTTCAACCCAGATGACTACATTTCTGTCAAAATAATCAATTTTCCACACAAAAATGGAATAGGTACATTTTCCATCAAGGAAATTATAGGTTTTTAGTAGCGTTTTAACCTTTGACCATAAAAACGAATTTCCGACGAAATAGTTCACTTAGAAATGAATTTATGAACAAAATGATGATCTTTCAACTAATGAGATCACTCTTCTACCAAAATGACGAATACTAAAAAAATAGTTGAATTTTCGCCTAAAACAGATACATTTTCAACTTAAAATAGAATGAATGAATTTTCAGTACAATAATTTATTTTCAACCAAATAAAATACATTTTCAGCGAAAAAGTTAAATTTTCAACCAAGCAGATCAACTTTTAACGAAGATGATTAATAAATGGTAGTAGTTATAGTTTCACTTTTAACTAATTTGTTTAATTTTCAACCAAACAGTTGTGATTTTTAACCAAAAAAGATGCAGTTTCCACCAAAATAGATGAATTCTCAACCTAAAGAGACGCATTTTCAACACAACAGATGAATTTTCAACCAGAAATAATGAATTTCTAACGACATTATTGAATTTTTAACAAAATAATAAAATTTAACAATTTTAAGTTAGCCGACTTACTGGAATTCCAATTCTTTCTATCTAATTGAAATATTCAAAAGGTCCATATTTTTAACTCTTGGAAAAACAGTGATCACAGTGGTTCAGCATTTCTATTTCAAGGAAAATAGGTGGATTTTTCTACGAAAAAAAGCGAAAATTTTTCTCTTTCAAAAATATCAGCATAGTGAACGAAAACTAATGAATCGACTGCTCCATGCAATGTGGTATCAAGTTCGGGTAATTTCGTATAAAGAATCAGGTTACGGTTACTCCGTATAAAGAATCAGGTTTGGGTTTCTCCGTATATGGAATCAAGTGTTTTTTAGAAATCTTTCAGGAGAGCAAGTTTAAGTTTTGAAGATTTTACAAATTTCAGAATTACTCTCTAAAGTTCTGGAATTGGGTTCAAAAGTTGGTTTCAGTTCTAGCCTTCAAATTATAGATTCCCTAAGATTGATTATAAAGTCGGATAAAATACTTAGAGGTCAGGAACATATAAATGTTAAGATAAATTAATTTAGTGGAGTATGTCAAGCATCCAAGACATTTTTATTCCAATGTAGGCATTATGTTTCTTTATATGAATTGACTGATATTCAATTAAATATAATCATTATTAAAATAACCATCAAACCAGGGTGTCAGTTTTAATCGAGGAAGAAGAGGAAAAAAATTCCCGGTCGTTTTCCGATTTATCATTAACCCTTTCAAAATTCTCAAGAACCTTCTGAATTTTTTATTCGACGACTTAAAAAATTTGAATTAAAATCTAAATGTTCAAATTTAGCACTCTCGAATTTTAACGTTTTAAGGCTTTTTATTTCATCCAATCAGCTTCGCATTGTTCAGTTTTGAATATTTGATTTATAATTGCTTTTTTTGATGAGCAGACGAATTTCCCTGAATATTGAAAAATTGTTATTTTTTAATCAATAAATTTTGAATTAAATGGGTTAGTAATTGATCATTTCAGACCGAAGCGAAATTTAAGTGAGATTTGAAACAGAATAAAAGCGTTCAATTATGAATCTATCAATTTGAAGTTATTCTCTGAAGACCTGGGTTCGAATCCCAGTGGAACAAAAGAGTAATTTTGTCACAACTTTTGAATAAAAATCAATACTTGATTATCGATATGAGACAAAAATAGTAGACAAAAAAGGGCTCACAGCAAATATAATTTTTTTTTAAATTACTTCAGTTGAAAATACACGCTTAAAATTTTGAAAAGTTAAGACCTAAAATAGAAAATGTTTAAAGTAAAAGATTTCAGAATGACACATTGTAAACTTCATGCTTTTATAATTGGAAAAGTTAACAATTAAATTTAACATTAAGCAACGGTAAAATCAAACTTATTTAAAAATTAAAGAATGTAATAAAATTCGTGGCGAAAAATGCAAACACTATCAAAAAGTTTCAAGAACCAAAAGATTGAAGTGAAGTGACTAACTTTATTTTCCTATTTGCCTCTTAAGTTATTGCATATAATTCCACAATATTTTTCTAACGCTACAGAAATACCTGCTTGTTAATTTTATTGAAGAAAAATCAAATGCTATAAAAATGGACTTGATTCTATATATACGGAGCATTCCAAATCTTGATTCCATATTGCATGGAGCAGTCAAAACGCAACACTTTTATAAGAAACTACTATTCTTGCGCTAATTGACGTCAAATGGTGATTTTTTTTTCTTTTAATCTTGATTTTGTTCTAAGACCCTCATAATTTCTCTAATGTCGTGATAAATTGAATTTCGTAAGAACATAAGTATCATAATTATGTGTGAGATATGTTTTTAACTTTCGCGATACAGTTTATTATTATTATTATACCATTAAGCCATTTCCCTTTCGGGGTAGGCGTGACTTGCTCGGTTGGAAAGTAGTGGGATAGGTATATAGGTGTAAAGTAGGTCGTTATATGGTATAAGGTAGATAGGTATATAGGTATATGTGTTATGGTATAGATATTTTAGATTGATCTGGAGTTTTCGTGTTATTTATTCAAATAACACGTTCACTCCGCAACACTGCTCCGACCCAGGTTGCTGATCAATCTCTCTAGCGATCACCCCAAGTGAGGAGCCTCACAAAATTGTTATGTATGGTTCCCCACTTGGGCCCATTAGTATCCAAGGTCTTTGTTTCAGGCATCATTCACTCTATTGTCACTCTGCTTATAAACTATTTGTCGCCACACATTTCTGTCCTGGCATACTACTCTAGCTTCATTCACGTCCATGCATTTCTTCATGCAAGCTCTTCTGTTCCTATGACTTCTTATGTCTCTTCGGATCAATGTCTCATTTACAGATTCTAACCATTCTTTCGGCGGTCTACCTCTGGGCATTCTGCCATTTACTTTACCTTTATATACTTGCTTCGTCAGTCGTTCATCTTTCATTCTTTCAAGATGTCCGAACCATCTTAACTGATTTCTTTCCCATATGTCAACTAGCGTGTCTCCTGTACCACATTCTTTGAGGATTATCTCGTTTCGGACTTTGTCCATCAGTGTTTTTCCGCATATTATGCGCAGAGGTTTCATGCCGATCGCGTTGATTTTACTCCTGTCCTTTTCTTGACAGGTCCATGCCTCGCTACCGTATAGTACAGTTGGTACGAATATGGAATTATGTATGGCCATTTTAGCTTTTTTTGATATGTTTTTATTCGTGAGGATGGATCCTGCTCTACCGATAACCTGCTTACCCTTATTTATGCGCCTATCTAATTCCCCATCTATTTTTCCGTCGCTAGTGAATAGACTACCTAGATATACGCACTTGTCAACTTGTTCTAATCTCACATCATTTAGGACAATGTTGCATATTGTTTTCTCACTTTTTCCCTCAAAAACCATGACTTTCGTTTTATTCACGTTAATTTTGAGGTCCATGTTCTTCATGCTTGTGTTAAGTTTATTCAACACATCATACCATATTTTTAAATATTTTATTTCCTATACCATATTTTATTTCCTCTATTTTTTACGTAAATCTTCGACAATTCGCTTTTGCTTTTTTCTCTTTGGATCGCTGTTTCTCTGAGCTAACTTTTTGAATGTTTTCTATGATAATATACTAAAAATATCTCAACTTTGTTAATACCATAGGTTTCTGAATCTTATAATCCTATAAAAATTAATCAGAGCTTAAAGAAGAAAAAGCAAAAAAAAAAATGGGGAAAAGTGGACGACATTTCTGATTGCAAGGATTTTCGAGCAAAGTAAGGGAAACATATGGAAAAAGAGAGAGTATAGGGGACTCACAGGAAGTATAGTGGGAACATGACGTGCCAAATTAAGTGGATTTAACCCTTAACGGTCACACGGGGTGTCTCGCACCCCACGGGCTTTCCGATTATCTACGTTTTTTTTTTCAAGAATTTTTTTCAAATAGTTAAATTATCAATGAGGGTTCGGAGATATTTGTATCCTATTTTGCATTGTTTCAACAACACTCATGATTTTTTTTAGACAAAAATATCTGAAGGTGTATTTGGAGGTGTAAGTGTTACTAGTCTCATCAATTTTTAATTCATATGAGAGCGATGGGTCGAGAAGAACTATTGATTTTTAAAATAGTAATTTTTAAATAGAAATGTGGAATCTATTCTGCACGGAAAAAAATGTATAGCTGAGCCAACGATATATATTTCCTGGACCTAGTTACAAATATTGATAGAAACGGACCAACGATTTGGTAAAATAAATGAAGCAGAGATTTGCCTCAGAATTTATTTTCAGAAATTGTTAAAACAAAGATATTATATACACTCGACTACCGAGAAAAGACTCCCCGGTTTACGATATTCCTAGAACTAATAGCTCCTGCAGTTTCTTGATGGGAGGAGCCGAAGGGCCGCAAAAGAGGATGTCATGAGTCAAGCGTGACAAACAGCTCGAGGGTCGCACTCCCAGCACTTTTATTGCATCAGGTTGCGTCATACGTCTCAATCCAACAGAAATAGGTAATGCGGCCCTGCCTGTTTACGCTTCGAATCCCCCGATTTACGATCAAGGCCAATGCAAACTATGCCCGGAACCGGTCTTATATAGGGGGTTAAGTGTAAATGAATTAAGAATGCTGGAACTCTGGATATGGCGGTAATGGAATAAAATCGATTTTGACAGAGGTTCGAATAATATAAATGATTCAACAGTTTACCTCACAACTGAGGTGAGAAAAAAATCTTGAATCGAAGAAAATTTACATCATTCAAAGAACCGATGGTACTGAATGCGTCCTATAAAATATTTCTTTAATGCAAAGAAATGGTTCTATCTGAACCAAAACTATGAAGTTATTGTGTCAAATTAATACCTATTTATTTGAGGCAGTTAAATATTAACTGAGCGAAGGAACGTTGTCATTGGTTGTAACAAATAAGAGATTTGTGTTTAAAAACTGAGAAGTTGATATAGCCAAATATGATTTTAAATCGAGAAAATATTTCTTTCAAGCAAACTAAATTCCATCTGCAGAAATAAAAATTTGCATTCATTGGAAAATGTGATTCCTCGTTTTAAAGAAATGCACCATAAGTTTTACCAAATATTTCTTAAAAACCAGGAATTTAGTTTTTATTATGCGTGAATATTTTTTGATCCTTAGATGCGATATATTGTTCAGAATAAGCATGCAGCAAAGGTTAGAAAATATTAATTGATTCAAAGAACGAAATCCTTGATTTTGAGAAAGAAAGAATTGTTTCAAAAATTTTGTCATTTATAAAAATAATGGCAGCTCAAAATTAAACAAATAATACATTGACCTACAAAAATACTACCATTGTGTAAAAAATGTGAATGGTTGAAACACAAAAATTTCAATGTAGAACTTTTTCAGAAGTATAATGCAATAATAATTGTAAGGTACTATCATTTCGATAGTAATATTTCTTACATTGATTTGTATTCAAAGTGTTGTGAATTCAACCATATTGAACTCGTCTTATTTCATTTAAATCAACACCTTTTTACAGCCTCTTTGAGATAAAAATAAGTCAAATTAATGGCAGAACTAGTTTGTAATTTTTTCAAACTTGGATTAAAATTTATTTTATTCTTTCTTATTTCTTACTAACCAAAAATCTGTACATGAGGTTTCGATTTTTTATGCCATCTGAAACTCATGACGTCACATATAGCTAATTGAAATATGGAAATCCGTGACTTTTTTAGAAACAAACAATTTTTACATTCTCATCATAATGAGAAGGTATTGATTTTATGTGAAAAATGACTTTCGTGGATTTCATCAAATGTCGACGTTTTGAGGCCCCCTGAGTCAGAAAAAATGGTTTTTACGTCGGTGTCTGTCTGTCTGTCGTTGTCGTCGTTGTCGTTGTCGTTGTCGTCGTCTGTATATCGGATAACTTTTGAAAGACTAATCGGATTGGATTGTGCTTTCGCACACAGTTTTTGGTCCCAAAAACTG